>PVKU01000484.1:308085-472720 GCA_004027475.1 Anoura caudifer | reverse complement strand
TCATCAGCAAGCCCTTATTATATGAAATGTTAAAGGGACTTATCTAAGAAAAAGAAGATAAAAAATATGACCAGTAAAAAGACAGCAAACTCACAGGTATTAACAACCAGACCTAAAACAAAAGCCAACTAAGCAAACCACTACAACAGGAGCAGAAACACAGAAATGGAGATCACATGGAGGGTTAGCAATAGGGGAGAGGGAAGAGGAGAGAGGGGGACAAGGCACATAGAACAAGTAGCATAGATGGTAGGTAGAAAATAGACAGGGGGAGGGCAAGAATAGTGTGGGAAAAGTAGAAGCTAAAGAACTTATGACACATGGGCATGAACTAAAGGGGGGAATGTGGGTGGGAGGGGGTGTGCAGGGTGGAGGGTAATGAAGGGGGGAAAATGGGACAACTGTAATAGCATAATCAATAAAATATAATTTAAAAAAAAGAAGAGAGGAATTTTTAATCTGTCCTCCTCACTGCTGGATCCTCAGTGCCTGGAGCGATGCACTTAACACAGAGTAGGTGCTTAATAAATATTTGTTAAGTTAAAATAATGTCTATCTTCTAGTAAAAGTGTGGAGCTCTGGAAGAAAAATATATCTACGAACAACAAAAGTGCTCATGAATTCTTGGGTGATTCATCCTCAGAGGGTTTTACTTGCACCTCATTTCCAGGCTCATGTTGTGTAAAGCCACCGTGGCCTTTTGGGAACTACTCCCCTGCAGCACTCTAAGACACACGATACAAAGCTGAATGGGCCGCTTCATCGATTCAGTACAGCAAGTCCTATGTTCTACTCTGACATCTAATATTACCAGCATTATTCATCAATACCGTTCTGCCACACTTTTATCTGTATTTTGAAAGGTGGCATTTAAAATAATAGGTCCATTCATATCTCTTCTCCTCCCTCTCCACAGTGTAATCAAGGGACACTCCATGGTATGAAAACAAGCACCATGGTAAATGTTCAAATGACAAGGGGGGATGCCAGGAGGTTTCAGATTTCCTGCATCATGCCTATTTTTGCAGAGAGGAAAAAACGTTTCATTATCTATATCCATTCCTGTTCGAATGCCTGCTGCCTGTGCAAACACTGCTTAGATAAATGACTCCTTGTCCAATGTATGTGTTCCCCCCACAGTTGTTCGCAGTCCTCAGAGCAGTTGCTGCCTCAGTCAGCACTAGGGGCTCCCTCTCCACTCACCAGAGTCCTCACACCCTACTTTGTGTCTCCTCTCCAGATGGCCTTCATTACAGAGAGAAATTTTACCAACAGGTGCTTCTTGTGCCTGGAAATGCCATCCTGAAATTCAAGGAAGAGATAATCTTCTGTGTGTGTTAGTGGTGTGGGTGGGTTTAAATGTATGCACGGTTTAGGAAGCCCACACTGTGCTGACATATTTCTTGACACTCATAGGTTTGCTCCTCACTCTCAGAAATAATCCAAATCACAGGAAATTGCAATCCCATCATCTCAATTTCACTCCTGTGGAGCTAGATGCCATTTGAAGAGGGAAAGAGAAACTCTTTCATGAGTCTGCACAAACAAGGTGTCTGGACAATAGAACTGGAAGGGAAAGAATATTATACTATAGAAGCTCCTGAATATTCATTAGCTTCTTTAACCAACTACTTTCCCTTTCTGACAGCTTCTCAATTGGCAAGCAGAACGTTTCCCTTTCAAAATTAAAGCCTGCCTTCTGTTTCTCGAGTTAGGTTTTTTGCTAGTTCCACAGGCTGGGGGTTAATTGGTCACATGTCTACCCAACTCCTAATTCTATAGCTGAAGATCACTGCTTTACCACGTGGAAAACAACCATTTTGCCGTGGGAAAAAACACACGGATGTTCCTTGACCTGAGGAGGATGACCGAGGATGGGGAGGGGATCTGCCTGACAAGAAGAATGATTTTAAGGCCTCCGAAGATGCAAAACTCTTTCTGTGGTACACATTAGCAATAATCAGCGAGCGTTGCTCTGGTTCAGTAGAAGCCGGTACTGAACTTCACAGAACTCTTTCAACCTTTCCTCTCTTGCTGAGTAAATGTGAAAGTAACAATAAATCTTGTTGACAATTACTTCCACGTCTATTGGCAGGAAGTCAGCAGCAGTTTGAACAGTATTGTGAGCAATCTGGGCCGTGGAGCCCACACCCATTAACTATCTCCCTAGTGTCTACTGTGACTTATAGAACATGTTATTTTCCCCCAGTGAGCAACCCCTCCAAATGTTGTATTAGTAATATTAGCACCAAATACCACTAATTTGTCCACTAAGCTGTGTTTTCCCATAGCGCTTGCAGTGGGGTCCGATTTCCCCGGCACAACACAGCGGAGCAAGGAGAAAAATCTGAAGCATTATATAATTTTGCCAAACTTTACAAAAACACATGAAAACAGTCCTGGAGGTGACTTAGATACAGTTTACAACATTCACCCAGACTACAGACAGAATTCTGGCGTGTCAACCTAAGCCTCCAGTGAAGGTGGCGTCTGAGCAGCACCGTTACTCTTTGAATTTCACCAACTGAGTTTTAATTCATTCGGTCACTTTTTAATGGGCAAATCCCATGTTCATTCTGAATTGAAAAATAAGTTGTTCTTCCTTCCAAAGTGCTCCCTCAGAGTGCTGTGAAGAACTAGGGGCACCAAGCCTGGCGGGGAAGGGGAGGAGAACGGTGTCCTGAGAGCCCCACAAACAAGTGTTTCCATCTGACACCGCTGCCCAGCACCGGAGGCCCAGGCAGGACGCGTGATCCCAGCTGCAGTGTCAGCTGCTCGGTGGAAGGGGTGGAATGTCTACCAGCTCGCTTGTTTCTAAGAGCACAGATGCTCCCAGTTTCAAATTCAAAAAAGGATTCAGTGTCAATTTTGAGGCCTGTGTGATTCATCAGAAACTGTAGTTGGAACTTCATTTAATCATAGGATCCCACCTTAGTTAGGCAGTAACTCCACTGCACATCCGTGAAAGCCGAATGGTTTGCAATTCTCTAAGGTCCTCGCACGTACCAGCCAAGGGATTGAGGCCCCGAGAGTGACATGCGGGGGGGGGGGGCAGGAAGAGGACCCAGCCATGCAGACTGCCCCAGGATCCCATGGGTCATTGACCACCTACAGTTTCTTTCCAATTCTTCTCATGCTCCTTCTCATACCATCTTCCAGGGACAAGACAATGTCTGGGGAAAAAACTCATTACCTTAAAGTAAAAGTTCCTCATTTCCTTTCCCCATACCAGAGGGAAAATACCTAAACTTACAGCACTTGTATGACTTAGTGAACCGAGGACAGTTTTGAGTGTTAGTGGATGCTACTGACAACATGCCAGAAGAATAGGTGTAAACCAATGGCCTCCGGGGCAAACGACCATGTCTGGCCGCCCTGCCCAAATGAGTGCTTAGGCCTTTGAGGATGGGAAACATACTCTTGGATGGCTGGGGATGGCAGGCATGCTGAATTCTTTGCTTTTTGGCAGAGGAGTAAGAGTAAGAATAGAGAGATCCACATTTCTTCACCTCCACAAGCACTTATTCTCATCCAGAGTTTAGCACATAACTGGGCTTGTGACCAGCATCCAATCCATATTTGATCAGTTCAAATGTTTCCCGTCTTTGAAATTTACCACCTCGTGAGTGCAGTGTCGTGAGTGTGCCTGCTGCCTGGGGCTCTCTGGGTGTGTGTGTGTCCTGCTCACCAAGCACATGTATTCCGTAGCTCTGGGAACAGGCTAGTAATCTATAGATTTGGGAAAGAGGAAACAAGAATGATGAAATAAATGAGGGCTTTGGGTCAATATCACAGTTCCTTACTCTCTACCTGACTTTCCCCAGTGATGTAACCTTTTTGAGTTTCAGTTCCCACTCCTGCAAAGTGGTAATAATAGAGCAACTTGGAAGAGTTCTTACAAGGATTAAATGAGACAACTAAGTGCATTTGATTGTTTAGCACAGGAGCTGACACTCAGAAATCAGTCAATAAACAATAGTGATTGCTAATAATAATAGTATTCTCATTTCTAGTGTCAAGGTCAGTGGCCTGAAGTCTGTCTATGTAGCCCTGAATGTCTGTTGTGCAACGTCAGCCTTCCTGGTCTTTTTGACATCCTGTAGTCCATTGTTCAGTAACTATGGTGTCAGTGTGGAAGACACTAGTTTACAATATCAAAGGATTGCTTTGTTAGAGAGCCACTTGTTCTTTGCCTGCTTTTACTGTTGCACAACAGGTTAACTGATCAGCTGTAAGAACCAGTCAATTTCTTAAAACTTACTCATAGACTCAAAGGTTGGCACCAGCTTTCCCTAGCTTTTTCAGTTCCGACATGCATGTAGATATTTGCCTGGTCCCCTCCTAGCATTTTTACTTGTACAATATTTCTTTGTGTCATTCCTGAGGAAGTGCCCTCAGAGAGCTACAGATGATCCATCAGGCTGGGTGTAGAGGGGGATGGGAAAGGCGCTCTAGGGGTTCTCCATTCAAAAGGGGAAGGGGAGTAAGCTAACTATGAAAAATCGAATACAATTTTGCATGGTATGAGGTTTCCACTGGCTGCTCAGCTCTTTCCCAGATGCTGGAAAGCCAGAGAACCAATAGATCTTTCTCAGCTGACAGTTCTTCACACCTTGAAATGCCCTCAGCAAAACTGTTTATACGTGCTGACAACATCCATAGACAGTTTGCTCATTGTTCTCCCACCTTCCCTTAAAAAAGTGATATGTCCAAACACAAACTTGAAATAGTAGTTCTTTCTTACATGAGTCAAGCTCTGAGTGATGAAAATTTAAAACAGCAAGGGAAAAGTGTTAGGCTCTGGAGCAACCACCCTCGGACCTGAGGATGGCAGATTTTACACGAGGGCAAACCACCCACACCTCTTATTTCATATTTCATCAGTAAAATGCATATAATAACATTGACTTATGTGACTTCTATTAATTAATATTCTTCCATATGTAAAGTTAAAGATGTATAGGACAAATGCAAGAAGCATAGCGGCAGAAGATTCCTTTCTCAGTCAGCCTCAAACCGAACCTTGACTTTACCGGCATTTTATGTTCCTGATATTCTGAAGGAGGAAAGAGTTTTTCAAGGAAGGAATACCACAGAACCCCCAAAAGGAAGATAAATAGATGTCTCTCACATTGAAGTCTGAAACTGAGTTTATACAGGGAAGCAACTCACGCCTTGGAGTGTCAAATCTGTTGCAGAATAAACCGTAGGAACAGCTGAACTCCGAGAGGCATCTCAGCACACACAGAACTGTGACTATGCTAGTGTGACGAGGGCTTGTGTTAGAAAGTAAGGTCCTTGGTCTAGCCTCAGCACTGACCACAGACCACACACTCAACTGGTAACACCCGTTCAACTATCTGACTCATTTGATGCAATCTTAATATGTATGGATATTTTGCAGGATTCAAATTCTACTATAGTATTTGTTTTCAAGTAATTCTCTTAAAATTATTATTGAGAACAATTTTGGCAATACACCTAGACACAGGAAGAGTACTGTATTACACTGAAATGTTAATTATCTCTATTATCACACAACTGGCACATAATTTTTGCCCATCACTAGGCTGGGGCATCTAGATATAAATTTAAATAAGACATATGAAGTGTTATCAAGGAAAAGATAGTTTAACTGAGGGGTCAGACTTAAAAGAAACAAATACAATGCAGGATAAAAACTACTGCAAAAGACTAGCCTAGGACGCTATAGTAGTAGAAGATGTAACAAATTTATCAGAAACAAAATTATGCTCTGGTGTTTACAGATGAGTAGGGGTTTATTCCTGCCCCCCCAAAATAAATGTAGAAATAATATTATCCAATATTTTTGAGCACCTGCTCTGTGTTTGATAGTAAATGAGGGACTTTATTAATATTATTTCAACTAATCCTCACAATACAAAAATATATTTATAATATATGTATCTTACAGATACATATCTGTATCTTACAGAGGAAGTTGAAATACGAAGGAGTCAAGCAAGTTGCCCAAGACCACACAGCTATAAGCGGGTGGAGCTGTCATGAGAGCCTGAAAGAGCATGTGTAGCACCTTTATGAACTGGCCAAGAGTCTGATATGAATCCATGTATTATGCATGATATTAAACAAGACATGAGAAAGTTCGACTGACCCAGGACAGTGGGGAAGTGAATGTAGTAGAAACACATCATACCATTACGATATTATGGTGTTATTTGCCACAATAAAAGCCCAAGGAGATTCAAGCTGTGAAATGCAGCCAGTGAGGACATGGGTTGGTAAGGAAAGTCCAAAGTAATCAATCATCCCAATACAGCAGAGGTCACTGTGGTGTCCAAAGATCACTGAGGGAAAGAAGAGAGAGAGAGAGACTTGGAGAGATAGGCGGTATTAGCAGGGGGTGAAAGGCAGGATATGGGAATTACCGGGAGGTGCTGTGCAGTGATTGACAATGATCAAGCCTAGCCTCTAAGAGTATGACCTCAGAAAGGAAAGACTAAAGTAGGGAAAAGTAAAGATTCCTGGAGAGAAGTGGTCAAGGAGCTGGGGAGCCAGGTGTTAGAAAGACCAACCCTACGCATATTTATTTAAATCACCATGAAGTCATGACTTTGGAGGTAATACTGGTGAAAGTGGCAATGAGCTAGGAGTGAAAATCATCAAATTATAAAAGGGACCCACCCAGAGGTCAGTAGAGGTTGGCAACAATGGGGGAATAATGGAAAAACTGCGATCAAGTGGGATTTTTAGAGTGGAGGGGAAAGAAACTGATCTGGAAAGGGCAACAAGGATCAAGAGGACCTATTCCACTCCAGGGCCTGCGAGGCGAAGGCTGTGGGAAGACGGAAAGCGCTCCCACCGGAGAGGTATGTAAGTAACTTAGTCCTCAGAACAGACCCACGTTCCCAATCAAACAAAACCATGAAGGGAACATTTAGAGATAAAGTCAGGGGCACTGAAAATTGTGCTAATATGGAGCAGGATCACACTGAAAGGGAGTTTGGAGGCTATGGGCCACGGGTCAGCCTGTGGGAAGTAGAGTGTGGTAGAAAGGGGTGGCCTGGACACTGGCACTCTTGAAGTGACTGACACAAGCAGTAAAAGGTCGGGTGGGTTCCTAGCAGGTAGCGTTGGAGAGGCTGCGGAGGGAAGGGTAGGTTCTGGAGCTTCCTTTTCTAACGATGAAGATGGAAGTAGAAAACTATGGGAAGAGGGCTCTGAGACTCATCTACATTCAAATTTATTACACTATTTCAACTGGTTTTCACTGAGCTTATAATAAAAGAGGAAACTCATTTGAATTGAAAGTTAGAACAAGCCTTTGAGTTCTCTAAGCCCATTAAAAAACAGTAAAGATAAACATGAAAGAGACGCCAACTACTCAAAGTTGAATGAACGTAGCAAGAGCCACAATTCCCACGTGAAGGGCTTACATCCTACAGGTGACCTCCCGTGTCCTTCTACACTTTATGTCACTTTTAAAACAGGAACACCACCTTGCTGTGCATTCTTTCTCCGTTTCCTTCTGCCTAAAAGCGGCAAGATTTTTACAAAATTCCTCAGTTTGCTTTTGTTTTAAATCATCCAAAGGTCAGAGGTTACTGTAACAGTAAGCTAAGAGGGTGAAAGAGAAAAAATTAATCACACTTTGTTAGAGAACAACAGATCAGATTCTCATCAGAAAGACAATGATCTTGGATAATAGGCTTGGAGAGAAATTGTAACATGAAAACAATAAAAGGAAATAATCCAGAAGAAAATGAAAGGTCAAAGAATTGTCTTATCCTTTTTTAATGCTCAGGGCCTCTGGTGAGCAGGGAAACATCGAAATAGACATTATCGTTGTCTCTTGCCTCTGCTTGTCCCATTTTGGTTGCTTTATCTGCACCTATAACTTAGAAAGAGCAATTATAAACAAATGGGGCCCAGCATGTGCACCTCTCCGGCAGCCTCTCAGGGTCAATTGTCTCCTCCCAGCTCCTGCACCAGCAGCGTGATGCATGCCCCCCCCCCCCCGGGCTGCCAGCATGAGGAGGAGCGAAGGAGACAAGCCGTCTGCGACTTCAACCCTTGCCTGCTGCCTTTGTGTCCGCTCCACAAGGAATTGCATCCAGAAGGGAGCCTGGACAAAGCTTTGCTACTTAACATACAGGAATGTATACAGGATATATGATGAGCGTACAGAGTGATTCAAGGAGAAAAAAGCAATGAAAATCATTTCCCATTATAATCCCCACGAATTGCTTTACATCTCTAATATAGATCGCTTGGGAAATAATTTAAAAGCATTTAAAAATATCTTCCATTTTCTATTATGAGCCTTTGGATTTCCACAGTTTGAGAGACTGAAGAGTCTGTAGCTTAGAAAACTAATTACAAAACATAAAAAATGCTCAAGTTTAATGGAACACATCAGATTGGAGGGAGATTCCAGCAACGGCAAGCATTACAAATGCCACCTGAATGAAAGAGCCACGTCGAAAACAGAGGCAGCGTTACCTACCTGTCTTGCTCTCCACATCTTTGTTTTACATTTTCTTTGTTCCTGTTGGCTTACTAATTAGCTGTGATTTTTTTTAATGCCCCTTACAGTAGGTTAATTTTGTCTAACTCACCAGCAGGGGTTTTTGTAATACATAATTCACAGAGCAATGTCAATGATTAAAATTCTTTCATTAACACAGCACCTTAAAGATAATAAATATGAAGCATTTAGCCCCCAATCTATTGGTGTAGAAAATCTAATTTTGCATGGAAAGAAAATGCCTGCTCCGATAAGTTGGTACTGGAGAACCACATGGAATCCGTTTTAAGGTGTCGCAAACACAGAGTCAAACAAGTCAAAGAGCACTTATTTTAAGAACAATAATGTAGCCGGGGGGTTTCAGAGAAGGAATTCTAACAATGTACTTGAAGAATGGGAAACATGCAGCCAGAAGTGTTCTTTTCTGTCATTTTTGTGGGCAGAGCTCTGCCCTTGTGGACAACCGGGCTGAAGAGGGGTCACCATGTCTTGTGCTAAACGTTGTCAGCGGTCAGTGTGCAAATGCCTTGCCCTCTGCCTGCCATTTCTCTTCAGTTTCCTCAAAACCTGAACAGGTCTGACTCATTAGGATCCAAGAAGAGCAGTGCAATAATTAGACACAGGATATGAAATTTCATTTTGAAGAGTTTTAATAACTCTTGGAACATCTGCTCCTCTGAACTCTACCACTTCCTTTCCACCTACACCCAAATGATTCTTATATTTCTTTCGCTATGTGCAAGTTCTGTTTGCTTCCATGTGTTCATTCCAATACAAAAAAGATAGTAATTGCGGAAGCCTTGGCAACAGCAGCCAAGAAGACAGAGAATATGATCACTAAATGTGGTTTTGTTTAGAGCCTTTTCCCTAATGTATGATTATTTTTTCCTCTTTCTCTTCTCCAGAGATGAGTCAGCTTATTATTATTATTTATTTTTGGCTGTTCTTGGTAGGAATGGATATATGTATTTTGGGTAGTGATAACGAATAGAACTTCTCCAATTCAAAACATTTTCCTGCATTAAATATATAAATTAAGAGTAAATTTACACAGAAACAGCTTAAAGTTCAAAGACATGAAAGTAGAATTAAACCCACAAAATTGTCACCCAGTCCAAAGGGTATGACTCAAATTTAACAGGTGGCCCTGATATAATGCATTTTCTACTCTCCACTATGGTTCTAATAGGTTTGTCTCCAGAACCAAAGTGCAGCATCAAACAAAACCTTCAACTGGCATTTTGAGTTGAAGAAACATGGAACTGAGTGAGATAAGGGGGCTCTCCGATATGTCATCCATTCAAGTGAACAGCCCATCCAACTCAAGAGAGAGGTCAGCAGCAGGTCAGTCGGAGGAAATATTCATGGACTTGTCCTGCTCTCTAATTTGCCTGTGGCTAATTTTATAATTTCTATTTTTAGTGCTTGGTTGCTCCTATCACTCTCATAAGCACGAATAATTGCTCCCATTTTTTTTTAAAGAAAGAAGATAGCCAATAGCCCCTTAGTATGGCAAGCCACTGAGCTAGCTACTAAAATAGTACTGAATACCCCTAAGTGAAATTTGCTTCTGATCAACACATTAACAGGTAAGTTGTAACAAATGGTTCTATTTTTAAAGTGATGGTGAGGCAAACTTAGTTCTTTTAGGTCAGACAGAGTTTTTAAACTAGAAGTGTTTTAATTTCACACATATAAACCAAAAAGAATTGATTTTTTTTCTTGTTTCCACTTATGGATTAAAGCCTGGGTAGCTTGCCAAGCTTGGTCAACCGATTAATGTTAACGATAACAGATGAGGTAGGTGCAGAGCGACTGATATCCGTAACTATTGGGCAATAGATAACACATGATTCACATAAATCAAGAATTTTATATGGATAGATTGAATCATACTTGAGCATTTGAATTTATAGCTCTTCAATACCACATAAAAGAAGATGGTAAATGCTAAGAGTAAAGCCTCTATGACAAATCAATCTCCTTCCTCCTACTGAAAAGATCCAGTTTTATTTTTTCTTCCTAAAGTATCCATGGCCACGTATAACCAGATTGTTCTTAATGTCAAAAACTAGATTGACTGTTTGTCAATCAAATACGCAGACCTCTGCGTCAGTACAGACCGGCCGGCCCCTCCAACTGCCATAACAAGCTTGATAGTGGCTTTGAAATTAAGTTGGGAGGGGCTATGTATACACAGCCTATAAGTCATATTCTTTTAGCCTTTTCCTCCAGCCTTTCATCCTAGATATTTGTTGAGCTCCTACTATGTGTCTGAAAGTTCATGGTAAGGACTTTGAATTTTACTTTGAAATGGGGATAATTTTAAATTGAAGAGTGACAAGATCTGACTTCAGCTTTTAAAAGATCTCTCTTGATGCTGTGTTGACAACAAACTTTGCTGAAACAAAGAGAGAAGTCAAAGAGACCAGTTAGGAGGCTAATGCAACAGTCCAGGAGAAAGACCGTGATGGCTTGGACTAGGTGGGAAAGGGTGTAGATCTAGAAAGTGGCCAGATATGATGAAGATGGAACCAACCGAATTTGCTGAGGCAATGATGGGGGCTGAGAGAGACAGAAATCAAGTTCACTAGAATATAAATTCCATTTTGGGACGGTGTGTGTCATGTGTATGTGCGAGCTCAGCTGACTCATCCCCATCATTTGTAACAGAGCCTGGAATATAATTGACATTCAATAATTGTTTGTTGTTGAATAAATAATATGGTGGCTCCAAGGTTTGGAACCGAGAAATTAGTTGAATGGAGTTGCCATTTAGTGGGAGGGGTGGGGTGACAGGAAACAACTGCAGAAGCAGGCTGTTTGTTCTGTCAGCGGGAGAGTGTGACATCAACAGTTCAGCTTAGCACGTGTTAAGTTTAAAATGTCTACTAGATATTCAAGTGGAGAGATCAAATTGGCCACATAGACCTGGAATACAGGACAAAGTCAGAGAGAGAAAATAAATGTGGCTCTTGTTAGGAAACAGAGTGTATTTAAAGCTATGGGATAGATGAGATCGTCGAGGTTGTGAACTCTACAGACAAGTTTGAGGCATTAGCCCTACATCACTTGCATATGTATAGGTCAGAAAAATAAAGATAAGCCTGCAAAGAAAGAGCAGCCAATGAAATCAAAGAGGAGTATTTCAAATATTGATTAGTCATTCATATATATATAATATATGTAATATATATCAGTCATATATAGTTTATATATAAATGCATACATATATATAAATTGACCATTGGATTTTGCAACATATAGGGTTACAGTGACCTTGGCTAAAGCAATTTGAACAGCATCAGTATAAACTGATACTGAAAGGAGCAATCTCCACCATCCAGAACAGTGCTGACACAGCAGGTACTCAATAGATACTTAAGTGAATAAAGGAACATTATCACTTGACTGAAAGTACATTTAAAAATAATTCAAATGTACACAATAGTATGATTACCAGAGGGCAAGGAAGATGAGAGGCAGAATAGGATAAAGGGGGGGTCAAATATATGGTTACAGAATGATGTAAACACACAACGCGATATGCAGATGATGTATTATAGAATTGAACACTTGAAACCTCTATAATTTTATTAACCAATGCCACCCAATAAATATAATAAAATTTTAAAAAATAATAATACATATATCCCATGTTGGTCATGTCTCATTGCAAGAGATTAATAATGACTCTGAGAATGTATTTAAACAAATTTATATACGTATAAAATTAGACACAGCAATTATTAGAAATAAACAAAGATTTTGGTTAAACATGTCCATGAGAATATTATTTGTAATAGTAAATCTTTAATAAAACCTGAATATCAGAATATAATGGTTAAGTAAATCATAGTTTCACATAATGAACTACATATGTGGCCCAAAAAATGTTTAGTGGAAAATGACATTTAAGTAGCCAATAATATGGGAAGATATTATATACTGTAATGGATCAAATGACATAATATCAGGTTGGTCAAAAAGTTCATTTAGTCTTTTTGTAAAATAAAAGACATATTTTTTTCATTTTCACCAATAACTTTATTGGTTTGGATATTCTGAGTATGTCAGCCATCTCCTGCATGGTATAATGTTGATTGTTCTCAATATCTCCAGTTGATCACTGTCAACTTCAACTGGTCTACCCGACCATGGAGCATCATCCAGTGAGAAATCTCCAGCATGAAACTTCTCAAACCACTTTTGACACATTCAATCAGTCACAGCACCTTCTCCATACACTGTGCAAATCATTTTGGGGTTCCAGTTGCATTTTTACATTTCTTGAAATAATAAAGCATAATATGCCAAAAATGTTGCTTATTTTCTTCCATCTTCAATATTAGAATGGCTACACAAAACTTCACCAATTTTGATTTTTTTATGCATGTTAATATGACAACTGTCACAATACAATCTAAAAAAAACTGTTTCAAATGAAGATAAAGACAACTAAGGGCTACTAGAGCCATCTTCCAAAAAAAACCAAATGAATTTTTTGTCCAACTCAATATTATGTGGATAAAAGTAGAAATCATAAACTTATGCATAACAATCTGAATTATTCACCAATTTTATGCATTTGATAAGTATGTAGGTACATGTATGCTGGGTATGCATTTATTTATTTTTTGTGTGGAAAGAGATATTTATTGATTAAAGGAACATGCCAAAATGCTAACAGAATTACCTCTATAGGATTATTCTCTTCCCTTTAATATTTTCTCTTCTTCATACTATGTTTCTCCATTTTTCTCAAATAGAAATATTTTGCTTATAAAAAAGGAAGAAAACTTGAAATTTTAATAAATGTTTCTTTTATGTCATATTTATTTTATTTCTTTTTATTAACAAAATTCTACAGGTTTCAGGTGCATAATTCTATGACACATTATCTGTACACTGCACTGTGTGTTCACCACTTCATGTGAAGTCTTCATCCATCGCTGCTTATCCCACCGCTACCCTCCTCCAGTTGCCCCCCCAACCCTGAAATCACCACACCACTGTCCATGTCCATGAGTTCTTTCTCTTTTTTTCTTTTTTGCTCTATCCCTCTACTCCCCTCACCCCCGACAGCTATCAGCCTGCTATCTGTGAGTCTGTATCTATTTTTCTTACTAGTTCATTTAGTTCATTAGATTCCACATATGAGTGAAATCATATAGTACTTGTTTTTCTCTGACTGGCTTATTTCACTTAGCATAATGCTTCCCAGGACCATCTATGCTATCGCAAAGAGTAAAAATTCCTTCTTTTGTACAGTCAAGTATATTTATAACATTTTATATTATATACATATATGTGCATACACATGTAGCATATATAAAATTTAATAATTTTTAGAGATATTTAATGGTCCACTAAATATCTGACATCAGCAGAAGACATTTGTGGTAACTGAAATCAACTGTGGCCAGAGTTATGTGATAGGATATTTCTTCAAGGTCATGTGCACATTCCTTGCTGTATATTCTTCATCATTATCTTTACTCTTAAGGCCTATGCAAATCTAGTGAATTCAAGAAGCTTTGTCTGTTTTTAGTCTTACAAGTGGACACATCAGATCCACTTGATAGTTAATAAAAGTGATTTTTTTAGAAATAAATCATAAAATTTGCTGAAAAAGGTAACTAAAAAGAGTTGATTCAGCAACTTTTAAAGACAATTTTTTTGGCACAGCATATATCGTATTGACCCAATGATGATAAATAATGTTATATATCAGCTAACTCTGGGCTCAATCATCAATCTTATAACTTTAGTATTATAATGGAAGCTGGTTCCCTAAATTCTCCAAATTATTAACTATCCTAGTAGAACTTCCTTATAAGAAAGTCCACTATTATAAGATATTAATGGAATCAATTTTAAGCAAATGCACAGCCAGTCTTTTTTTATTTCAGTTGTGTGACAATTAAAATCTAAAAATGAGGCTGAAGAGTAGTAAGAATATTGTTGCTTCTAGATTATTTTATTATATTTAGAACTATATTTTAAATGTTATATGTTTCCATTTTAAACTTTAGCTACATTTGAATAGCAGCAAGGTATAATTAATGAAAGAACAAATGAATGAGTGGATAAATTAATGCATTTTTAAAACCATCATTATTTTCTACTGAATTCAAATTCAATAGCATGTATTAATTATTTATCCTCTGTATTAGAATGCTTCACATCTATTTAATTTTCTAAATAAAAGCAAAATCTATTTTTAACACAGTCAATAAAAAAGCCCTCTGTGTAAATGACCAAATGAAAACTAAGCATTTTACCTAAACTTTTCATCTTGATCCATTCAGTAGAGTTGATTCTAATACAAAGGAAAACACTATGGTTAATAAAAGGTATAATATAAAATATCTGTTTAAACCAGAAATAAGGCAGACATCCTTATGATGTATCATTAAGTCTATAAATTCACCTGTTTTTTTTCTTGAAACATATGCAGAAATATGATCCATGTAATAATTCTTTCAAGATATACTTTTGACTCTTAAGGAACTGTGCCATTAATTAATTATACTATTATTTAAATTATAAGCCAAGGACTAATTATTTTAAAATATATTTTTGTTGCAACAAAATAAAACTTTACTATTGTTGAAAAATCAGGAGACATTAAAAATGACAAAAAATTATTAAAATCACACATAATATCACCCCAACCACATAACAGCTTTAACATGTAGGTATATTACTTTCTGTTTTTCATGTTTCTTTTTAAGATTTTATTTACTTATTTTTAGAGAGGGGATGAGAGGGAGAAAGGCAGAGAAACATCAATGTGTGGTTGCCTCTCAAGTGCCTCCCCACAAGCAACCTGGCCCACAACCCAGGTGTATGTCCTGACTAGGAAGCGAACCAGCTGCCCTTTGGTTCGCAGGCTGGCACTCAATCCACTGAGCCCCACCAGCGAGGGCTGTTTTTCTTTTTAAGGTTTATACTATGTTAAATTTTAAAACTGGAATACTGTAGTAATTAAATAAGGCTTTGTTTTTAGTGACACGCTATAAATATTCCCAGAACTTTAAGTATCCACGTACAAGATATTTTTAAAGACTTTATTTATTTATATTTAGAGAGAGGGAAAGATGGGGAGAGAAACATCAATTAATCACTTGCCTCTCATTTGTGCCCCAACCAGGCACCACACCTGCAACACAGGTATGTGCCCTGACTGGGAATTGAACTAGCAGCCTTTCATTTTGCAGTAGGATGCCCTAGCAACTGAGCCACCCCAGTTAGAGGTAGACACAAGATATTTTTAATGACTGCTTACTTACAGTAAATTTGCCAGTCTATTTAAGCAACCCAATATTGAACATATAGATTATTTCTAATTTTCTTTATTATAAACAAAACTACAATATATATTAGACAAATATTTGTCAATATCATGATTACAACCTTTGGCTACATTTTTAGATTTGGTTTCTTATTGAGCTTCACTATATTGGGAAAACTATGGAAATGCATAGAAACACTTAATATTTGGTTCTTTCTTTCAAAATCGGATTCTTCTTCTCCTCACTTTCTACTTTGGAAGGGAATCTAACATTTTGTATGTACTAGGCAATTTCATAACATCAAATTCTTAGAAAAATCCTGTTTGATAGATCCTATTGTCTCCATTTTACTAAAAAGAAAAGTGGGACTCCAAAAGGTTAAGTAATTTGCCCAAAGCCACATAGTTGGTACAAGCAAAGCTAGAGCTTAACCTTGGGTCTGATTCCAAAGAGCACGCTCTCTTAGACAAGGTCCCATGCTTCTGTGCATGAGGAAGGGCTTGTCGTTTATGGCACTTCACTGCCTTTCAGAATACTGAAAACCTAATCTAACAGGCAGCAGAAATTGAAAAATTAGACCACAAAATACATAATTTTTAAAACGCCCACTTTGAGGAGTGGAATTTGTAATTAGACTGCCTCATCATTGGCTGTGTGTGTGTGTGTGTGTGTGTGTGTGTGTGTGTGTGTGTGTGAGATATAAGTGGTTATGGTAGTTCCCTTCATTTCTGTTCCAACTCTGCCCTTTCAGGGGCTTTGAAAGGAGCCTCGCACAAACTGCAGATTTCTCCCTAACCTTACTGTCTGGCCGGCTGAATGGCTCAACATCATCAAGACAACCCCAGCATTAGGATTAGCCACACTTCCTTTTGAGCACAATCCTACTGGAATGCAAACTCCCCCCACCTGACACTGAATCATCCCACTGCTGTAGAACAAAGCTCTTAAACATCACAACAAAGGTAAAATCTGACAAGAGAAAATGAGTGGTTCTCACTCACTATGGCTCCTTCCAATAGGTTTTTCTATAGGCATGACATCGCACAGGAAGGGCCAAAGGTCCCAAGATCTCTTCTGCATCATTCTGAGCAAAAAGCTTCCTCTTTCTTAAGCCTGCAAGAATAAGAGTTGAGAAATTTCACTTTAATACCTGTAATCAGTTAATCTCTATTATGTTTGTGAAATACAAGTATTTACACAATCAAGCTGAAAGTATGTTAGCAACATCTGAGAAGCATTTCACTAAAATTGCATTTTATTTTTCCCATTCTGTCTCTCACCTCTCTAAAGTTCTGTTTATTGGCATGTTTTTGTTTTGTTTTATTTTGCTTTGTTTAACAAAGATATTTTTGCAGGATCTTCAAATGAATTGTCTATTTTTTGTAGGTTCTAAATCTTGTCACTACACATACCTGAAACCCTATTTTCTTCAAAATTTCCTTCATTCCTTTTACCAAATATTTTACTGAGCATCTACTATGGTCCAGATGCCATGTAAGGTCCTCAAAATATAAAGATTTACTTTGAGGAGAGGGAGGGAAAAACTATTACCTTAGAGAGTTCTCTGTGGGTTACTGGAATTAATGAGATTATTTCTCCCTCAATAGCAGATATTCTGATAGGCACATTTCCTGTCTCAAATCTCACTTTCCAAGCATTGTGCAAACAATTGTACATCATGTAAATATTTGCTTCAATTTACTTTTTTTGGTTGATGTTGGCAATTCTCTGTATATCTTTCAATCTGTTTATGCATATGCCACTCATATTAAGCTTAGACATTGAGGGATCTGTTTATATTTAATTTAGATGTGCACAAACCAGCAAGCATTAGTACTAATCCAGATGGATTTTCCTTTAGTTATTTCAACAGTTATAATATTCCCTTAAGTTCTTAATATATAAATAAATCTATTTTAATGCACTACCAGCCAAACACTCTTCTCAACATCAGCCACATTATCATGATAAGCTTAAGACAGGCATCATGTGGGGACCAAAATTATGCCGATGATAGCTAGCCTTTTGATACGGACAGTAGATGTATTCATATGTTCATCCGTATAGCTTTTCACACTGGTCCCCAGCCAAGCCGTAATAATATAAGGAGATCTTTGCCAGTTCCTGTCTGGCAAATCCATATAACTTGAAGAAATCTTTGGCCTAGAGTTTGATCAATAAATGCCAGAATCACCTAAAGAATTGAGAACATATGGACCACCTCCTGGGCTTCCAGACATTGATTAACTATATTTGTTGACAGAATATATTTAGTTTTTCTGAGGATATTTTTTAAGTGCCCAATGTGGTAATTTTCTCTGTGGGCATGTACAATTGGGCATGTATAGTTTTCTTTATTGATATGTATAGGTGTTAATTGTACAAATCATGTGCACCTTATTCAAAATGGGAGTGATATAAACCTTTTTAAGTACCCAAAGATCCCTAAACAATAAACTCATTCACTAAAATTCACATCAGCAAGGTCACCACTTTCAGAGATCTGAGATATCTATGCTTCCCATGGTTGGGTTCCTTCTTTAGGAGGTAGTGAGGGGGATTTGGACCTCTCAAGTATTCCTTCAGAAAAGTTGTGGTTCGTCAAACCCCAGGTAATCTATATAGAAAAATGATCATATGTAGTATGGCTTATAAAACGATAGAACAAGTCTGCCAAGTCTGTGTTTTTAACTGAGTGGTTATCCTTCCAAGAAATACACACACACATATAAATCAAAAGAGACCATTATACTAGGTTAAAAAATGATGGCAATTTATCTTCTGGCCGAATGGTGACTCTTACTGGTTCTTTTCGGAGAGTATTTTTTTTTACCAACTCTCTGTAGATGAGAAATTGTATTAGCCTGTCATTCACATAATACACATAACAACACTGATATAGGGACCATCCTTCAATGGCCACATTGTCTCTCAATCTATTGGCTCAGTCGCCCTTGGTGGTTGGCTGGGTGGCAGTTAAATAGTTGCTGTAACCCCTGCGTTCTATGGTTCGAAATAGAATTGGCCAAGATTTTGAGTGTTGATATTGAGTTCCTCATTGCAAAGGTGGCACTTTTCATAGTGAGGGCGTCAAAGTCAAACATTTCAGAGCCATGTGGTTCCTCTGAGGTAAGATGCTTTCTCTATTTAGCACTGTTGAAAGATGAACATGGAGAGAGGAAAAAGTCTGAAGAAATCGACTGCTATGTGTAACATAAATAATTTTCTTTATTCTCTTGTAGGAGATCATTGGAATATATAGATAAAAAATAAAATGGAATGCCATCAAAATAGCTGTGGGTGTCTTTTAACACATATATATTTTATCACTGCCATTATCTTGTGTACCTGTTCTAAACAAGCATTTAAATAGTTACTCTCAACTCATGTGGAGTTGTTTCAAAGTCATTTTTCACCAAAAGTTATATAGATATCAAAATTTCACAAATAAAGTTGACAAGAGGGGATAAATTGGAAAAAGTATTTGTAATATATATAATGAAGTGCTAATGTCTATAATACAAATAATTAGTGAGTGCTACCTGTGTGGGTACTCTTCTCACTGGCTTATAGCTACTATTTCATAACAACCTGAAAGGATGGTTGTATTATAATTGTCATTTAAGTAAAAGATGGTTTCATACCACAACTCATCAGTATTCACAGTTAACAAGTGACAGAACATGAACATGAGAAGTGCATGAACACTGCTTATACATGAACCCTGGGAGTTTAAATATACAGACTGTCATTTTTCCATCTCCATAACTTAAATTGGTTTTACAAATCAACAGGGAAAAGATTACCTTCTCTTTAGGGGGAAAAAGGCCAATCATATAAACAGGTGATTTCGGAAAGAAGGAATACAAATAGTCCACATAAAAAAGAGAAGAAAACCCCACCAACTCCAGTCAAATGCACATTGCTTTGCTGCAAATGGGTCACAGGTTTCCTTAGACCCTGGCCTGCATGCAAACATTCTCGTCCACTTTCCTCAGGGTGTCACAGAGGTATAGTTTTCTAGGTGTTCTATGCCATGAAAAAGTTGGGAGGTTCTGATTACTGTCTTTGCTTCTCAAATTTCTCTTGTATAAATGTAGATAATACAGGAACTATATCATGGCATTATTGTGAAAAGTAATAAAATAATGTCTGTAAGGCACCTAGCAA
Source organism: Anoura caudifer (assembly GCA_004027475.1). Lineage (NCBI taxonomy): Eukaryota > Metazoa > Chordata > Mammalia > Chiroptera > Phyllostomidae > Anoura > Anoura caudifer. The sequence goes on along the minus strand of PVKU01000484.1, from coordinate 452,743 downwards.
AGTGCTGGGCACATTGGACCCACTAAAAATAAACAGAACCTGCTTTAGGCTAAATGGGGTACACTGTCCAGTAGCCCATTAGCAGTTGTGAGAAGTGCCTTATCCCCCTTTCCCACTCTCCTACTGCTGATGGTAGATGCTAACTCACTAGTCACTGGGGGATTTTTCCTAAAACTGGTACAGGGTACACATTATAAAACACGTGGAAGAAGCAGTTCCTGCGCAAGCCTAATAAACCTGCAGAACTCGGAGTCGGACGCTTACTCCTCTCCCTGTCTTCCAGATCACGGGGCAGTCAGTACTCTTTCACCTCACACTCTGCAAAGTAGAAATTTACATATCGCACAACAAAACCCAAAGCTAATTACTATATCATGTAGTTCTTAATGTGCCAAGAAGCAGATCCTATGGCAACAGCCTTATCAGAGTGTGTACATGTTGCAAACTATGCCCTTTTAAGAGCAGACACATTTGTATGATCTACTCGATAGCTCCCTTTGAACCTTGATTGTTAATCATCCCCTGCTCCCTGGAAGGAAAAGTGAAATGATGGACAGCAACAAGGAGAAAGAAAAAGAGACACTAAGTCATATGCAAAAGAAACAAATATAAAATCATTTGACAGCAACAATTTGTGAGTCAACAGGGAAGCTGGTACAGTGAAGTGCAATGAATCAAAATGATCAAATGATTTTATTAGTTTCATTTTATTAGTCAGATCTATTACCTTTTTTTTATGACCAGGGAAAACCAAAATAATTATAATCAATTTATCAAGGCAGACCCCAGTGTAATGGGTACCCCTGGTTCCCTGATTCACTCCAGCTGAGCTGTGCCCACTACCCTTTGACAAGGAATACTCAGCCTCCCAATTCATTCACTCCGCAGACGGAGGACACTGCATGCGGCAAACAAAGCTCTCTTACAAAACACCTTCAGAATGGCGAGAGAAAAATATAGTGTGCGCTATTGTATTTAAAAAGCATTGGCAATGGACACTTTTCAAAGCTGAGAGGGAAAAAAATCTTAATTTATCTTCAAGTCCCAGACTGTAAATATACTGCCAGCACTCACAGCAGAAGCCTTCCTCACACCACTGCCCTGTTTCGCAAGCCCCTGAACCTCACCTGGAGTAATCACATTCTCAGTGGGAGAGAGGGGATTCAGTTACCATGATAGCTAATTCCTGGGCAGCCCCTAAGCAAAGACGAAGCATCATTATAAGCCATCCCAAATTATAGATGGGCCCTGTATGATGTAGACTGTTGTAGACAGGGTTGAGACAATTACCAAATGAAAGAGATATTATTATTTTAAGAAATCTAACATTTTAATACAATGTGAAAAATGATGAGGGAATAATAAATGGAGTACATAAAAAGAGCTAATAATAAAAAAGAGCTTGGTGAGAAATCCCGCTGTCATATTTGCATTTACCCTGAAACTAATGCCATGCACATTTCTGAATGCAAATAATTCACTAGAGGGAGCAAAATGAGGATGTTAATAATCATTTTTTCCCTTAATGAGAAGCTGTTCTTTGACTGAAAGGTGCTTTAAGATGGACTGAGTGAGGCTTAACAAAAGAGTTCCTTTTGGGGGGAATGCATAAATGAAGGCATCTGAGTTTCATTCTGGGATTTAAAGGCAGCAGCATTAACATTATCACCACAAATATTATTTCTACATTTTTAAATAATAAAAATTCAACTGTCAATTTAAAATTCCTCCTTGTACTGACTTTAGCTGAAAGTGACATTTCTTAGGGGATTTCCATGTATTAAAAGCATGTTTTGGTATTACTTTTAGCCATGCCACACTTCTACAACTTATAGTAATAATAACTAATGTTAACTGATTGCTTATTATTGGACAGGTATTGTACTATGGATTTGACAAGGGTCACCCTCACCTTAAAGCTAATGAAACTCCCATACCATGGAGTCAAAATGTATCCAAGGATGCCAGCGAGTAAGCAGAATTTATTTAAACTCAGGAGACCAAACTGCCCTTTCCACCTTGGAAGCTACTGTCCCTTTTGATATAAAGAGACCTATATGCATTAGCAGTCTGTCAGGATTGACATGCAAGGACACCTGCATGCAATGTAAATCCTAGAGAGGCTGCTATCTTCGACCTAAGCTTAGAGTCTCTTTTGTTTTCTCTCTTTCTTCCTTCAAGTAGGCTGCCAAGTACAGGATAAAAATGGGTGCAGACGGAAGTTGTAGAAAGTGAAGCCCGATTATACATCTTTAGACCTATGTACCCCTCTCTCAGTGTGATTCATCCCAACAATCAATGGCCTGACTACCCATGGCATTTCAGTAGCAGAAATCTTAAATTATTGAAATGTGTCTATTTCATTAGCAAACCATTTCAACATCGTTTTACTACTGGCTGAAATGTTGCCAAGTCAGTGTTTCTAGTGGATGATAATATGTGTTTTACAGACAAAGCACGTTGGGAGACCGTTCTCCATGGGCCTTTCACATTTCTGCATGTCTTTTGAGAAGTGGCACTGACTGATTTTTTTCCCAGCTATCTTCGCAAGCATGATGAAATAGCAAACAGCCTTGGAAGGTCAAGATAGCATCTCCCCTCCAGAGCAAAAGGCAGCCATACTTAGTGCCCATTATAAAAAAAAAAATTGTTTCCTCAGCTCAGGTTTTTCTCTCTCAAAACTCAGCTCACTGCATATGCTTGTCCCTCTTCTCATCATTCTGTAGAAACAGAGGCTCAAGAAAGTGCGAGGACTATGGCTACCATTATTAATATCTGTAATAGCATCCTTTGTCTCTGACCCAAGAGTCTCGAGTCTTCTGCCAGCATGCATGAGATGCATGAGACGATGGCAGGCTAACTTGTTAGCCTGCAAGGAAGTTAAAGTCTCAGGTACTTCATAGTTCTTCACAAGGCCCGTATTGGACTCCTGGTTTTTTTGTTTACTAATTATGTAAAGTTAAGAAAACTACTTCAACCCTCTAAGCCTCAGCTGACCCAGCTGTCAAGTGGGGCCAGCAGATAGAGTTTAAGTGCTATGTGATATGATAGACATTACATTATAGAACATATAATGTATGCATTAGCACAATGCGAGGCACATAGTACATACTCGACAGATTTACCTACTATGGCTGTTGCATGATGAAGGAATTACTCAGAATTAGAAATCAAATTCTAGCCCTCAAAAGTCACTCTATTCACACAGGATCAGATTTTATTCTCTGTAAAATGAGACAGGTAGATGAGGTGATCTCTCAGTTTTCTCTTAGCTTTATATTCTGAAACTTTGTTCTAGCTTCTCCTCACCACCTCCCTTCTCTCCTCGTAGAAACAGTTTGTCTCATAACTTTTTTCCAGAGGTAAAAGATTGAGTACAGGGCCCGACTGAAGCTAGGACCAAGCCCAGGCTCTGATCCACAAGAGGAATGTCTAGCTGCCATAGGAGAGGAAGTTGCATTTTTAAGCCAGCTGAAGATGAAGCTACTACCAGTGTTGCTGATAAGCCAAAAGAGTCTTACTAATTTTAGCCCTCTCTAAAACTCACACTCAGGTGGCTTTCCCATTGCAGCTAAAACAAGAGAAGAGACAATAAAAATGTAGAGGAGTGTTTGGCTATCACAAATAGTAAAGTAGAACCAAGAGTTGAATCTGTTGCCTAATTTGATGATGCATGTGAACAAGAAGATAAGAAAATCTGGCTTTTTTATTGAATTTATTGGGGTGAAATTAGTTAATTTTTTATGATTTTTAGTTATTCTATTACAGATATCCCAATTTTTCCCCCTTTGCCCTCCTCCACCCATCCTACCCCCTACTCCCAGAGTCAATTCCCACACTGTTCTTCATGTCTGTGGATCATTTACACATGTTCCTTGACTAGTCCCTTCCCCTTCTTCCACACTTATCCCTTCCCTCCTCCCCTCTGGTCACTGTCAGACTGTTCCATGTTTCTAGAATCCATGTCTGTGGCTTTATTTTGTTCATTAGTTCATTCTGTTCATTAGATTCCTTTTATAGGTGAGATCATGTGGTATTTGTCTTTCACTGACTGGCTTATTTCATTTAGCATAATATTCCCCAATGCTATTCATGCTGTCAGAAAGGGTAGGAGCTCCTTCTTTCATTCTACTGCATAGTATCCATTGTGTAAATGTACCACAGTTTTTTGATCCACTCATTTACTGATGGGCACTTAGGCTGTTTCTAACACTTGGCTATTATATATAGCGTTGCTTTGCATATAGGGGTGCAAAGTTCTTTTGAATTGGTGATTTGGGATTCTTAGGGTGTATATCTAGCAGTGGAATTGCTGGATCAAAAGGCAGTTCCATTTTTAATTTTGGGGGGAAATTCCATAGTGTTTATCACATTGGCTGCACCAGTCTGCATTCCCACTAACAGTGCACTAGGGCTCCCTTTTCTCCACATTCTTGCCAGCACTTGTTGCTTGTTAATTTATTAATGATAGTCATTCTGACAGGTGTGAGGTGATATCTCATTATGGCTTTAATTTACATCTCTATGATAGCTAGTAATTGTTAACATGTTTTCCTATGTCTATGGGCCATCTGTATGTCCTTGGAGAAGTGTCTATTCAGCTCTTTTGCCCATGTTTTAATTGTATTGTTTGTCTTCATGGTGTTGAGTTGTATGAGTTCGTCATATATTGTGGAGATCAAACCCTTATCTGATGTCCCATATGACCTGTTCCCTTTCCATTTTGATGATGGTTTCTTTAGCCTGTCCAATTTATTTTTTCCTTTATTTCCCTTGCCTTATGAGATATATCAACAAATATATCACTTCATGGGATATCTGAAATTTCCCTGCCTGTTTTCATCTAAGACTTTTATAGTGTCATGACTTAAATATTTAAGTATTTTACCCATTTTGAGTTTATTCTGGTGTATGGTATAAGTTGGTCTAGTTTCATTTTTTTTGCCTGTGCCAGTCCAGTTCTCTCAACACCATTTATTGAAGAGGCTATTTTTGCCCCACTGTATGTTCCTGCCCCCTTTGTCAAATATTAATTGACCACAGAGACATGGGTTTATTTCTGGGCTCTATATTCTGTTCCATTAATTTGTGTGTCTGTTCTTATGCCAATACCAGTCTGTTTTGATTACAGTGGACTTGTAGTATAGTTTGATATCAGGTATTGTGATGCCTCCTACTTTTTGCTTCTTTTTCAATACTACTGAGGTTCTATGGGGTCTTTTTTGATTCCATATAAATTGTGAAATATTTCTTCTAGATATGTGAAATATGCTGTTGATATTTTTAATAGGAATTGCATTGAATCTATAGATTGTTTTGGGTAGTAGGGACATTTTAATGATTGTAATTTTTCCAGTCCATGAACATGGTATATGCTTCCATTTAGTTGTATCTTCCTTATGTTCTTTCTTCATGTTCTACAGTTTTCCTATCATAGGCATTTTACCTTCTTGGTTAAATTTATTCCTGGGTACTTTATTTTTCTTGTTGCTATAGTAAATAGGATTTGTTCCTAGTTTCTGTTTCTGATAGGTCATTGTTGCTGTACAAAAATGTTATTGATTTCTGAATATTGACTTTGTATCCCACTAATAAGTGTATTTTGCCAAATTCACTTATTAGGTTGAGTAGGTTTTGGTGGAGACTATAGGGTTTTCTACGTACACTAGCATGTCATCTGTGAATAATGACAGTTTTACTTCCTTTTTCCAAGTTGCATATCTTTTATTTATTTTTCTTGTCTGATTACTATGCCTAGAACTTCCAGCACTGTATTGAATAAGAGTGGTGAAAGCATACATCCTTGTCTTGTTTCTGATCTTAGGGGAAAATTTTAGTTCTTTCCCATTGAGTATAATGTTGGCTATAGGTTTCTCTTATGTGGCATTTTTTTATGTTGAAGTATGTTCCCTCTATTCTCACTTTGCTGAGTATTTTTATCATAAATAGGTGCTGCATTTTATCAAATACTTTTTCAGCATGTATTGATATAATGTGTTTTTTGTCCTTCATTTTGTTTATGTGGAACATTACTTTTATTTATTTGCAAATATTGTACCACCTCTGCATCCCTGGGATGAATCCCACTTGATCATAATGTATGATCTTTTTAACATATTGTAAATCTGAATTGCCAATATTTTGTTGAGGATTTTAGCATCTATATTCATTAGAGATATTGGACTGTAGCTTTCCTTCTTTGTTGTGTCTTTATCTGGTTTTAGAATTAGGATGATACTGGTCTTGTTAAAAGAGTTTAGGAGTCTTCCCTAAATTTGAAAGAAAAATAAAATAAATAATATAAAAATATAAATAAAAAATAAGAAATAAAAGACAAAGAATAGTAAATTAATAGGAATACAATGGAAGCAAAAGAAGTCTTAAAAGGATATGCAAAATAAAAAAGAATAATGCAAATTCTGAAGAGGAATGAGGTATAATTCATCTCAGCAGAATTTGGTGTTTATCTTCTGTCTTCTCTTTCTGGATCCAGCTCTGGTTTTTTATCAGTTCAAGATCCCAGGGTAGGTCATCCAACTTTTGGCAGCTGCCTCTATCACCTTCACCTGACTCTAGAGGGGGCTTCTATTGCATTTGGGAGGGTGGGGTGCCCAGGTCTCTCCTGGAGGCACTGTTCAGTCTTCTGGGAAAGTTGTGGATGTGTTCCCCTTGCCCCTGCACCACCCATCTTGGTCTGTCCCAGATTATTTCCAATATATAGTTTCTGCTATATATATTTCCAATATACAGTTTCTGCTAAATTAGCTGTCCATTTCAAGGGAGGAACAAATGTGTGTAAGAGGGTCAGCTCTTTCCTGCTTGGTGCTGAGGGCAGCTCTGCGTGCAAGCCAAGGCTGGGCATGGCCCTGATTCCCCCTTGCTGCACCTTCTAATCTCCCTGCATTGATGGCCTCAATAGAAAAGGACCCTAGGAACTGGTGTATTTTCTCTCCCTGAGAGAAGTTCAAAATGAGCCCTTTGGGCATGTCTCTTTCTGTCTTTCTCTTGCAGATATGCCCCCTGCAGAGGGTTCCTGAACCTCTCCTGCTTGGGATCCTGCAGATGGTGAGGGGTGGCTGCATCCTTCCTTTCCCAGAAATTCAATCTCCCCCTGGGAAAGTGGCTCTGTCTGGCTGTAAATAATCTAAGGTGCTCAGGAAGGCAGCTCTGTATGGCTATAAATAATCTCAGATGGTCCAGTCCCACCCAGCCAGTTCCCAGCCCATTGCCCTTGTAGAAGACACAGTACTGAACTCCACTTGGTGCAGCCTCCTGCATGCTAGCTGTGCTGGGCTGGGACCAAGAAATCCCCTTGCTGTGCACCTTTCTGATCTCTCTGCCCAGCTGTCTCAGTGGGAGCCAACCATACCATCCATACTTTCCCCTTACCCACAGGGCAGCTGCATATGTGGTCCTTGCCCAGCATGCTTCAACCCTCCTTTTAAAAAGTCTCTCTGGGCAACTCCCACTACAGCACTGGGTCAGCATCCAGCTTTTCTCGCACATCACCCCTCCAAAAAGCCAAAAATCTCTCATGATCATGGCTGGCTATGGCCTATCTCTGCCAAACCTAGGTACAGATAGAATCCCTCTCTCTCTCTCTCTCTGGCACTCTACTGGTTAGTGTTTGTTGCTGCAACTTTGGGTGTGCTGCTCACTGTGTGTGTACATAGCCTGGATCTCCCCAACTTCATGTATCCAAGTCACTCCTGACCCAGGTCTGGAGGTTCCCTGCCCTGGGAGGGGAGGGAACTGCAGAACTGCAATCTCTGACCAGGCTCTCCATGGCCGCAGGTGCCACACATGGAGTATTTCCCATTCAACCTAGAAAATCTCCTTACTATCCATTGTGAAGTGTCTTCTGTACTCCTTGGCTTCTAAACTTCATAGCAGCTCAGACTCCATTGAATGATCAGTTTATTTTTCAGAAGATCAGCCAAGCATCTGAGTTGGGGACAAGAGTAAGTAGGCTTAGCTTCCATCTACTTGGTCACCATCTTCTCCACTAGTTAATAAAATTATATGGGTTTCAAGCATACAGCTCTATAATATCTCATCTGTATGTTGTATTATGTGTTCACCATCCAAAGTCAAGTCTCCTCCACACCCATTTATCCTCCCTTTACCTTCTCCCACCTACCCCACCCTTCTTTCCCTCTAATTACCATACTGTTGTTTGTGTCTATGAGTTATTTTTTTCTTAGTTCCTTCACCATTTTCACTCTGCCCCCAAACTCCTTCCCTTCTGACAGGTGTCAGTCTGGTCTCTCTACCTATGAATCTGTTTCTATTTGGTTTGTTAGATCATTTTGTTCATTAGATTCCACATATAAATGAAATCATATGGTATTTGTCTTTCTCTAACTGGTATATTTCTCTTATCATAAGACTTCCCTAGTCTATCCAGGCTGTCACTAAAGGTAAGATTTCCTTCTCAGTGCAGCTCGGCACACAGCAGACTGTATGGCCGAGATTAACCCATCAACTCTCCCTAGGTCTCAGTTCCATCACTGGTACTATGAGGGCACTAGATTAGATGATTCCTGAGAGCGCTTCTGACTTTATAGTCTATGATTAACTAATCTCACTAACACTTCTTACCTCCCTAAATAATGTATCTGAGCAAATGACTAAATTTATCTTACCTGCAGGCAGAAAAATCAAATAAAGTGACAGGAAGTTTTAGATTATATGTAGCCAGGAGTGTGCAAGTGGAGAACTACAACTGTCATCTTGATCTAGATTCTACTTAAGTCCCAATGTATACTCCACCAAGGATATGTCAGGTGTGTGTGATAATGGACAAGTCTATGTGCATCTGACTATTTCATTCTTGACCTTCTTGGACATACCAAATGGCTTCTCCAATAGCAGTGATGCCCTTGCTCATTTCCACCCATAGATCCTACATTGTTCGTCTTACATCCAGAATACATGTTCATGAGACAATTGGCAGGATACATAGGTGGAATGGTATCAAGGAACAATAAACCAGCCAACAATTATCTTATCAGGAAAGTACAAATGCCACTTTGTAATAATTGCAATGGAAAACATAGGAGGTCTTTTTCCCAGAGCACCTCATTTAAATTTTTATTTTAACACTTAGCAAAATACATATTAACATCTCTGCCATTACTAAACTGATTTCTTCTGGACTGTATCATTTTTATCATGGCACCTACTCCTGTTATTTAATGTACAATGCTTTGGAGTTTAGCATACTGGTTTTAAATTCTGGCTTTGCCATTTGCTAACTGTGTGACTTTGGGCAAGTTACTTAACCTCTCAGTCTTAGTCACTTCATCTGTGCAATTAACATAATAATACCTACCTCAAGGAGGAGGAGTTGTTATAATTTAATGAAATAGCTTTTAAAGTTTCAAGTACATTGTCTGACATGTCTTAACATATTACAACTTTTATTATAGCAGATCATCAATAAATATTTATTGAAAAATTATTATAATTTCTCATTTATTGACTGTGTACCAGACCCTAAGTTCTTTTTTTAAAGATTTATTTATTTGTTTGTTTTTAGAGAGGGAGAGGGAGGGAGAAAGAGACAGAGAAATATTAATATGTGGTTGCATCTCATGTAACCCCCACTGGGGTCCTGGCCCCCAACCCAGGTATGTGCCCTGACTGGGAATCAAACCGGCAACCCTTTGGTTTGCAGCCACTCAATCCTCTGACCTACACCAGCCAGGGCAGACCCTAAGTTCTTATTCCACATAAAACTCTTTAATGTAAGTACTATTATCAGGCTCAATTTGAAAAATAGTGCCTGAGAATAGAAAGGTAAGATGACATGCTGCAGTGGGCCCAACAGTCAGTAAACAGCAGGTAATTCTAGCTCCAGGGACCAAGCTCCTAACAACACAGAGCATTGAATAGATAAATGGTTTGGTTTCAAATGGAGCTAGGGAGACAGAAGATACTAAGAGATGATTTATTACGTTCTTTAATCTTAAAACAAGTCTCTGTATAGTTAACTCTAGAACTAGATGTAGAGCCACTTGTATTAAATTTTTATTACCAGTTTCAAAATCTTCAAGAGCAGGACATGGAGGACACATTCTGAGTAATCTATTCCACCAATTTCAACATATTTGTGACCTCTGAAGTCCATAGACAGGAAGAATAATTTGAGTTTCTTCAATCTCTTTGGCTTATATTTCAGTTTCACAGAAACATAGTTAAATATCATGCAAATAGGCTTTTTTCCATAAAAGTATTAGCTGTACTTCTAGTCTGTGTTAGAGAAGAATAAAATATAAAATTCTAACTTACAGATGGAACATGAATACAGCTTACTTATGAATAACCATTATAAGTATACTAAAGAAAATCTTTACAGTAACAAATAATATGTTTTTATAATTTCTAAAACAGGCTTTGTTTGAAGAATTCATTTTGCAAACAATTCCTTGTAGTAAATCTTTGACCATCTTCTACATTTTGAAGTTTTTTTCATTGTTTTTCTTGGAAGATAAAGTGGGTTACAAATTTCCATATTGTAACAAATACATTCTAACATAATTAAAATCTTTTTTATGCTTTAGGTTAACTAATAAAACTACAGTTCAAGATGCAATGTTATTACTCATTACAATACAGAAAAAAAAGTGGGTTCATTATTCTCACTGGTTTATATAGGAGAAACTGAAAAAAGAAGGAAAGCATTTGACCAAGATCTGAGAAGAAATTGATACAATGAGATGGGCCTGGCTACTCAGTGTCTCATTCAAGTCTGCTGAAGAAAGAAATTTAAAAATTGTAAAGTGATCAAATAAAATAGATGTTTCTTTCTCATTTGCATAACAAGCTAAAACAGATATCCCCAGTTGGCAAGGAGGCCTTCCATGTGGTAACTCAAAGACCCAGGCCCCTTCCAGCTTGTGGCTCAGCCTCATCCCATAGGGCCTCATCTTGGTCATATGGCAGCAGGTAGAAGAGGAAACAGAGTGATGTGCCTCTTTTTTTTAAGAGACCCAGAAATGGCACATATAATAGCCACCACATTCACATTTGATTAGCTAGGATTCAAACATATTATGACCCATCAGTACAAATGAAGTTTGGAAATCTAATCTAGCACAGGAAAAAGAAGAAACAAGTATTTGATGAATGGATAACAGCTCCCCCACACTTTGTGTGAACTATATACCATGTTACCCCAGAGTTGAAATAATTGAGACATTGAGAATTTTTAAGGAGGCTTCCATTAGATTTTTCAAAACATACTACATATTCTTGAATACTTCAAGCAATAATTTGCTTATTGCATAATAATACAATACAGGATAACTAGAATCAAGATGCATTTTCTGTTTGTTCCATGTAAATAAACCTTTTTGTTTTGGACAATTTTTGTCAGCATTCTCTTTTATTTTACCAGAGTAACAATACTTAGGGATCAAAAAATTAAAAGTGTCATTTAGAAGTTCTCTGGTCTACTGTGGTACATTCAGGAAGATCAACACCTACATCATTCTATTTTAATGAAAACACTTTTTTAAAGATATGCAGGATGGATTCTAGTAAGTCTGTGTGCCCAACAACCCTCACGGTCAGGAAATTCTTTCTTGTTGCTAATTTAAATTTTTATCCTGTAGCTTAAGTCCAGTTCCTTTTTGATTTTTCTTAGACATAGGAAACAGATGTTCTTTTATCCACATCCCCACTTTTCTACATTTAGCCTTGTCCTTAGCAAATTGAGTAATCCCAGAACCTTTTTCCCACAAGTCCCATGCCCAAACACTTTAATTGTATTTATGACTCTCCTTAGAAATCTTTCCATCTTTCCCATGTTCCCTTTCAGTTGTCATGATCCTGAACGAGGGAATGAGATCCTCTAAATCCACCTGACTTTTATAAGTACCAGCTTAATGAGAGTACAGAATATAGAGAGGAATGAATTTAATTTTCATGAAAATGATATTCTATCAACAATAAAATAAAATATCATCACTATATTTTGTCTTTTCTAGCCAGTTCCTGCTTTTTGGCACATTTGTCATCCTCTCAGACAGAAGTCTTGGCTCACAATCTAAATTTCCAGTTACAGAACTGGCAAAGCCACATACTCCCTTCGCAACACATCTTCATCTCAGAAAAGTCAACACTTTTACTCATAAATGTTGGAAATATTTCACATGTTCACAATCAAGACACTTAAAATAATTCACATTCAAATAGCCCATTACACTTTGCAAAATGTTCTAACATATGTGCTCTCATTAATTCTTCAAAACCACACTGTGAGGTAAGTTACACATCTTCATTTGAAAGACAAGGAACCCCAGAACTGGAAGTTAGTTGTTTACCTAATGTCACATAGAAGTAGATGGCAGTTATGGGTCACTAATCCAGATCACCTAATTCTAAATCCAGTGGTTTTGAAGAATGCCATATAGGAGAACAATTGCTTTCCTTGTTTTTAGATATACTACATAAGAATCTTAACAGAAATAAGTAACATATGAGTAGTTCTTGAAAATAAAAGGATACCATGTAAGTTATAGCAATAAAACAGCTGATTTGAAAAGTATCTCATATTACTAAAGGAGGGTATTGAAATATAACTTCAATGTCTTATGAATGATTTTTATACCATGATTTCATTAAATATTGGTCTTGACCATGGTTCAATAACAGTATGACTGTGTGTATTCTTAGTAGGGCACATAGTAGGGTGTTTGCTGTCTAGTAGATGCTCAATAAAAGTGCATCTGAGGCTAAAGCCTTGATAATGAATAAATCATTATTCATTACACTAATTTAATTTTTGTGGAGTTTAGCAGAGCACTCCAAAACTCTGTCACACTCCTCACTCATCCATGAAAAGAAAATAACAATGTAAGTGAAGAGGGAAAAAGAGAAAAGGTCAGGAATGGGAATTTGACTAATTAAAGGGAAAAGGTAAGTACCTGAGAGGAAAACATAAAATAAAATGGGAAGATATCTAGATATGTGCTCTATAAAGCATACACATTTGCTTGTAAGCAGATAAAATATATATATTTAGCTGTCTGAGAGGAGAGAAGAGGGGCACTGAATGAAAGAAGGTGAAAAGATTATCAAAAAAATGTTTATGCATAACCCATAGACACAGACAACAGCGTGGTGATGATGGCCAGAGGTAAGGGGGATTGGTGGCTGGATGGAGGCTGGCAAAGTTGGGGCGAATGGGGGGATCTATAATAGTGTCAACAACAAAAATAAAGAAGATAAATCAACAAATAAATTTTTAAAATAAATACATGTTCCTACTTCAGTTTTTGTTTTGAATTCATAACCTTCTGATTCTGATCAAGTAATGAATGATTCCATATGTTAATAAATACTGTACTAAGATTATAAGGCCAATTGTGTCTAGAAAAGCTCTGGATTTCCTTTGGAGAATGCCAGCTTATTAGAAGGCAGTATGCAGGGTTGGATAATGGTTTTATTACCTCATAGAATCACTGATGTTTCTGGCATTTGAAGCATGACTCCTAAAAAAAAGTCTACTCTGGATTCACAGGCTAATGAGTTGACAAAGAAGCAGGGAAACTACAAATGAAAATAAGATTTTGATTCCATAACTAAAAAGGCAGGGTAGAAATAGAAAATCAGTATAAAAACTTCAATCCTGAAATTTAAATTAATGCTTTGGGTCTTTTCTCCTTTTTTGCCTTTCTTCTTCTTTTGATGAAAAGCTGAAAACTTTAAAGTACAAAGGTTTCACCAGCCCAGCAAGCAGATTCATGGACTGAGTCAGTCCCTGAAAATTGTCCAGCTTGCCCAGAGGCCAGACTGGAAGCAGTCATTTAATGGAAGTCTCAGATCTTTGCCGTGTTACTTACATTGTGGGGGGAAAAGAGCCTTCCCCAGATAAAGGATTCTCACGTATCATGGTGATAATGTTTTCCATTCACATGCAAGATGTACACAGATGGGCCCTCTGTTTCTTGATTTCTGCCCTACAAGATGTGAAGTTTAATGCTTTGCACTGGATTCCTGGTGGGAGAGGTAAAAAGGAAATTTTTCATGCTCCTTATGCAAGCTGAAGGATAATGACTCAAGAAGAGTCACTTACAGAGTTTTGGGGAACACTGATGGATGCTTCATTGTGCTTTTCACATCAGGCTGGAGGGCAAAGCGTTATCAAAAAGGGAGAAAAAAACCTGAGGGTTAAATGAAACTGAAGTGAAACTCAAATATGCTTAAATAAAATTTTCTCTTGGGCTTTAATTCTAGTCTTTGATTTGCATTCTTCCAAAGAAGAAAAGAAAAGATATTTTAAATATGGCAGTTCTTTTGTAGCCATCATTTAATCACAAACCTTTGACTCCAGGCATTGTTAATAACATTAAATATTAGGCTTACATTGGTAGCTTAATAGTAAGTGGAAAGGATGGCTTTGTAATTGTATGATTTTTCTCACTCAAGCCTTTTCTTTTAACAGGTCAGCTTAAAAATTCAAGAGACAGTCAGTCTACTGTCAGGGCGCTCACTAGAGGAACTGCTCATCCAAGAAAGAGACAAAGTCAGTGCAAATCATTTAAATTTTAGAAATTGATGAGTTCCACTAACTAGTCTATCCTTAAAAATTACTGAAATGCCACCTAAAATTTGTGTTAAGTAGGCATGCAGCATCTTAGGTTTCTTAAATATTGCAAGCCAATTTTTAAATAACATTTGAGAATGAACTAAATCTTCATTTAGGAAGGTTCATTTGAGGGTCACTAACCCTCCACTGAACCTTCATCCCCTTAATCAAATAAATTGTAAAGTTGGTTGTTGATAATGTAAAATTAACTGTGTGGAATTATTACATTTATCTTAGCAAAATATTATTACAGGTTATGTAATATCATTTTTTAAGATATTTTTGACTGAGAATTTCTAACTCTTTTTTCCCTCTTGCATACCTAGGGACGAACAGGGAGCTGGCTTAAAATTGTGGATCCTTTCTTGTCTGAAGTACTCTATTCAATTAATTTCATGAAAAATAGTTCCAAGTTAAAGAATGGTAATGTAATAACAGCTTATAGAAATAGTGCGTAGGGATGTACAGTGGTTTAAGCGCATTATTGTAGAAATATTGATATCAGAAAATCAAGTCAATATGAGCAAATTTGTATCTATACAGCTTTTCTCTTGGTAAAAAGAAGAGTCTATATCTGTTCACTTATATTGGTTTAAGTAGACAGGCTAAATGGGTAGAACCATTTCTGTAACAAAGATTATAAGTTATCCTTTATCATTCACCCTCTCCTTTTTTGAGAATAGGACTGAGTTAAGTTTGGGGAAACATCTTCTCAGGTATAGACAACATAATCTATAGTTCCTATGGCCTTTTGCCTGGGTCCTAAGTAATAAGATTGGAGCAGAAGTGATAGTTATGCTGATTTGAGGCCTCCAATTTAAAGGGAAAAAAAGGATAGAGCCAGGTTCTTTGTTCTCTCCGACTGGGAAATGATAACAACTATAATAGCCACTGTGAGCCCTGAGAAAACACATGTGTAGAGGATGGCAGCATCGCTCATCAGCTTTGGGTCCCAATCTCTGGATTCTTGAAAGAGGAACGGGCAGTTCTATCATTTTAAATCACGACTTTGGATTCTCTTTGTTAGAGGATTTTAGCCTACCACCTAGTTTGGCACAGTTTCTACTACAGAGAAAAATATACAGTGGGAATGGTTTTGAGATACATTCGGCAAGTGAGAAATAATTGCATATGCCTGGAAATATAAAAAAATTATGAGAAATTTAACCACAGATAATATTTGTCTACTTACTCTATGCAAAAATAGTTAAAATATCATGTTATTTGATGAATTCTTTTATTGAAGTTTTAAAAAATCTAATTCTAATTACTAATGGCATTTCTTTCAACTACTAAAATTAAAGAACTGGCTTTATTTTTCTATTTAACTATTCATATCAATGGTTCTTGATATTAGTACAGGAATTAATAAACTAGGGGAAAAAAGCAGGGTTGAAAGTTTCTTCACTTGTATCATTGCTGTCCTCACACCAATTCCAAGAGTGAAACATATCATGCCCTAACAACCTACATAATGGTTTATATCAAGTTCACTTTACCTGAACTTACAGACTGAGTTAACATACATCAAGTTTCTATAAGCTATGTAAAAAAGATTTTTTAAATAAAAAGAATACAATATATTATCAAAATAGAAAGTGTTACTATTATTATCCAGAGTGTTTTTCTTTTTCAAGTTGTGGTAAGTACTGACCCAAAGCTTGAGAGCTGAGATTGAAAGTGGAAAAAGAATATTTATATATAAAGATAACAATATTTCTGAAGTTAGTAGAATAATTATACCTCCAAAAATTCTGAATTTAGATTTTAGGTATTAAATTCTTTACCCTCAGAAAATAATCTCATAGTTATACACACATATGAGTTATTTTAAAGCATATATAAATGAAAGCATGTGGGAACAAAAAATCCAAATAGAAATTATTTAATTTGCCATTAAGCAATGTATATGTTTTATTAATACTGGTTAATTTCTTCATAGGAAGATTTGATTTAAAAAACTTAGAGCTTATAACTTTACAATCATGATTGATAGTAAATTATCTAAATATAATTTATAGTTAAGTAGAGGACTAAAATATGCATGTGGCCATTTATCTTAATTCTTTCAAAATCAAAAGTAAGTTGAACTATGTAGTGTCTCCTTTTATTTATTCATAGTTCACCAACTCTGATTTAGGATGATCACGGAACAAAATCATATTTACAGAAACATTTACTCTATAGGATGAATTGTAAATCCCTGCCTCATTTAGATCAATTAAAAATGTTACAGGAGGTCATTGAAATTCATTCATTCCACACATACCAGTGAGATCCTATTGGGTACCAGATACATAATGCAAATAGAGAGAGTCTCTATTTCATGGAAATTATAATCCAGTTTGTGAAATAGGCATTAATAAATAATTCATTCAAATGAACTGATAATGCCCATCAACTAAAATGTCTGGTTTTACTCAAGAATTAAATAAAACTATGGTTTTTAGCATATTTTATATAATTTAATTGTACAAAGAAAATTGTAGTTTTCAATCAAGTGTTCTGATATGGGGAAGTCAAGCAAATTAAATAACAAATTTTTAGCCTAGTAGCTCAAAAGCATAGACTGAACTAGATTTAGTCAGTGGAAAAAAAGTATATGATTACTTTGTGTTTTAATATCTTGACATTTTAATCAGTTGGGTTTCATAATGCTATCAAAATGGATCTCACAGTTCCTGCAGATTACTACTATGGAGGCACAAAGACACAACCACTCTAAGTCTTCCCAAACTAGACTGGTTTTCTCTAAATTAGAACCTGGCAAATTACTTAGTAGTCATTAAATATTTTATATGTACAAAACACCATTGATACAAAAATAATATTAAGAGTATTATTTGGGAGTGTTTACTACATTCATTAAATACTGTAAAAAATTACTTGACATACTCATGTAAGATCACATTTCATTCTCAAACAGCCCTGTGAAGGAGATAATATTTTGCCTATTTCAAACATGAGCCATCACATGTGAGAGGTAAAGATGAGAATCCAGATCTTTGTAGTCCTCAAACATGTGCTCTGTGCCGCTAGCGGGTGCCTACCACATGTAAAAAATAGAATACACATAGAAGATATAAAGTTTAATGGAAGAATAATAAGAATTAATATTAATAGTGTGTAGTATTTGCTGAACAAAGATGTTATACCACACACTTTTTAAAGAGCTTTTCACAAATTATGAGATTTAGACTTTACTAAATCTCTATTTAAGAAAGGTGTTGTTATTAACCCCATAGATAAGGAAATTGGGGAAGATGAAAAGGAAATAACTTATCAAAAGACAAACTGCTGATAAGTACTGGAGCCACGATTTGAGCCCAAGCGGTCTCTTTTCGGGGCTCAGTTGCATGTTTAAGGCAGGACCACTGCCCTACGCCACACAGGTTATGCTCTGCAAACTCCTGAAAACACCATTCATTGATTACAATGGACTTTGCATAATATGGCAAAGATACTTATAGATACTGGAGAGACACTGAAGGGCTCTGTGTTTTAAAAAGAATGTATACATGTTTTGGAATGATCAATCTGCAGACAGGGAGGAAATGGACTCCAGTCTAATCACACACACACACACACACACGCACGCACGCACGCACAGACACGCACAGAAAATGCTAACAATCTCAACCGTGACAGCAAAAGTAAAAAGAGAGTGGGCCTTGGTTTCAACCTGGATAGGCACATACGGGAGAATATACAGATATGTGTGGAAACATGATGGATGATTGAGGTGTGCAGTTAGGATCTCGAGTTTGAGATTCTGTGGCTCTCCAGGAGGAGATGGTCAGTAGATAGTTGAACAGGTGGCTTAGGGTAAGAGTTTAGGCTGGACAGATTGATGTGGTTACCCAAAAGCAGGTAGTAACAGCATGGGCTTTGATAAATAATCCAGGAATGGCAAAGAATGAGAAAGATGCGTTTTGGGGATAGAACTGTGCACAACAGTTACAGTTTAGAGGTAAGCAAAGGAAGAATTATCTTTGAAAGGACTAATAGGAATGGTCCTAGAGGTACAAGGAAAATCAAGAAAAAATGATGATATGTAGGAATCAAAAGCTTTATGATAGGCATATAAATCACATGGGACCATGCAAGACTGGTCAACTAGGAGATAATTTGAGACTCCAAGTCAGAGGAGTTTTAGTGAAGTAAATTAAATAATTGCAGCCTAAATCAAAACATCAGTGCATTCCTTAATGATAACATATGTAAGACTCACAAGATATCATCCAGTAGTTGTTGTGAATCTAGGATCCTCCTATCACCATGTTAGGTGTTACGGATAGGACAGTAAAGAAACTCACAGGCTACTAGGAAAAATGGGTGTGAACAGGCATGTATTACCAGTACAGGTGCTACAGTAAAAGGGAAAAACATGAGGTTTTATTAGAATCTCATCTGAGGGATTCATATTTCAGTCTGGTGTGATACGGGACAGGTGAGGAAATACATTCCGAGGGGAGGTGGTGGGTAATTTCTGCACTGAGCAATACATTCCAATTCACCAAATGTGGAAGGCTGACTAATGTCCCACCGAAGCTGCCCACGTTCTATTCACCAGAACTTGTGAATATGTTTCCTTACATGACAAAGGAGACTTTGCAAAGATGATTACATTGAGAATGTTAGGATCGGGAGATTACCCTGGATTACTCAAGTGAGCCAGACACAATCCCATGTCTGTATAAGAGAAGGGAGGAGAGGCAGAGGCGGAGAAGGAGTTGAGACAACAGCAGCAGTGGCATCCAGGGAAGGTTTGGAAACGCCCCTCTGCTGGCGTGCAGGGGAAGAAAGAGGTCACAAGCCAGGAGAAAAAGCAGCCTCTAGAAGCTGCAAAAGGTGTGAGAACAGATTCTCCCCTAGCTCCTCCAAAGGCTTTCAGCCCTGATGACACCTTCATTCTAGCTAAGTAACACACATTTCAGACCTCTGTCCTTCAGAAATGTAAGATAACAAGTTTGTGTTGTTTTAAGGCAGTAGGTTTGTGGTAGCTTGTTGTAGCAACGATGGAAAACCAATACAGCAAAAAAGAGGCAATAGGGTGGGGCAGTTCTGCACTGAGCAAACAATACCCATCAAAGGATAGGGGTGTATAGGCGACCATTCCACGTGGCATGGGAATGTAGCCCAGCTCCCCCTCGGAAAAGTCCCACACACAGGAGCCATGCCCGTGGATAGGGTCTCCCATGGGGAATCAGGCCTGCATTGTACCTAGGCTGCTATGAGACTTGCTTTTGCTAAAACACCCTCACCCTGAATTGAGGCAGCAAATGCTTACTGCACATCTCTAAAGTAACTACCTAGGTCTGTGCTAAACCTCCCAAGTATGGAGTGTAACCAGTTCAACCACTTTTCCCCTTGATCTGTAACATCCTTCTCTTTGAAGTAATTAGCAACATTCTTTCCTTTGTTATTGTAAAAGGTAATCATCTACAGCAAACCTGTGCATAGTAAATGAGGGCCTCCTGGATGGAATGTACCCAGAAAAGCAATAAAAGCCTGTCCAGGCAGGGGTCAGGGCCCTCCCTCTCACTCAGAGAGTGGCATGCCATCCCTTTTTCTCCACAGGACTTCTGTAGTCCGTGTGAATTTGTCTCTCACAGCCACAACACACGGATCCTGTCAGCCAGGGTCCACATCAGGGGTATGTGTGTTCACATTTACCATTTTGAGCTATACTTCTAAACTTGGTTATAATACCATAGTATTCCCAACCTTGTGCATCGATGCTGCTAAAATGCTGTCTGGAACACTTTACCGTCTATATCCTCTTACAGGAATTGTTCAGACTTGGCCATGTGTAAATGGTGCTCACAGAGCTGAGTCTGGCAACGCTAGGAAAAAATCATGTCATCCACATATTCCGCACCCACTCCTGCTCCATGCCACCGCATGGTCAGCCCCTTCTCCCTGGAGGGACCCACTGTTAACCTTCAGTGCACCATGTCCTCTATTCTAAATGCACACGTATTATGTTGTATGAATGAGGAGAACTGACACAAGCCCAAGCCCAAATTTTCATCAGATTATTTGAATTATGTAAACACAATCTTTGATCACTACTTTTTATTGATCAAAGTTAGCCCTTACACTTACGTGGAAAAAATCATGCTATTGTATCGAATATATTTCCCCATACATTTCCTCTTTTGTAAATCTTTACTTCTGCATGAAGATTTAACTCAAACTGTCCACTGTGAAGAAGATGCTACATGCATCTTTAATTTCTAAATAACAAATAACGTATACAGCTTGCTTTCAAATATTTGCCAAGTGCAGTAGTGTAGAAAAAAAAAATCATGTAGTTATATAATTGTTTCATATACATTATGTTCAAGTTAAGTTTAAAATTGTTTAAAGGAAAGAAAAAAATTGCTTTAAAAATGAGAGACCAGACATCAAAATAATCCATACTGGGATCATGTTGAAATAGTAAGAGCAAGTAAATATTACATTAAGTTAAATAATTCTTTTAAAATTTCTGAACTATGGAGAAAAGAGGGAATTGACCACTCTCTCAATAGTAAAGACAATCTAAAGGTAGAAAATCATGAAGAAAACATGCATTTGAGCATTTCCTAAAGTGTATTTCACAGACCACCACTCCCATACATATCCTATAAAAATAAATATTACAAATTATCATTACCCATTACTTATAAATGCTATTACTTTTAAGTACCCAAATATATTATTTATAAAATACTAATATAGTATTTCCATCTAATGTACATTAGTACATTAATTGCTCTGAAAAATCCTGCAATAAGAAAGAAATTAAATTGGATTAACCTAGTGCTTCCCTAACTATTTGACCTTTGACTAATCCTACCCATTAAAATCCCCTTTAACTGTTGTCATATGGAAATATTTAGGGAAACCTCACACCAGAGCAAGGGTCCGCAAGGTTTTCCTAGGAAGGGCCAAGCAGAGACAACTTTAGGTTTTGCAGTCCACATGGTCTCTGTAAAAATTAACTCAATTCTACCCTAACAGCATAAAATGGACATAATTGATATGTAAATGAAGGGGTGTGGTCATGATCCAATATGACTTTATTTAGGAAACACAGCCGACCAGACATAGTTCATGGGCCATAGTCAGCCATCCCCTGAGTTAGGGGCACAGTCCTTCTCCCAGGAACAAAAGCTGAACATTCACAGTCTTATCTATCAGTATTTGTCTTTTAGTGTCCTTCCAGGAGCAATGGCCATGAGGAATTTCCTTAATCTTTACTGTGACATGAAAAGACATATTCAGGCAGTGATGATCTGGTTTCTCCACTCTGCTGAATAAAGGAAAGACACCCCAAATCGTTTTGTTTGTTTGTGTATTTGTGTGTGTGTTTGTTTGTTCATTTTGGAGAGGGGAAGGGAGACAGTGAGAGAGAGAGAGACATAAAGGTGACAGAGAAACATGCATTGGTTTCCTTGAGTACACCAAGGTTGCAGGTACCCCTAACCAGGGATCAAACCCACAACCTGGGTATGTGCCCTGATGGTGTGAGGGATGGCACCCTAATCAGTGGAGACACAAGTCCAGGTCAAGACCTCCCAAATTTTAAGATACCTATGGCCTTTAACTCAAAACAAGTAGATGTTTATTAAATGACATGAGATAAACACACAGATTTTAAACAGCTATATGCTTCCAAGCAAATGCAAAGAATTAAGCTAGACATGTATCAAAAATAGAATTAAGGTTAATATATTTATTAAATGTGCCAGAAAGTTTAAAAGACACTACTTATGGTCTTGATTTTATTTTGGTTAGTAATTGCAAGTTATAAAGTTATTTTCATAAAATCACATATTATTCTAGGCAAGTAGCTAAATATAAGGGGTAAAAGGAAATTCTCTCCCTACATATATCAAGGGATATCTATCCTACCAAAATTCCCCTTAAGACAATATCATCATCTCATGTAAATAATCCCAGGTAACTAAAGCAACAGTGATGTGAAAGTGGATAGTTTTGCTCATTACAGTCCCTTCCTTGCTCTCATTCTGTTACTGAGAAGCTCAAATAACTTATCAAATTAACAGAAATGTTAGCAAGTGTTTTTGTCCTGGCTCCCAACATTAGTTTTGATTATTTAGCTCATTTCTTCAATTCTCTGGAGGTTCGAAAGACCTTTGGCAATTCCTTTGAATGATCTGTTATTTTCTTCCATAAATGTCATTTCCTTAATCTAGTAATTAATATGAAACAAAACCTGGTTTTCTCAGTGCATATTGCTTGCTTTTGTTTTGCGCTGCATTTCTACCATTTTCTGTTTCTTACTGCCATCCTCCCAATGAGGTTATTATTATTGACTAACATTTAATTAGATTGTTTGATCTTAAGTTAAACAAGTTTGTGGGTTTTCATGAACATATCCACAAAGATCAGCTCTACTGTTTTAATGAATATTGATGGCTTTATATAATGACAAAACCCTTCATTCTCTGGGCACTGAATTACTAGGCAGTGGTCACAAGAAAACATGTGATACTCACTAAACAGGAATCCTTGATTTTTCACAGAAATCTAATTTATGGTAAAAGATTTAGGGCAATAGTTTGTATTGTGTGATCATAATTACATCAAGACAGAACTTCATAAACAGAAGATTTTCTAATCACTCAGAATTGAGGAGTAAATTTTATTAGCTAGACTTATACAGAATTTCTTTTCATGACACACATTTATTTGAGTTTTGTTAATTTCAAAGATTTAAGACAGAAAAAAGATGATGTGCCAGGACCGCAGGCAAGGCTGTTAACTGAACCGGAGCTTTAGATGGGAGACCTCACCCCAGGTGACAAGTCCTGTTGCGGGGGCACAGCTGAGGTTGGGAGACAGATGGAGGAGGGCTCCCCACAGCAGGCTGAGGGTTAGTGAAGATACTAAAAAGTTTGGAAGAGGTCAGTACTCTCGCATGTGACTGACTGAAGGGCAACCCACCAGCCCTTCCTCCAAATGGGACTCTGCAGCAGGCCCAACCAAGGCTGGCTCTTGACAACCACAGCATTCTGAAGATGGGCCCACACTCCTCTTTACCCAGCCAGGTGGGGAAGGGGGAGACTCAGATAGTTGTCCTCAGAATGCTCACCTTCACCTCCCACTGTGACCCACCTAGACACAGGGCTGGCTGTGCAAAATCATGCTTGGGGAAGGGTCAGTAGAGAAACCTTTGCATCTGTTTCCTGAGTCTTCATTCCAGCCAGTCAATGTCATCATCCTCATCTCCAAAAAGGGGTGTTGGGGGTGATTTATACAGAAATCAAGATCTAATTTCCATAGTATTCGGTTTTTCAATGAACTCTTTGTTGTCAACAGAATCTTTAACTTGGCATGCAAGTCCTCTCCTATATGGCTCAAGTGTACCATTCTATGGCCATCCCCTCTGCTTATCCCTCCACCCTCACCATCAGGGCCACAAAGCCATCTGATGCGATGGTACCAACACTCCAAGTAACTGACTGCTACTATAATATACCCCCTAGGTCCATGTTTCTGTGGCATCGCATACCTTTCACACTTACCTAAAAGGACCAGCTCCACCTCATCTGCTCAAATATTCTTTTTTCTATTTATTCATTTATTTGAAAGCATACTGACCATCTCCCCATGTGCCAGGTGTAGTTCAAGCACTGGAGAGACAATCGTGAACAAGATAGTCCCTACTTTCAGGGAGCTTACATCTAGACAAAGAAACAATATGCCAACGCATAAATAAGCAAGATAATTATAAGTTGTGGAAATAGCCATGAAGAAAGAAAATAGGGGGATGTGAGGGAGGATAAAGTGTGGGGAAGAGTAAATTTAGATAAGGTGGTAAGGGAAGTACTCTCTGAAGATAAGTCATATTCCTGCTGAGACTTGAGGATGAGAAGGGACCAGGTATGTGAATCCTGGAACCAGAAGGTCATTGGCATGTTCGTGAATTAAAAGAAGGCCAGCACGACTGGAGCACGAAACCATGGGTTAAGGTGGGAAGAGATGAGCTTTCACTCCCGAACTTCTCACTCTCATCCCCTTGAAGTCAATAGATCAATGGCCCCTTTCATAATAGCACATTATGATGTTATAATTATCTGCCTCCAACTCTACTTTGAGCTCTTTGAGGGTGATTACCATATATTATACATATTTATATTCCTACTACCTATTAAGGCCAAGTACAAAGTATGTGTTTAACAAATATTTGTTCACTGTTAATGTCTGTACTTATATTCTTGATCCTAACCACTCCTGATGTCTGCAAGGACTCATTTCATCATTTATCCATATTTATCCACACCTTTACCCTCCCTCTTAACTCAATGCATAAATCACCTCAGATTTTTCCACTCTTTAAAAATAATCTCCCTTCAGCCCCATTTCCCTTGCAGTTTATAAAAATTCATTGAGAGATTTATTCACTCATTTTTTCTACTTGCTAATTCTCCCTGTCCTTCCTCAGCTCACTGTAATTTAGCTTTACTTTGTGTTTGTTTGTTTTTAGTTCTTTGGCACTGACATAGCCAATTGATACCTGTCTGAACTTGGGAGTCAAACTGTACATTTGAATTTTTATTTTGCTTTACAATGTGGGGTAAGTGACTTAACATCTCTGTGACGCAGCAGCCTCATCTGTAACAGGGGGGTAATAATAGCATGAAATCCACGGATTTGTGACAAGGATTAAATGAGCTAATACATGTGAAGTGTTTGGCCAAGTTAGTGCAATTGTTGTCATACCATTTTCATTCCCTGTAGAATCATTCATCACACTGACCATTCCACAGCTCTCCCTCGGTCTTAAAATTATTTCCACCCATGGCTATCCTATCACCACAGTGTCTTCATTTCTCTTATCTCAATTTCATGAATGCTTTTCCTCCAGGCTCTTCTAAATGTCAATGCCTATACCAGGGCTCTCTCCTGTTTTCACTCTGTACATTTTATTGTAATCCATCAGCTTAATTACCATCTAAATATTAAAGAACCCCAAATCTTATCCCTAACCCAGATATGTTTTCTAAGTTTTAGATTTCCATATACTACTCTTTTTAAATTGTCTCCATCTAGCTTTTCAGCAGAACCCCCAACTCTATGCCTCTATCTTAAAACCAGTTTCTCCCCTCTTCAGCACCTTCTCTACCCCTGCTGTAAGGAATGGCATGGTGGTTATCCAGGTGCGTAATTCAGAAACACGAGACGATTCCTGGGCTCTTCTCTTTCTCTTCCAAGGATTCCTCCTAATCTGTCTTCTCCATTCCCCCTGCCAGGTCTCCCCAGAACGTCTCCTCCCATGTCTCTGTCCACCACAGTGTCTTAGAGCAGGCTCTCAGCTTCTCTCATCCGTACAAACCCTCCTGGCTGATCTTCACACCTTCGGGCTCACAAACTTCAATTCTTCCATACACAGCAGCCAACAAGATCTTTTTAAAACGCAAATCCGATCATGCCATTGCCCTGCTTAAACCCCTGCAATGACTCCCCAGAGCTTTCAGGATACAGTTCAAGCTCGTCAGTTTAGTTCGAAGCCCTCCGCCTGAGCCAGATCAGTGCCCTTAACGGCTCCCTGCTCACCCATTCAGGAGGCTGCAAGTGCCCTATAAAAATCTGCTGCAGCTATGTTCCGGCTGCTCAGGAAATTCCTCCAAGCTCTACATCACACCCAGGTCACAGCTTTGAGCCTCTGCTCTCCTCTGAGTTCCCGGTTTAAGTCCCTGCCTCCAGTCTGAACACTTCCTGGTTGGCTCCTTGGATGTCAGTTCTGCTGGCTTTCAATTTCTCATTCTCTTCAAAGTGTGGTCTCGTTAATCATCCCCTGGACTCTACTGTGGCTCATGGGCAAGGGACACTCCAGTCCCTACTCCTGACCTAGGCTCCCCTGATACCTCTCCAGTCTCACCCAGCATCCAGTTTCTAACTGCCTGGCAGAGGGCGCTGAACAGTCTCTGTAAACACATAGGTCCCTCCGCTCCTTCCACATGGACTATTTGCTGGTCCCCAAACAGTTCATGTTATTGCACCTCTTTGACCCTTCCCACAAGCCGTTCCCTCGGCCCAGGGTACACCCCAGTCTTCTCTCACCACTTACCCATAGCCTATTGCCCAACAGTCACACCATTAGCTTACTGAAGCCAGTACTTGAAGATTTAATACTTGGAAGCCTTTGGTGATACCCACACTAGTCTTAATTAAAAACCTCTCATCTGTCCTCTAAATCTCTCTGTACAAATCAAACATAGCGCCTATTGATTAAAAGTCCTTCAGTTTCCTTTTGTCCCCTATTAGACTGTCACCCCATGAGGTCAAAGAACTGTAATCAATCTTAGTATCTCAGTGCCTAGTATAGTACTTAATATATTATGACACTTAATAAGTTTTTAATGAATGAATGAGCAAATTAATTTTATAGTCGTAGAATAAACAGAATAAATGTCATTTTAAAACATTTCATGTGATGAAAATCTCATGTCACAATAATTTATAAATAATTCCAAGTGTATGTTAATAATAGCACTTTTAAACTAGACATACTCCAGAATATCTCCAAGACCCATGCAGCAGGCTTCTACTTTTAACTGAGACGGCTAATGTACTGACTCCTTAAAAAATAGGATCAATGCCCATCAGTTTCCTTCTCTAGAAGGGCCTACATGACCGGGCAGGGAGTCTCAGCCAAGGTTGCTCATGAGCAGAGTTATGTCACATGTTTGAAGTGGATAAATTCCCACCAGGGAATAAAATAAGATACCTTCATTTTTTCTCATTGTGCATGTGCAGGGCTTTTAGAAAAGAATATTTGCATTGCAACTTTCAAAGCAACTTAGCTCCTATTGTGTTTTTAATTGTGCCATTTATACCTGACACTATTATCCCTATGACTAAATGTAATATTACCAAACATAGTTATTGGATATATTTTTTAAATTGGTAAAGACAAATGTGTGAACTATAGAATGCTGGTATTATTTTGCCTCATATAGCACTTCATAGTTCTAAGCCTTAACACACAGACACACATACACATACATACACCTTTAAAAATATTTAAATAGTATGTGCTTGTATAATGTTAATAATAACCACTGTTTACTAACCGCTCAGTATGAGATAGGAACTGCTCTGAGAACTTTATGTATGCTTTAACATCTAACCTTACAACAATCTTAAGGAACAGGTAATATTATTATCTCCTTTTTTTTTCAGTTGAGGAAATGAAAACAGAGAGAGAGAAATAGCCTGAAGTCATACAGCTAGTGAATCCTAAAACCAGAACAGAAATCCAGGCAGCCTAATTTCAGAGCTCTGCTTTTAATCTCTTTGCTATCTTGTCTTTGTACAAAACATATCCTAATGTAAAACAAAGGTCTGGTGGCTTTACTAAGAAACATGATTTAAAAATGGAAATGATCTCTTTCCCATAAATGGAACTGTATGCAGGCAATAAAATTAAGTAGGATCTGTGTACTTTTGATCATAACTACCAATTTATCTCTTCTCTCTCCCATCAAACAGTGATACCCCTTATACCTGTAACATATGCTAGAGACCCTGGTGTCCAAAAAAGATCAATTAATAACATTCAGAATACTTACCAACGAAGATAGGATTTGATCAACAAACTTTAAAACCACAGATTAACCCTGGCTGGTGTAGCTCAGTGGATTGAGCGCGGGCCTGCGAACCAAAAGATGACGGTTCGATTCCCAGTCAGGGCACACGCCTGGGATGCAAGCCAGTTCCCGGCAGGGGATGCACGAGAGGCAACCACACGTTGATATTTCTCTCCCTCTCCTTCCCTGCCCCTCTAAAGATAAATAAATAAAACCACAGATTAATGACTGAAATAAATGCTTTATTTTCAGTATCCCATTTAATCCTCAATAATTGTAGTATGAGATAGAAATTATCATTCTATTTTACCAGTATTTCATGTGGTTTATAGAGGTTAAATAACTTGCCCTATGTCACAGAACTGGTAAGTGATAAACCCAGGATTCAAACCCAGGTCTGTGTTATTACAAACCACAATGCTATCGGTTTTAAGCACCCTGAACTCTACAATCTTCTGACTACAAGTGACCAAATATTGGATTGGATTTGCCAGCCTGCCCAGCCTAGGAATTTTGTGTTTTTATTAGTCCTCATTTTCTAGCTGCAAGATTATGAAACATGCGCTGTGCCAATTGTCCAGGATTACCTACATGGGGCAAACCAATTCATGAACATTGTTTTGCTCGAAGATTATTTTTTTGGTACTCCCATTTTTTTTTCTTTTTCAGTTTCCAATGGATGTACTTATGAAGGACCGGACACTGAACTCTAACGTTGTTATAGGAGAAGGAATCAGGAGTTAAGCTTCCGGGTGACCCCTGTGGAGCCCTCACGTTTCTGTTTGCATGTCAGCGGTGCCACCTGTGAACTCAACGGAACGGGCACCCCTAACCGAATTTCAGGGAACCCCAGGCAAAACTGATGATTCAATAAGCTGTTGAAAATATTAGTTAAAAAATGAAAACATATCCTAAAAACAAATCTTCCAAAGTATCCATTTTTACTGCTAGTATAAAACCAAAAACACATTTGACGAAGAGTAAAATATGGTTCATACTTAGCAAAGGTAAGGCTAGAAAGAGCAGAAAATGGTCAATTATTGAACAAGCACCTCATCATGGTAAGCACTCAGTAAGTAGTTACTGAATAAATGAATGAGGTTTACATTTACTTCTAGAACTTAGGCTGCATTCCACTATAGGTAAGTCTTTTGTGAAATACATTATCAAATTTATTATAAACAACTACAAATATAGGATTGGAGTAAAAGACAGAAAACTGTACAAGAACAACAATTAAAATAAAATTTTAAAAAAGCTATAAATAAAATTGAGCTAAATCCTTAAAATGTAAAACTTGTTTAATACAAACTTTATTTTACGATAACAACAATAACAGAGTTGATGGGAATTTTGTTCTCTACTTAAGTGACCACAGGTACTAATTAGCACTGTGTTGGGAAGAAAAAGAGCCATAGGTCAGAACACCCTTTCCGTTTACCCCTAGTAATCACTCATGCAGGTTATTATTGATGCAAACTAACTTTCTAACACTGAAAATTTCAACTGAAACAACTTGGCCTAGTTTCCATACCTAAATGCATCTTCTTGAGATATATTTTTGGTGTGATTCCTTTGCAATAACCCACCCTCAACAGAAATGCTAGTTTATCCTGGCTTTGATTCAAACTTCCAAAATTTCCTTTCTGTTTACTTAGGTCTTTTGGGAAAGTTCCAAGTTTGTCTCCAGTCTCTGAAAGGAGATGAATGCAACTGAAATTGCGTTTACTGGTTTTCTGACTCTCCTGTTTGTACTCAAAGACAGATCGAATTTCTCCGATACTTTTCATAAAGAAAAATTAGCAGACTAATTTATTTTAGCACTCACTGTAAGAAGGTTTATTCACAGTTAATATAACATTATTCCCATTCTTTTATGAAACAATAAAATATCTATGAAAAGATAGATTGCTGTTTTCTCAGGTATGTGAATCCTTGTACATTCCCAAGCATGTTGGAATAACCTGAAAGTTAAACGCTTGACATAATTGAGACCTGAAACAGACTCTCTCAAAACATGGGTCTAATTAGTGACCAGTCTGGGACGGAAAAACTAATCTAGCACAGGTTCTGATCTCTTCTTACTCCTTCGAAGCCTGTAAGACTTCTCAGATTATTCTACTGCTGACTTAACCTTCACAGTTAATATGGAACGTTGAAAAGTCAACTGTTTCCCTCACTCTTTCTAATGCTGTACACTGTGTTATCTTGATCTTTATCAAAAGAGAAATAGAAACAAGTAAACTTCAAAAATCATTATGTGCCACAGATACGGAGAAAAGTACAAACCACACATCTTGAGAAAATACACAGCAAATAGATGATAGGATGATAAGCAGCGTAGAAGTAGATGACAGGCCCCGAGACTGAGAGAGAGAAAACTTGCCCACCATTACATTTTCAATACATAACACTTAACTCCTCAAAGGTTTTGTGCACACAAGCCAGAGAACCCTCAGCTTAAGGACATCTATGAATTTTTAGTAGTCTGGGAAAATCTTCCAATTCAAAAATACACATATCAAGTATTGTCCTATAAAGATATAAAGTATTTTAAATTGTTTGAGAGAGGTTTCACACGAGACAAAGTAAAGTTATTATAATGATTTGCTCATGTCTCATATTCTTTCTGATTATTAGTCTATAAAGGCATACAAGCATCTGCAAAAAACTGAGAAATAAATACATACCTGGCCTCACGCAATAGCTATGTTTCAGAAAACTCATGAATTGAATCATTTTTTTGTAAATTATAATCTTATTTTAAAATTCATTGCAAAGTTTCTATTCAAGGGGACTCTGCAGTAACTCTTACAAAGAATAATACAAAATAATCACCCTATTACAGAGCTACCCAAAAGAAGAGCTGTCTGGATATCTGAGGCAGACCCTCAGAGGTAGCCCCACTGTGATGCAATAAGCCCTCTAAGGGATCTGATCCTTACTTGTAAGCATCACCAGTTCTCAGTCCAGGCCACACTTTATAATCAATTGGACAGCTTACAAAAAAACAACAGGACCCAGGCAGGCCCCACCCCAGACAAATTAAGCCAAAACCTCAGGGCATCAATATTGATAGTACTAACAAGAGCAGTTCCACTGGAACACACCTACCAAAACTTTAAAAACAGGGATTCACAGGAAAGCATGGAGAGGAGAATTAAATACAGCAAATACAAGCAACTCTTTCAAGTTTTGTCTGAAGGGAATAAATAAAGTAATCACAAGAAGTAGATTCACTAATAAGATTCTATTTGTTTGGGGGCCAGAGAAAGAAGGGGCATTGCTACAGGGTCAGCCTGGAATAAGCGAAAGGCAATGAGGTGCAGAAGACAGGAGGAAGAGCGGGACTTACTTTGGTCAGGACAACTCATCCCCAGGAGACGGGAAAAGCAGACTATGTGAGCATAAATCAGAAAGACGGAGAGTTCTGGTGGAACAAGCACGTGATAATTCCCTCTGATTTTATTTATTTATTTTTAGAGGGAGGGGAAGGGAGGGAGAAAAAAGGGAGAGAAACATTGATGTGTGGTTGTCTCTCAGGCACCCCCTACTGGGGACCTGGCCCACAACCCAGGCAAGTATCCTGACTGGGAATCGAACCAACAACCCTTTGGTTCACAGGCCGGCACTCAATCCACTGAGCCACACTAGCCAGGGCTGCTTCTATATTCTCAGCAAAAAAAGAAATAAGGTCATCAAGTGAGAGGAAAGAATGAGGTTGGGATTTTGAAGATCTGTAGGCAGGGCAGATGCAAAATAATCATGCAGCTACATGAATAAAATGCCTAGAGAAAAGTAACCACATTGGCCTGTTGAACCAGAAAATCAATGCCATTCAAAAATGAAATGCATTATTCTCACACACTTTGATCTTAGTGAGTCCATATGGGGTCCTAATGACCATCACTTCCTCTTATAGAAGTGTGAAACCTCTCTCCTCTGGTTCATTCTTGTCTTCCCAGAGATCAATAAAGCTTGCCATTCTCTAGTTTGCAAAATATTTCTTCCCTTTTAAAACTCAGAATGATATTTGCTTATCTCCAGTTTGCCAATTTCTAGTCCCCAGAATTCCTTAATAATAAAACCACTGGAAGTGATCAGCAATCTTATTTCTGAACACTCTCAAGTCTCTCAGTATAATTCCATGTAATCAGTACTTGTGAGCTCATTTAAAAATGCTAGGTGCCCCATCACTCCACCCAGAAACCCCCTACTGATTCTCACTGTGTTCTATTCTGTTAGCTTGGCCTATTACACATCTGGTAAATTCTGTATGCCCACTTTACTTATTTCTAAACTCTTAAATTATCTGACAGTCTACAAGCATTTATAGTATATACTTCCCAAGACTAAGTTAGATGAATGTACTCTTATCAAATAAATGGTAGATAAGAGATGACTTTTGAACTTCTGGAAAACTACAAGCATGCCAGAGACTAAGAACTATGCTCAGGAGAAATAAAATCATGTTATTCTTTTCCTCTAATGATGATGTCATACCCTTAGTTCCAGCTTCTTCTTGCCAGCTCTTGATTTACTGTATTAAATTCTCAAAAATTCCCCTCATTCCTGTCTCTTCACCCTCCAGCTTATCTAAATATTGCTTCCAAAGACCAACTTTCAACAAATATTGTTTTAAATAAACTAACCAGCAAATCAGAACCAGAGACATGGAAACATGGAACAAACCAACAGCTGCCAGAGGGGAGGGGGCGGGGGAATGCTGGAAAGAAGAAGGGATTAGTCAAAGAACATGTATGAATGACCCATGGACATGGACAGTGGTCTGTGTGGATTGACTGTGGGAGCAGGGGAGTGGGCTGGACACAGGAGGGCAAAGGGGGAAAATTGGAACCATTGTAATAAAATAATCAAGAATTTTTTTTAAAAGAACCTATTAACAACAACAAAATGTATTGTCCTGTAGATCACATGATGACATGAAAAGCACATAACATTTGATCCGCCACAGATCTTGGTTCAAGTCCTGCTCTGGGCTGTGGTTTAGTTACCTGTAACTATCTGTAAAGTGGGGATAACAAGAGCACTGCATACAGGAAAACAGGCTCTCTCCCCCAGTGCTAAAAACATATGAAGTATTCCAAAATTACACATTCTGTTCCTTTCTTTCTCTCTCCCGTTCACAAATGGCTTCACATTTCCAACAAGGCAAAAGTCCAAAGTAATATTTTTTTTCTGGTAAATGCAAATAATGATCTCTACCATTGTCATTCTTGACTACTTTTCATAATTTGCTTAGTGCAGAGTTTACTTTGCACTATACTTGGCGTATAGTAAGTTCCCAGAAAATTGTTGTTTTATTATTATTATTTTTACAAGTCTTATTTTTTCTGCCATGCCAGGCATTTTTAATAGCAACAATACATAAAGACATACTGAGCTGGATATTGTTATGATTTGATCTTGTTAATAGTAATGAGTAAATTGGCAGAATTGATGCTTTCAAATTTTAAAAGTTGCCATCTTTTGACCCCATCTTAAATCATCTATGGTTTGGCTGCAAAAGGATGACTCCAATGAATGAGATTTTTTTTCTAACTCACACATCAAATGAAATAGCTGCATGACACTATATTGAGGAAGTAGTCCTTTTGAAACCCATGCAGAGAATTTTGTTGTGGTGTTCCAACACGTAAATCAGCAATAAAAGTCGCGACACTTCTACACATAAAACCCAGCTCCTGGGACATGGTACTTTATTTTACTTTTTTTTTTCTCTTCTTCCTTCTCTCTCTCTTTCTCTCCATATAATATCTCTCAATATTATATGTAATATTAATATTACATATATTAATATGTAGAAGTAACACATTAATATGCAGAAGTAATATGTAGGTCTGGCAGAAGTAACACCTACTTGAGTGTGGTTGGTAAGGTATTATACAGCTGTAATAATTTATAGTTTTAATTTGAACACTTCACCTAAAGTGTCATATGGTGTGCTTGAGCGTCACACTGTTATGTTATAGAGCTACATGCTTATGATTTTGTGATAAAAGATCTTGTAATAAAAAATGGGCAGTATTTGTGCCAGACCTTGTATATACAAATGCTATTGCTATTTATTGGCTTGGCCAAAAAGTTCATTTGTTTTTCAGTAAAAATAAAAGACACATTTTTCATTTTCACCAATAATTTTACTGAACAACATATTCACTGTTTCATTCTACTACCTTCTACCATATTTCAGGCAACCTTTTATTTCCATTTTCCCAAAACTTTTTATCTTTTTGAACAAAGAACTGTTTTGAGTGCTTTTTGCAATCTTCCGAAGAATTGAACTTTTTCTCATTAAGAGAATTTTGTAAAGAGTGAAATAAATAGAAATCCAAACATGTAATATCTGGCAAATACAGTAGATAGATTGGAACTTCCCAGCCAAGTTGTAACAGTTTTTACCTGGTCATCAAAGAAATGTAGTCTTGTGTTATCCTGATGGAAGATTATGCCTTTTCTGTTGACTAATTCTGGACACTTTCTGTTGAGTGCTGCTTTCGGTTGGTCTAATTGGGAGCAGTGCTTGTTGGAATTAATCATCTGGTTTTCTGGAAGGAGCTCATAACAGAGGACTCCCTTCCAATTCCGCCATATACACAATGTTACTTTTGGATGAAGACCGGTCTTTGGTGTAGTTGGTGGTGATTCATTTCATTTGCCCCACAATATCTTCCCTTCCACATTGTTGTAAATTATCCACATTTCATCACCCATCACAATTTGTTTTTAAAATGGAACATTTTTCTTATGATTAAGTAGAGAACCACATGCAGAAATATGGTCAAGAAGCCCCCCACTACCGCTTAACTTAGGTGGAACCCAAACATCAAAGCGATGAATGTAACCAAGTTGATACAAACGATTTTCAATGCTTGATTTGGATATTTTGAGTATGTTGACTATCTCCCATGTGGTAGAATGCTAATTGTTCTCAGTTAATGTCTCAACTTGCTCCCTACCAACTTCAGCTGGTCTATCCAACTGACCATGGAGCACCATCCACTGAGAAATCTCCAGGAGGAAACTTCACAAACCACCTACAACACATTCTAACAGTCAAGCACCTTCTCCATACACTGCACATATCTGCGTTTCGCATTTAAGTTGCATTTTTACCTTTTTTGATTTGCTAAAGAATAATATGCTGAAATTGTTGCATACTCCCTTCCATCTTCAATGTTCATCTTCAATATTAAAATGGTTACATGACAATTCACCAATTTTGATAAGTTTTTTTTAGGTGTACACTGATAAGACAGTTGTCACAATACAGTCTAACAAAACTGTTTTAAACGAAGTTAAAGATGACTAAGCACTACTAGATCCATCTTACAGAAAAAGCAAACAAACATTTTGGCCAACCCAATACTACATATTATTATTTACTATATACATATATAATTATTATTACTATGTACCACATACTAGATTTAGTATATACAAATATATATTTACTATCGCTTTTTGGATAACCAAACTTACCTTGAGAGACTTTTGCTATTGACTTTTCTGTATTTTCTCCTTTTATCTAAATGCAATATAGAGTCTAATAAAAATTTAGCAATTTCTTCTCGTTATATCTTCTGGTTTTCCTTTTCAATAATAATTTTGTTAAAACAAATAATAGAAGTATATCTATCATGTCACTGAAGCTGATTGTGAAGGAATTGCAAGACCAGAAAAAAAAAAATAGACTATTGACTTGACAGTGAAACTAGAAGAAATAAAAGCTGAACTACATCTAGAAAAATTTCCTCTAAATTGATTGCCAGAAGTAAATCAATATCCTAGCCTTTTTACATGCTGGCAAGCTAATGGAAAGAAATAGGTTTATTTATTTATTTGAGTGGTATTCAACCTAATAACAATTCAATAAGTGAAAGAAGAAAAATTCAGTGTGACTTAAAGGAAGTAGTTAAATTTTGGAAAAGGTGGTTTGTTTCCTCTTCAGAGAAATGTTTGTAGTCCCAAAATAGATGAAGAATTGTTTTCACATGTACCTCATTTGATTCACATTTCACAATATATTGGATCAATAAGTATGCTTAAGCTAAAGTTGTCAGAAACCGGGGTACATTGTTGTCATTCTTACTGTTTTTTTAAATCCAAATGTAGCTGTAAATAATTGTACTTTATTAATACAACTAAAAAATCAACTTCATGTAATTTTAAAAAATTGAGGTTTTGTACAATGGATGCATCCTAAAATGCACAATTTTTAGGTCTCTGACCTTGGGAAAGGTAATAATTTTCTCATCAATAAAATATAATAATTACAAAAGCTACCTTAGAGATTATTATAAAATTTAAAATATATATTTCATAAAGAGAACCTCGTGAATACTCTGAGAAAGGTCCATTTGTGCAGTCTGACTCCAAGCAGTGTGTATTCGTTGTCTTCTTTTGTGTGTGTATACATGAGTATTTTCAAAATAAATAGTTCTAAGAATTTTTAAAATTTTTCTTTTAAAACATTTAAAAGGCTTTCCTACTATAGAGCTATAAA
The DNA here is from genome assembly GCA_004027475.1 of Anoura caudifer. Classification (NCBI taxonomy): domain Eukaryota; kingdom Metazoa; phylum Chordata; class Mammalia; order Chiroptera; family Phyllostomidae; genus Anoura; species Anoura caudifer. Next base: position 416,013 of record PVKU01000484.1, on the reverse strand, counting down.
AAGAGACTCATAATAGGTTTGCCTTTGAATAAAAAAATGCCATTTGTCTGAGCCATGAAAATTCTGATGAAGCACTGGCATGTATAAAAGGAATGGCAACTCTTTTATACACGCATGATATAAATAGCATCATGCATGTATGAAATAATAATGATACTAACAAGCATGTGCTTGCTATACCCAAATGCCTCATATGTGTTAGACCATAAATGCAAGATATCTATCAGGGAATTGCTGTTTTAAACTTTTTTTAATTAAAAATTTTAAACTTGAACAGATTATGAAATGCAGTCAATGTCCCGCAGCTAGTAATTGGCATATCTGGTACTTGAACCCAAAGTCCTGAGTCCAGGACTGAGTTCTTGACCACCATGCTGTCAATGTCTACATGAGGGAGGTATAAATAGTTTCCAAAAATAATGCTTCAAGTGGGCACAGCAAAAGGAAGAGGAAAGTTCTTCTATAAACCTCTAGAAGAAAACACTATAATTTATTCCTATTTCCAGATTTTTTTGCTACTTGTTTATATAAGTAATCACAAGTCCATTCTGTCAACCAATGGTCATTGGTACAAATTAAATGCCAACAATTGGGATGCAGTAAAGAAAAAACTTTAGTACAAAACAGCTCAATTGTGATACAGCACTATAGCATGGCTGTAAAAACAGCACAGCTACGAGGCAGCCCAGGGGCCTGGGGTCCCTGAGGCCAAACACCCCTCTGGCTAAACAGTTCTGCTCTGCTCCTTGCTGGTCTGCTTTGCACTGTGCCAGTCTGCTCTGCTCTGCTCTGCTCCACCAAGACATTTTTTTGTGTTTCAGCTCAGCCAGGGAGTCATAGTCTTTGATGGAAAGAGAAAGTGCACTCCCAGAGCTGGAAGGAAGCTGGCTTATATGGACAGAAGTCTGTGCCCCTGGCCCTGTTTGGTCTGTCCTCATGCAAATGAGGGCTCCAAATCCTCACAGTTTGATTGGTCAGAATAGAGCCACTCTGGTTGAGTATAGCTATGTAGCTCCAGTTGTATGGGGAAAGCCTCAGCCCTATTAGTTGAAATAGGATTCCAGGAACTCTTTTGTAAGAGCTGGCACAGACTGCCTGGCAGAAACATCTGAGTGTTCAGCACAGAGACAGATAGCTCGGTGCAGGCTTCTCCTTGAAGTGCAGTTTGTGTGAGATGCCCCTGTGTAGAAATGACTGCTAGGTTCTGTTTTTGTTTTTGTTTTTTTTAAATTTGAGCCCAGTTAGCCACTAGGAGCCCTACTTAGTAGGCGCCTTCTTTCTCAGGGTTCACAGTTCCAACACACATCTCTTCAACCAAAATTTTCTGCCAAGGACCATGCACTCAGTGCTGTGTGACCTCAGAATCAAAGAAGATATCATATAGCAAAATAAATATTTGATGATGAAAATTGGGGGAGGGATATAAATTTTCAAATCCAATCTTTAACATAAAACTATTCCTAAAAAGAGATACAATTTTATAAATTAAGATACCCAAAGCTAAAACATACTATTAAAGTATAGTTGGGTTCAAAGACTACTCCAAACTCCATAGCCTGTGAAACAAATACAATATAATGATTTTACATGAGTCAACACAATTGTCAGTGAAATAAAATAAATTAAAATAAACTTTCTTATTAATACATATAAAATGACAAATTTAACTCTATAGACTTCAAAGAGAATAAGCTTGAGAAACAAACTGTGGGCACTTTGTTCATAAAAATGCAAGCAGGGTAAAGGATGTAAAGTGGTCAGCTTGCTAAGGGAGTGAGCCTTCTCATTTTGAACAACTCTAAACTTGCAAATGATGGACAGTTAAGGGACATCCAGGTAATAGTTGAGCCTGTCTAGTTTAGCGTGCAAATTGGTAAATTATGTATACAATGGACGATTAGGTGAGCACAATTGGAGTCTGTACTTGTAATCCAAACTTACGTGCTTAATCATCATACTTGTATTTCATTGCGAATGGTTTACACATACCTCTCAATTGTCAAGGTTTCACACATATGTATTTTCATACTTATGGTTTCTATTTCTGATACAGACAAATAATCCCTTTGTATATATTACCTTTGAAGTTAATCTTATTTTCTATATTATTATATATGCATATAAAAAGCCCTTAGGCTGTTGATGGACTATGCACTCATTGTTTGTCTTTTCGGGGGGGGGGGCGTGCTGGGGGTGTTATATGTATGGACCCTGCATCAGATTTGAGAGCACTGTATAATGAAGAAGATAGATTTTTCTGCCTTGTGAACATGCTTTTTATAATAGTCTCCTTTTTCCAATAGTGTCTTAAACATTTCAAATGCCTTGAACAAAAACTAAATTTTTTTAATTAGATAAAGGATAATAGGATATTTACTTTCACACTTTAACTCTCACTTTAACACAGCTAATTATTAAATTCACACTTTGCAATCCACTTCCATTGGGGAGGTGACCCATAGAAATGATTCACTATCAGGTCTACAGAGAGAAAAACTGAGGTTCCCTAAGGCTACATTTTTCAAAAGTCACTGCTTGCTCACAACTTTCTGACGTACCCCACACAAAACAAAAAGATGATATGCTCTGTTTATTCATACAAAAAAACTACCAAAAATTTCAGTTTAGCCCTTTCCCAGCTTCAACCTGACTTCCCCTCTTTTTGGTGGGTCATTTCTGTGTGGATGACACCTGTACTCAACAAAATGGTTCCTTTTCCTGAACCTATTCCCCTTACCATTGCTGAGTCACCTACTCAGGAATGACTCTTCCCTTGGATACCCTCGCCTGATCAACAGCAAATCCTTTCCATTAATTCTCTGTTTTGTTTGTCCCTCTTTTTGATCATTAGTACCAACCCATCATATCTGGAGCTTTAAACATCACATAAGATTGCCACAGCAGCAACCTCCTGGTCCTGCTGCCTCACATCCTGTCCTCTACAGTCCATCCATACACCACACCATACGATTCATTCAAAACTGCCTTCGTTATGTATTTGCATCTGCCTATTGCTTAAGATAAAATAAAATTAACCACAACAAGTAACAATCAAGGGCCTAATATGGTACCAGGCGCTCTGCTAAGTGTGTTACATCAGTTACCTCATAATAATCAGATGGGGATATATTCTGGCTGACTCTGTTTTATAGATGAAGAAATTTAAGTTTTGAGACATTGATTAATTTGCCCAAGTTCACATCATCAGTGGATCTGGTAGTATCCAGACACAAGATGTAATTCTAGAATTTAAACTACTAGCTGCTCTCCTAAAGGTATGCAGGGATGTCTCCTGTGAACCTCAGGTGGCAGGGGCAAAGCCATCTGGAAGGGGCAGGGTGAAAAGTGGAAGGACAACAGGAAAAGGCATCTTCAATCCTCTAGAGTTTATCTTTACCAGGGAAGTAACTCAGAGAACCATGGGTCATTTTCTTTAAGAGTTTTCTGTCTTTTGCCTCTATATTTCTTTTCACTTAAATAAACAATGGTTTTGAATACCTGAAATAGTAGAAGTAGGATAATAGGTTTCCAAAGAAATAGCAATTTGGCTTGTGAAAATAATTAACAAAATGTTAGAATTAATAAATGAAACCACACAGCATATACATGCAAAAATTTGTTTCCTCTTCCTCTGTAAAGAGATACCCAAATTGAATAAAATGGATTTTTAATGCCTTTCCTTCTCAAATACATTTTTGCATGCTATATTTGATAGGCAGTCAAAGAAGGGGCACAATTACTTTGAAGTATGGACAGAAGGATAACATAAAAACTGCATTTCAAAATTCTATTTGGAGATGTAGTTTGTGACAAAACCAAAGTCCATCACACAAACTGAGGCTTTGAGAAATCCAAGGGAAAAGTAAAAACAACATATAGAGATGTTTCAGTTTTGGACACCAGTCAAGAATTTTGAACCTTTTTTGTGTGGTGTGTGGTGGGACATCACAAAATCTTGAGAGTATCCCTCTACCCTTTCCATAGTTTACTCAAGACACTGGGAGGCTAGGCTATTAGGTTTAATACTGGAGTCCAGGATCTTCCCACACAAATTTTATCCCTGTATTTGTTAGGCTTCTTCAATTGTAAGCACCAGTCAGAAAACCCATTCTGACAAAAGAGAAAGAGAAGTTATTAGAGCGACCTTGGGGAGCTCAAAATGGCAAAACATCTTTGAGCCAGGTAGCTCAGCATCAGTCACAAAGTGGCCAGTTTTGGACATCAAGGACACAGGACACCTTGACCATCTTTTGAGGACACTACACAGGAGTCAGTGAACACTGGCCTTTCATATTCTTATAACCCTACACACACAAAACAAATAGGCGATTGGTTTGGTCTGGGGAAAATGCCTACCTGTTGCTAAGGAAGTGCAGAGACCTTATTCAAAGCCCAAGTAACACGACTAAGGTCATTCTTCCAACAGGAATCAGGGCACTGTTTACAAAGGGGAATGGTTAGTGGGCAACTAAAAAACCAATGTTAAGCTGATATAACAGAGATTATTACAGTATTGCACATTTTTTTGTAAATAAGAATTTAAGATTATTTTATCTGGAAAAGAGAAAAACATAAAATCTTTTCATTAAACTTTTTCACATATCCATATAATGGTTAAGCAGAGACTGACCAGACAGTCACTTCAAAAACTGGTGTTGGGAAAACTGGCCCAGTATGTGCAGAAAAAATAAGGAAACTAAACCACCAACTTACACCTACACAACAATAAATTCAAAATGGATAAAGGACAAATGTAAATGACAAAACCATAAACATGCTAGAAGATAACATAGGCAGTAAAATCTCACATACCTCAAGTAGCAATATGCTTGCCGATGTATCTCCTAGGGCACTGGAAACAAAGGAGAAAATAAACAAATGGGACTACATCAAATTTAAAAGCTTCTACACAGCTAAAGAAACCAACAGCAAGATGAATAGGGAACCCTTACACGGGAAAACATTTTCACCAATGACACATTTGATAAGGTGTACTCTCCAAAACATACAAAGAACTAATACAACTCAACACCAGGAAGACAAACAACCCAATTAAAAAATGGCAAAGAACCTGAATAGACACTTCTCTAAAAAGGACATTCAAGTGGCCCATAGGCATATGAAAAAAAAAATGCTCAATATCACTAATCATCAAAGAGAGCAAATTAAAACCACAATGAGATATCACTTCAACCCTGTCAGAATGGCCATCATCAATAAATCAACAAATAAGTGTTGGCAAGGATGTGGGGAAAGGGAGCCCTAGTGCACTGCTGGTGGGAATGCAGTGTGGGGCAGCCACTCTGGAAAAGAGTGTGGCATATACTCAAAAAGTTAAAAATGGAACTCCATTTTGGACCAGTGAGTCCATTTCTGGGCATATATCCTAAGAATCCCAAAACACCAATGTACAAAAAATATATGCATCCCTATGTTCTCAGCAAGCACTATTTACAATAGCCAAATGCCCATCAGTAAATGAATGGATAAAAAAGCTGTAGTACATTTACACAATAGGATATTATGCAGCCATTAAAAAAGAAGAAACTCTTACCTCTTGCGGAAGCATGGATGTACCTGAAGAATGTTATGCTAAGCGAGATAAGCCAGTCAATGAAAGAAAAATACCACATGATCTCACATATATGTGGAATCTAATGAACAAAATAAACTAATGAACATAACAGAAACAGAAGCATAAATACATAAAATGAACTGACAGTGTCCAGAGGGGAGAGGGGAACTGGCTGAAAGATGGTGAAGCGATCAACCAAAGAACACTCATGCATAATCCATGGACAATGATGACGATACAGGGATTAATGTAGGGAGGAGAGAGGGTGCAGCTGAGTGCAGGTGGAGAAAGGGAGAAAAAGCAGGAACAACTGTAATCGCACAAACAATAAAAAATTTAAAAATTAAAAAACTAAACAAAAGAAGAGACTGGCCAATTGTTTTCCATCTGGATGGGAGTTGAACAGAGCTCAGCTAAGTGAACCCTGGTTCAGATTAAGCTAACATGTAAGCAAGACCATTTGTTCATCAATAAAAATTCTATTGTAATAAAGGGGATGAAACAACACACAGCAGGTAAGCTTAACTTTTCATCCCTTGCATTTTTTTTTATGTGCAGAATCTAAGGTCTTCAAAGTACATTGGAGATCACCTAAGATAAGCTCATCATTTCATAATTTAGGAAACTGAGATCCAGAGAATTAAAATGACTTACCTAAGGTCACATAACTGCTTTGTATCAAAAACAAATATACTGCCAGATTTTCTGATTCATAGCCATGTCCACTTTTCTTCACTCTTTTCTTAGACCTTATATGTCCTGATTGATTTAGATACCTGCTGATTAAAGATAATGTCTTGAATTTTTTTATTCCACTAACTACAATTTTATGATTTGGGATAATTTTATTTTGCCAACATGTATGCTTTAAACTCCAATATTTCAACAAATCAATCTGCCATTAACTATGTCACGAACCCAGGATACCAAGCAAAATGCTAACACTCAAACTAGGAATCAATGTTTTCTTACTAATTAGGATTTTTATTTTATACCTAGTGGTAGAGCTCTTCCAAACTCATTAAGTCATGTGTTTTTATTATGGGTATTATTTTTTTCATAGGGCAAACATAAAATACAAGGAAAATGTATTTTAACAGCAGCTTTAAAAAGCTTCTGCTCATGTGAAATCCAACTTTCCTGAGTGACATTCCATCTCAGAGCCACGGATACCATGTCACCCAATATCAACCTCTATGCTTTCAGAGCATTGGTGATGTAGCATTTCTTAAAATTTGTCCCAGCCTCTTCTTTCATGCTGCTGACACCCATTCTGCACTCATATTCCTTCCTCAAATAGTGCTGATGGTTTTTGACAGAAATGTAAACAGGTCGCCATTGTCCATTCTTGCCACCAAGAATAACAATTCAGCTCACTCATTCACACACAGAGACACCACCCTTACAACCACCACCTGGTCAACAGCAGTTGTAAAACTCCTTTGGGTATAAAATATACCCCAATGTCAGCTCTGTTGAATGTGAGAAAACACAGCAAGGTAGGGGAAGGGGTGGCAGGCACTATGTCTGGCCATAAATGTAAGAAGAAGCCCCTGGAGCAGCTCAAGAAGAAGGCCAAGGAGATGGAAGAGGAAGATAAGGCCTTCAAGCAGAAGCAAGAGGAGCAGAAGAATTTTGAGGAGCTAAAAGGGAAGGCCTAGGGTCCAAGGGCCCTCTGGCCATGGTGGAATTAAGAAATCTGGCTGTGCTCCATGTCTGAAGAAATGGTGATCCTTAATCCCATTTCTGTTTTGACATCTGGATTCTTATAACATCTGTTGCTACCTATACCTAGAACAAAGTGTTGAGTCTGTTGTACATTTAAGAGTAAACTTCTATAAAATCATCATCATCATCATGCAGGGGCTCATCTCTTTAGTTCTTCTCACTCAGCTCTTTCAACCTTAGCTGCAAGGTCAGAGTAAACCCAGACCAGAATTCTTTCAAAGTGGGTTCTTCAGGCTTTGTTCTAACCCAAATTCTGTATCACCTGGAAGTAAACCCACTCATCTGGAGTGACCAAAAAAGTGAAAAAATATGTGCATTAGTACATGAATGTTGTACTAAAACATTTTTTACTTCAGCCCCTGAAATGAGTGTGAGGAAATAGCTTCCACGTTATTATAAAATGTGCTAAGCCTTCTTATACGACCACATATCCGTAAATGATGTATTATTACGCAAGTAGAGTAAGCTTCCTGTGGCTATTTCTAGCTGACATTCATGTGGAGACTGGACAGGTGTATCTGCGCTATTCTTGTTTCCCAGGCTGTGCCACAGGAGACGCGGTTAGACACATACTAGCTGCCACTTAATTATATCAGAAAGTTGATTTTTAATTTTCTGAAAAATTTAGAATTTTCAAAAATTAAATAATTCTCTACTTCCTTTTTGGCTCAAAATCCTCTGTGGAGGTTGTATTAAAAATTAGCATTTTCTGAGAAAATAACCATAGATTACTTCACACGCACGAACAAAGGTTAGCCACAACGATGAACACATTACCGCTGGCTCCCTAAGAAAACACTGGCATGTTGTTCAGGGGGCGGCCCACAGAGCAACCCACAGAGCAGCAGCAACCCAGACCCCAACTCACCCCACACCCAGAACCAGAGTCTTCCCATCACCACCATCCCCAGGAAGATGAAGGCGTATTAAAGTCCAAGAAGCAATGGCCTAAATGATGGGCTGTTCAGTTGAAGCTGAGTACACACTTCCCAGAAACTTGGGTTGCTGTAACCATTTTACTGCCACAGCTGATATAAGTAGCTATTAGGCTCAGAGGCATTTGCAGTCTGGCTGCTAGTTCCTTGCAGTTTCAATCTTCAGAGGTGAATAAGGAAAAAAGAAGAAGCAGTGAGCAGTGAAGGGCACAAATCTTTACCAAGGTTACTGAATCTTTAAGTAGTGGGACAATAAAGAGGCAGAGAGGCTGTGAGCAGGAGGAAAAACTCTCTTAGCTCAATCATCCATTCTGTTTCACCAATATTATTGACTACACTCTACACGCCTCTCTAAAAGTTTCTCACACTTTCTCTGCTCTCCTTACAAAGTCTGCTGTGACTGTCTGAACCAAGAATTCTTTAACAGAAGTTCAGGGATCGCCTCCAGGGAGCCTATAAATCTAAGATGATATGTTTAAAAACTGAGTATGGGTATATGTACATTTTCATGGAGAAAAAAATATCTGTACTCTTAACAGAATTTGAAAAGGGATTCCAATCAATTAATAATGATGAACCACTAGCACTGTGAGTAACTTCTGTCCCCCATCTATTTAAAAGTAGTTGATATAGACTTTCTAGTGGTAAAAATGATTCGATTCCATTTGGAAATTAGCTCATTCTGAGATAACTAATAGCCCCAGACCAGCTTTTCGGCACCACATGCCGTCTGTAGAAAACAGCGACACCAAACAACAGAAAGATGAGAACAGGTCATCCCACTTAACTCCATCGTTGTGTTGGCACCACTTCACATGTTGCCGTTCTCCATCCCTGCCTCCTCCGTCACCATTCATTCTTAAAGGACGTGGATGCTATTCTCCCCTCTGCGTTAGCTCCCTCTGCAATCCTCCTGAAGTGTGGCTTAGCTGTACTGTTCTAAATTCTATCCTTCTCACTTTGTCCCTGCCGGTTTCAAAATCTCATTCAAGAAATAGCAAAGAAAGGTCAGGGCTGGCTTAGGTGAGCTATGACAATGTGCACCATACGCTCACCCTTAGCCCAGGTGCCCACAAAAGGGGTGGTATCTTTTAATGCCTTTGAAATCATCAAGAGAAATCAAAGAGATCACTTCCAACCATATCTTTATAACCAGAAGCCCATTGATCAGTGTAGGTAAAGGGATGGCATTTAGAAAGCATGATTTGATCCATACAGCTGAGTGATCACAGCAAGCTCAAATCCCATCTGAGATGGGCAATAAATCTATAGTCCTGTCAGCTCTGAAATATCTTATTCATGAAGCACAGGTAAGGAATCACCTCAAGTTGCCATTAATTATCAAGCACATTTGCGTTAAGTAAGTACTTCACCTGAGCAGTGATCCGTGTATAGAGTTTTACAATTAATGAAACACTGTAACTCCAGAAATTCAGTACCATCAAATGTCTAACTTCAGGGCCTGAACTCTAGTTTTTCTACTAAATGGCTGGAAAATTTGGACCCAAATACTTTGTCCCTCTAGGACTCTGTTTCTTTATCTAAAAAATAGAAGAATTGCATTCATATTAGAACTGTAGAAATCCAGAATGCTGACAACAACAAATACTGATGAGGATAGGGAACAACAGAACTCTCGTTCATTACTGGTGGAAATGCAAAATGGTACCATCACTGCAGAAGACAGTGTGGAAGTTTCTCACTAAATTTAGCATACTCCTAAAATTCAGTAATTATGTTCCTTGGTATTTACCCAAAGGAGTTGAAAACTTGTGTTCAAACAAACAAACAAAAAAAAAAGAAACCTGAACATGTGTGTTTATAGCAGCTTTATCATAATTATTAAAACTTGGAAGCAACCAAAATGTCCTTCAGTAAGTGAATGAACAATTAAACTGGTCCATCCAGAAAATGGAATATTATTCACCTAAAAAAAAGTTGGGGGGGTAGACTTCTGGCCAAGATGGAGGCATAGGTAAATTACACTGTGCCTCCTTGCACAATCAAAAGGACAACAAATTAAAAAAAATCAGAACTGCCAGGAAATTGAACTGTATGGAAGTCCAATAAGCAAGGAGTTAAAGAAGAAGCATTCATACTGACTGGTAGTAGGGGCGGAGACAGAGGGGCGGAGACAGACAGCCGGAGCAGAAAGGACTCACAGCAAGGTGGTAGCTGGAGGACCCGGGTTGCCAGTGGCTGGTGGAGCAGGCGGTCCCACATTTATGTGCAGACAAACCAGGAGGATCAACTGGGGAGCAAGATTGACAGTGCAACCCAGGGTTCCAGTGTGGGAAATAAAGCCTCAAAACCTGTGAATGTAAAAAACCTGTGGGTGTTGTGGTGGCAGGAGAAACTCCCAGCTTCACAGGAGAGTTTATTGGACAGACCCGCAGGGTCCTAGAATGTACACAAACCCAACCACCTTGGAATCAGCACCAAAAGGGCCCAATTCATTTGTGGGTAGGGGGAAGTGACTGAAATCCAGCAGAGAGAGGAGCAAGCACCATTGTTCCCTCTCAGACCCCTCCCCCACATACAGCACCACAAAACAGCAATCTGGGTTGCCCAGTCTGGTGAATATCTAAGGTACTGCCCCTTACTATGTAACAGGCACACAAAGACCAAAAAAAAAAAAATATCCTGAATGAAAGAACAGATCAAAGCTCCAGAAAAAAACAAAACTAAGTGATGAAAAGATAGCCAACCTATCAGATACACAGTTCAAAACACTGGTAATTAGGATGCTCAGAGAATTGGTTGAGCATGGTAGCAAAATAAAGGGAAAAGTGAAGGCTATGAAAAGTGAAATAAAGGAAAATGCAGAGGGAACCAACAGTGACTGGAAGGAAACTGGAACTCAAATCAATGGTCCGGGCCAGAAAGAAGAAATAAACATTCAACCAGAACAGAATGAAGAAACAAGAATTCAAAAATATGAGGAGAGGCTTAAGAACCTCTGGGACAACTTTAAATGTTCCAACATCTGAATCATAGCAGTGCCAGAAGGAGAAGAACAACAATGAGAAATTGAAAACTTATTTGAAAAAAATAATGGAGAACTTCTGCAATCTGGCAAAGGAAATAGACTTCTAGGAAATCCAGGAAGCTCAGAAAGTCCCAAAGAAGTTGGACCCCAGGAAGCACACACCAAGGTACATCATAATTACATTACCCAAGATTAAAGATAAGGAGAGAATCTTAAAAGCAGCAAGAGAAAAGGAGACAGTTATCTACAAAAGAGTTCCCATAAGACTATCAGCTAATTTCTCGAATGAAACTTTACAAGCAAGAAGGGGATAGAAAGAAGTATTCGAAGTCATGAAAGGCAAGGACCTCCATTCAAAATAACTCTATCCAGCAAAGCTATCATTTAGAATGGAAGGGCATATAAAGTGCTTCCCAAATAAGGTCAAGTGAAAGGAGTTCATCATCACCAAGCCCTTACTATATGAAATGTTAAAGGGACTTACCTAAGAAAAAGAAGATCAAAACTATCAACAGTAAAATGACAAACTCCCAACTAGCAGCAACTGAACCTAAAAAAAAAAAAAAAAAAAAAAAAAAAAAAAAAAAAAAAAAAAAAAAAAAAAAAAAAAAAAAAAAAAATGAACTAAGCAAACAATAGAACAGAAACAGAATCACAGAAATGAAGATCACATGGAGGGTTATCAACAGGGAAGTGGAAGGGGGAAATAGGTACAGGGAATAAGAAGCATAAATGGTAGGTACAAAATAGACAAGGGGAAGTTAAGAATAGTATGGGAAATGTAGAAGTCAAAGAACTTATATGTATGACCCATGGACATGAACTAAAGGGGGGGAATGCAGGTGGGAGGGGGCTGCAGGGCAGAGGGGAATAAAGGGGGATGAGACAACTGAAATAACATAATCAATAAAATATATTTAAAAGAGAAAAGACTCTCAAGCCATGAAAAAAACATAGAGGAAACTTAAATGCATATTTCTAAGTAAAAGAAACCCATCTGAGAAGGACACATACTACATGATTCCAACTGCATAACACTCTGGAAAAAGCAAAACTATAAATACAATGAGAAAAATCAGTGGTTGCCAGAGGTGGAGGGCAGGGGATGAATAGACAAAGTACAGGGGATTTTCAGGGCAGTAAAAATACTCTGTTTGAGGCCCTGGCCAGGTACCCTAGGTGGTTAGAGCATTGTCCCCATACACCAAGGTTGCATGTTCAATCTCTGGTCAGGAAACATACAAGAAACAAACAATGAATTTATAAACAATGGAAAAACAAATCAATGTTTTCTCTCTCTCTCTCCTTTCCCCTCTTTCTAAATATAATCAATAAATAAGTAAAATTAAAATACTTTATACGATGTTGCAATAATGCATATATGTCATTATGTATTTCCACAAACCCACAGAATGTACAAGTTCAAGAGTGAACCTTCAGGTAAATGGTGGACTTTGGGTGAATGTGATAGGTCAATGTAGGTTCATCCTTAGAACAAACTCCTGGTGAGTGATGTTAATAATGGGGCAGGCTCTGTATATATGGGGACATGGGGTATATGGAAAATCACTGTACCTTTCTTTCAATTTTATTGTAAACCTAAATCTTCTCTGAAAATAAAAAAAAAAAAGTTGGATGAGCTGCTCTCAAAAGACACAGATTGGAGTAGAGGTTAAAATCATAAACTCTGTGATCAAAGAGATTTGGGTTCAAATTCAAACTTTGACCCTCACTGTCCCCTGAGCTTGATCAAATTACCCAAATATTCTAAGTCTTATTTTTTTCATTAGTAAAATGGGGTCATAATTGTTATGACCTCAGGAGGTGTATAAAACATGTAATATAATCCAATAATAAGGTCAGTATTCAAGGGCATATTTCAGTTTCAAATTATTGAAAGTGTTTTCACTTATTCTGAGAACTGTTCTCCTTACTTATGTTACTATGAATATCAACTGAGATAAATAGGTCACAGTACTTCAAAAACTGTACATTACTCTATTGATATGAGGAAATATTGATACTATTTCATCCCTCTTACTTTTAAAGGTACTAAATAAAAAACAATCCCAGTGATAATGCTTTCATTCTAAATATCAAACTGAGTAATATAACTTTAAAATTTAAAAAAAAAATACCCTTGTTCTAGCAAATTTGATTTCACAGAGCAGATTTAAAGGACTATGTCTCTAAAAACCAACTTCTAAAAGTAAGTACAAAGGTCAGAAATGACCATGGAAAAGTAGAATGTCTGATATAGTTATATTATGTTTGCCTAAAACACTGTTAACTGATATAAACTTTGTTTTCTATTTTCAATAGTATTAAGATGAATCCAATTTTTTTTTAGGCATAAATTTTAATCAGAGCTGCTAAATCACAAGTGAAATGATGCCAAGCCAAATGGACTTTATCTCAATTCTGGGAAACCTGAAATGATTAATAATGAGGAAAAACAGAGCTGAAGAAATGTCCTATCTCCTGATTTTTAGCCCCTTTTTCCTAATAATTGAGCTTCTTTCTCCCAGACTTCTCATACTTATCATTCATTTTCTTCCACTTCAAGCATTTAGGTAGCACACACACACACACACAGATCTAGCTATTTAGAAAATAACAAATCAAACCAAACACTTGTTGGTTAGATCTGATTTCAATAGATCTCTATGCTACTTGATTTAGAAATGCTTTACAGCTGCTTAAACTACCTCTTCCATGATTGAAATTTTTAACATAATTCATTACAAATAGAATTTTATCAAGACAGTTAAAAATAATTTATTTTGTGCCATTCATATACTCAAAAGTTCAGTTGATAAAGGATGAGCAAAAAGAATGGTAAAAGTAAGTCATACTTAGGTATTTTTTCAAACCACGAAGGTACCACTTCACAAAAATGATGTTGGCCTGTCAGTTGCACCTTCTATTCTCTGCGGAGGTGCCTCCATTTTGCAGAGGACATATACATATTGGCATGTATTGAAAGAGTCTGAATCAAATTATCATCTAGTTGATATGGCAATGTAGCAAGGGGATGTCTCCATGACTCAAAATCCCACAGAGAGGAACTGCGGTGTCAAACTTGTGATATGGTGTCAAGATGAAATATTCTTTGAATTTTATTAATAGTAGGGAGCATATTTCACTGCTTATTCAAATGTCATGCTAGAACTAGGGGAGTGTTACCAATATAAGTGGATAGAGATCAACACTTTTTTGACACTCCTGCTACCAAGTGCCTATAAAATGTTTATACCTATAATTGTGTCAAATTATGCTAATTGGTATGAAAAGACACTGTAAGTTGAAGTGTTCAAAAAGTACATTTCTCAGAATCTCATGGGGCTCTTCAAGTTGGGCACTTGGAAGACCTTTTTTCCCTTTACCAAATAGCGTCAAAATACAATATCATAAAGTGCCGCTTGCTCTTAATTCAATTTTTTAAAGTAAGTATGAGGAAAGCAAAGTCATTTAAACTCTTGATCATGCAAATATAGAGTATTAAAGGTTTTAATTTCACTGGTTTGGTTTGATTTTGTTTTGTTTTCAGCCCAGTGTATAAGTTAGGGATGATTCTTTGATAGGGTATTTTTATTATAAAAGATACTTCAAGTGCAGCTTGGGGTTTTTACCAATGTCAGCCCATTGGTAGATGTTAATATATCAGGTGTGATTGTGAATCAGGAAGGAAATGAAATAACATATTGGTTCCTAAGAGAGGTTTTTGTTTTTCCTAACTCCTCTCAGGTCAAAATGAATAGGGATTTTTCTGAATGTCATTGTAGATGAACACAACTTCACTGACTTCTCAGATTTATTTTAGAATATTCTGCTTTCAGGAATATAGATAACAATCCTTGAGTCCCCAGATTCTGACCATATTCTATTAAAATCACTTTTCTATTTTTCTGTTAAACTGTATTTAATCCTTTGTGTCAATGTGCTGAGGAAGATAGTAAAGATATATCTGAACTTTGCCTTAAACTTCTTTAATCTTTTTTTAAGCTCTCATTCATGTAACACAGCTTCCGCAATCTGATTTCAACACCCCATCTCCCAGGGGGAAAATGCTAAGATTTCCAAGTTCAGAGACCAGTGTGAAACTGGTTCTCCTCAACTAAAAGGTATTTAATTCTAACCGCAGATTCTCTACAGTGCCTCCTGGAGGCCTTTCAAGTCTTTTGAATTTTAATGGTAGTAAAGAGACCTTTTGTACTGGCTAAAGGAGTCCTAGAATGGAGGGGATTGGTAACGGCATATGGCACAGGTGGTCACAGAGAATTTTTATCTGGTGTGAAAACACAAGCCCTCTTACAAGGCAGCATATGCCGCCAAGAACACATTTGCCCAAAACCTTTGTTCCCTGCGCTGGCTCTGAACACAACTCAGCAACCAATTTAAAATGCTGTTGTATTTCCAAGGCCCTTAACGATGTGGGATTCAGCTATGGAAGAAACTCATTGATTGTGCCCGTGATCATGCCCGTTCTGTCACATTCCCTTCACTTTTCTGCAGCACAAATGGAGGAATAAATCTATCTAGAAATGCGTGTTTGCAGGCCTAAGAGTCTATTCCTAACTCTTGTCTCTTCTCATCCAATTCCAAGAGCACTTTCCAATGTGAAGTAGCTCTGAACTATTCTCTCTGTAAACAAGATACCCCACAGTTTTTCACCATTCCTTACTGTTTCCACTCAATGTCCCTTCTCTCAGTTAAACTAAAAGTCACTTTAACTCATACCCTTTCGGTATATGTCTAATATTTTGGCATGAGAAATTATGTATTCCAATAGCAGCGGTATTCCCATGCCTAAGGAGATCTGCTGGCAGATGGAGAGCAAGTCGGAGCTCGCTCGGCCTGAACTGACAATTAAAACATCGAGCCCAGATTGATGGTGATTACTGTCTCCCGGTAATCCAAAGGCTTTATGACCCAAGCTGACAGTGGCAGTCCGTGCTATGGCAAAAAACCAAATCACAGTTGAAGTGCATGCTTGATAAAGAGTCTTTCATCTATATGTGTACAGCTTTAGCAATTAATTTCTTTGTAACAAAGAGAGCAAGATACTGCACTCTACTAGTATCATATGACAAAAAGTGGTGGAATGATTTTCAAAGCACCTTAGCCCTCCAGAGCAAATCTAAACATTATTATCATCATTATGCACAACATAGGGAATTGCTCATGCATCCTTCGCAGAAGCTAAATTAAAAGAATGTCATTCCATACTATAATAGAAAAAAAACCAGTTCACTCAATGTCTTAAGGCAGGTTAGGGTCCCTTTCCCTGGAAACATTCTACACAGTGGAAGAGATCATTTGGTTGTCATTCCTACAGATACTACTGCTAAAACTTGGACTCCACAGGGCAGAAACAACCATCCTAGCCAACCTAGCTTTTTCTGCAGGCTCACCTTCTCCCCTTTGGGACCAAGCAGCAAAATATGATCATTGAAACCATAGAAGCTATTTTAGCAGATGGAAAATTTGAACGACTAACTCACCTTTCTATAAATTAATCTCTACAACCATTCCAGAAAGTAAAGAAATACTTTTTAAAAGATTGATGATAGGGGTGTTTTAAGGAGACACAGGAACTTCCAAATGGTCAAAGGTAGAACAATTTGAGCAATAAAAAGATTTTTAAGTAGCCAAAAAAAAAAAGAAAGAAAGAAAAGAAAAGAAGACATGCAGATATTACCATCCTCGTGCTTTGCCAAGGACTGCAGCCTGGGCCTCATCCCCCAGCTCAGCGAATCACCTCACTGCTTACAAGGAGGCTGGCTGCAGCCAGTCTAAGCCTCACTTCGATGACAGGGTTTGACAGAATGAGGAAAAGAGGCAGCAGTAAAACAAAGAATAGAAATACGTTTGCCCCTTGAATACACAGGGGTTAGAGGTGCAGAGCCCTACACATTAGAAAATGAGCCTATAACTTTTTTCTTCTTCTACTTGTTTTATTGTTTACACTGTTATAGATGCCACCATTTCCCCCCTTTGTGAACCTTCCCTGTACCCCACCCTCACCCGTCTCCCCCTGGCCATCACCACACTATTGTCTGTGTCTATGGGTCCTGACATATGTTTTTGGCTAATCCCTTCACCTTCTTTCATCCAGTCCCCCTTCAACCGTCAGCAAATTGCCAATTCACAGGTAATTTCTATCTGCAGATTCAACCAACCCCTATATAGGAAACAGCACTTTTTTTCAATTACAGTTTATAGTCGACATTATTTTGTATTAGTTTCAGGTGTACATGATAGTAATTTGTAATCATCTGCTTTACAAAGTTAAAAAACAGCATTTTATCTGCAGTTGAGAATTGTTAGTTGGGAAACTGCAGCTGGGAGTGTGAAAATACAGCTGATTTTTAAAATCTTCATGTAAGTGGACCTGCTTGCTTCAAACCTGTGTTATCAATGGTCAACTGTAATTTTTTAATTAAAAAAGGTAGCATTAGATTATAACCCAAGGCATAAAATAAATACCCATAAGTCCATATTAATATAAGTAATCAAGTAAGTAAATAAATAAACACGCAAATAAATGTGGGAGAAGACACAAATCTCCATGTCAAAGTCTCCCAAATAATTTGCGTATCTACACCACCTTCAAGGAAACGGAGCACCCTCCCCACTCTGTAAGTGTGGACTGCTCACGGTGACTGTCAAAGGCGCAGCATGGACAGGGTAAAAGAACAGCTTTGCAGTGTGAAACCTTGCAAACAGCGCCTCAATCAGGTGATCGCAGTCCACATCAACAGCGATAACCACGCAGGCAGGACATACCCTTGATATCATGTGATCAAATGGCACTTTACCTCTGTAGTCTCTCTCCCCAAAGCCTATAACCCCAGCCTAATCATGAAAGTATTGACAATATTCCTGTTGAGGAGCATTTTGCAAACTAGCTGAGCAGTACTCCTCAGAACTGTCCCTGCCACCAAAAACAAGGAAAGGGTGAGAAACTGCCACAGCCAAGAGGAGCCTGAGGAGGCATCATGATTAATTGTAACGTGGCAACCTGGATGGAATTCTGGAACAGAGAAAGGACATTAGCCAAAATCTAAGGAACTCTGAATAAAGCATGCACTTTAGTTAATAACGTATCAATATCCAATCATTAATGATGATAATAATGTAAAATGTCATAATAGGGGAAATTGGGTATAGGGTATATGAGAACTCTATACTAGCTTCCCAATTTTTCTGCAAATCTAAAACTGTTCTGAAATGTTTGCTCTCTACAACCCATGGAATCTGTCTGCAGCTTACTTCCATCCTACGTCTGGGCCCATCCTACCTAAGCCAGATTGCTTTCTATCACAGACTCATGCTCATACACTCACACACACACTCACACACACACAGATATTATGCTGTCAGAGTCATTAGTCCTGTTCACCATGTTTCTTGTTCTCCTGTTCCCTTTGAAGTTAGGCACAATTGTATTACTTGCCGTGTCCAGAGAAATATGAAAGGAAGCAAAATATATCACTTTCCGGCACAAGACTTAATAGCTAGTGTTAGATTCACTGCATTCCCTTCCTCCTGCCACAATGAGAGTAGAAATCATGGTCAGGCTAGAACCGCCATAACCTGGGGCGCTGAGTGACTACAAGGAACGGAGTTCTCTGCTGCCTTGCATTGGGAGAGAAATACATTTTGGTGTACTTAGCCACTGATAATTTGGGATTGTTCGTTACTATGGCACAGGTTGGCCATCCCAGCAGATACACATATGTACACATTATCTATCCCTTGATAACACAGCAACTCTCAAAACTTCACATGATAAAGCATTTCTCTAGAATATGTGTATCTATCACAACCTTCTTCTGTTATGGGAGGGAAAGAAGCATGTCTGGCAGAATGAGAACAGTAATAGATATGAGTCTTTTCTTATTGGCTTACTACCAATTGAGAACTTTTAAACCTTTTTAGTAATTCTCCTACATTGTAACTACGGAGATTGATCGTCGATTAAGAATAGGAAAACCTGTTCCCGTTGTAGTTGGTACTGGATTTTGCAAGGAGATCTAGGGTTAAACTAACTATGTCTGGAGATGATTTCGGAGCTCTCTCTCTTTTCAAAGCCCTCTTAACCTTGGTTCTTTTTCTCTTAATAAGAAAGGACAAGTCGAGTGGCTAGTATATTTTTAACTGAAAAACGTCTCACAAAAAGAAAAAATAAAAGTCTTGAAAACACATCCAGCAATAAAGCAGAGGGAAGATTCATTTTTATAACATAATTTTAAGAGGAAACACAATCTTTTATGATTCTTATAAATAGGTTAGTTAGATATTCCTTCCACACTGATGTGCATTAAAAAACATAAAAATTGTTGTAGAGAAACAGACTAATGACCCTCTGGAGGAGGAATAAAACCACCACAACACACTCAATAGTGCAGTGCTCTGGGGTATCGGGAAAGGGCAATTTCTTCATTTCCCCTCTCAGAGCTCTGTTTATGCAGGAAGCATTAGGATTTTAAAACGCCAGGGCTCTTAACCAGACGCCAGCCACGGCCATATGTTTTCACCTTTAATGACATCTTCTGGCACCCCGTCCCAAGATCAAGATTTGTTTTATTTAAAATACATTTTCTCATTGAGAGGCATTAGCCGACTTCTCTGTCTTCACCAACCATACCAACATCACCAGACCTGGGGAGTTTAATCACTGTCATGCAAACTTCACTATCCTAAAAATGGAATAGCGGGCCTGCCACAATCCTTTCCCAAAGTCTATGTTAAAACTCTTAATTTTTCATGAACTTAACCTATCCGAAAGGCCAAATCAAAAGATGCTACAGCCTATGACAGATTTTCCACAAAAGTATGTTTTTTAAATGTTTCATATTTTATGTATACACACATACATATAATATTCTATAAGAATATCACTCTGTTTCACTCATACACCTCAGGTGAGTGAGTCTGGCAAAGTATTTTTGTCGCCTCTATACCAGTAGATTCATCACCAGATGTTTACTTGAAACAATGGAAGAAACTGAGAAATTGTTTGCTTATCACACATAGTAGCTTTACCATATGATCATGTCTGATACTGGATAAAGACTGAAAATAGAATGGGAAACTTTCCCAAAAGAAGAAAAAGGAAAATTTTCAATGGGGCCAGATAAAGAACTGATATCTTTCAAAAATTTGACTTAGTGCAATTATACAGAAACATACATTATACAAATAACTTTTAATGGAATCATAAAGAGAAGTGATCTGTGTTTGGTAGTGGGGTTGTGGGGATCTAGTTTTTAATACTCTAAAATAAAGTACTCTGAGGAAGAAGATAAGTTGATGAACAAGGATAATAAAATTAAAATATGTTTATAATGTAGTCAAAATATTCAAAAGTTTAAGCATTTACAAATAAAATGTATTTTCCTTAGCACCTTAAATTCTTTAAAATAACCAAATGGTATTTTTCTCTCCACAAAAAAATCCGTTTAAAATTGAATGCATAACCTAGGAATCCCACTGAGCTCATCTCTGCTTTTGAAAACTGTCAAGTGCACTTTAAAGAGTTGAGGTCTTGATGCTATGGTTGGGTTTATAATCTACAACAACACATTTCTTTTTTTACTTACAGGAAAACCATTTTCTACAATGACTCACTGACACTTCTCCCTCTAATCATCATTTCTGCAGCATTTAGGTACAGGATCCATGGTGTCCTCTCCTCAGATGCCAACAGAATGACAATGAGCCCTCAACATGAACTGATGAAGTCACAGCCAGAGGCTATGTGACTTCCCCTAACTGCCAAGAATATGCTGAGCGCATCCTTCACAAGTGGACAAAAGAAGACTTCCAAACAACAGAAAGAGTTTCCATGCAAATGTGGCTCATCAAGAATACAGGGCTACCCTGAAAAGGAATCAGAAACCGGAAAATATCACTGGCTGTAGACTCCAGATACCTTGCCTCTGGGTTGTCACAAAGCAGAGCAAAGCCTGAGTTAGTCCTTGAGATTCACGTAGAATGAGGCAGCAAGTATCTTGCTATCCATTGTCCCATCAATTGCTGATGTTACCTGTACCCTGTCATGCATTTTAATGTTTTAAGGGGGAAAAAAGAGTGCCCGGAACAGTCTACTGAGATTGAGTCCATAACTGGTAAAATGGAATGTTTTCAAATACTTTAAAATTCTCTACCCTTTGTATACTGTATTTGTTAATTCTATTGTCAAACATAATCTTGGATGTATCTGTGAAAGTGTTTTTAGATGAGAAATAACACTTGATTTGAGAGACTAAGTAAAGCAGATTACCATCCACAATGAGGGTGAGCCTCGTTCAATCAGTTGAAGAACTGAATAGAACAAAAATGCTAACCCTCTTTCAAGTAACAAAATTCTCCCTGTCTGACAGCCTTCGAACTGTTCTAGCTTTTTTCTTGCCTTCGTACTCAAACTAAAACATCAGCATTTCCTGGGGCCCGAGCCTCCAGCCTTCAGACTATAACCACACCAGTGGCTCTCCTGAATCCCCAGCTTGCCAACTCACCCTGCAGATCTTAGGACTTGCCAGCATCCATACTTGTGTGAGTTGTTTCTTATACTATGTGTTACTGGTTCTGTTTCTCTGGAGATATCTGACAAATACAGACACTTTTGCATAGAACAGGAGTTTGGCTCTCTTAATTTTATAGATTTGTTGGGCAATGTCTGCATGTAAATGTATATAATATTGTTTGACCAAGTTGGTCAGGCAATTCAGAAGAACATAATCATCAACCACTTGGTTTTATTGAAGGGATTAGTTAGTTTAAAGGTCAAACAAGCTCTGCTCAGAGACAAGTTCAGAAGATACATCCTAATTTACAAACTCTTGCAGAGATTATAATACAAATTGAAAAGGTCCCAATTTCTCAATTTGTTCTTAACCATTAACATTTATTTTTGAGCTCCTTTATTTTACATCATAAGTTTATTAAGGGAACTTATATATAAGGCTCATCTCAGTTTCCGAGCTTCTTATTCTCTTGAATTATGTATAAATCTACAGAGAGTAACTTAGTAGCATTTCTGAGAAAAAGTGGATGACCATCAAGAAGAGGAATTAAATCATTCAAGGACTGGGAAAGTAATTCTGTCTGGAATAACATGTGTTATTCCCAACATACATATAGCTATCCAAGATGATCATAGGCCGTAAGCTTTAATTAAGACATTAGTTTCATTGACTGTTTGACCCAGTTCAAGAAATCCTAAATTAGGCCAAACCTTAAAAACTCCATAAGCAATAATGTTCTTCTATATTAAGAATATACACCTGAAAAGAGAGAAGAGGATTAATCATAAATAATGTTTAAACTTCAATAGAAGAAGGTACATTTATCAAAAGTTTTATTTAAGAAGATCTGAGGACTTCCAGTCAAGATGGCAGTATAGGTAAACATGGCCCAGCTCCTTGCACAACCACATCAAAACTGCAACTGCATTATATATAGAACAGCCATTACTCAGAACCATCAGAAATCGAGCTGAATGGAAGTCTGACAACTACGGAATTACAGAAACGACATCCACACAGACTGGTAGGAGTGGAGAGACAGAATGGGCTTGTCCTATATCCATGTGTGGTGGATAAAAATTTGAGAGAGATATCTTTGGAGCACAGAGCCCCAGCCCCACACCAGGCCCCATAGCCCAGGGTTCCAGTGCCAGGAAGATAAGTCCCATAACATCTGGTTGCAAAAACCAGTGGGGACAGAGTGGGGAAGAAACTTCTGGTATCCCAAGCAGTTCCTCTTAAAGAACCCACACATGGACTTATTCAAACTCATTCCCTCTGAGTTTTGGCATCAGGGTAGCAGCTTGGAAGGCACCAGTAGCACACAGGGAGGAACTGAATCGTCTGGCACCAAGGCAGGAGCTGGGGGACAGTTTTCTCTGAGACAGAAAGGTGGTCAGAGGCCATTGTCCGTTTTCTGAACTCCTTCCTCCACATACAGAGCCACAGAGCCACAGAGCCAGCAGGCAGATACCATATCTGAGACTCCATCAACCTGGCTAACACTGTTGCCCCATTCTGGAGATCTCCTGTGACTCTATCCCACACAACTTATTGGCCTACCCAAGCTGTTAACAGAGACTTTTCCATATGCATGGCTAGTCTTATGCATGCTTCACAACTTCCTAAATCCTCTCAATCAAGCAACAGTCAGCCTCAGTGTGCCCTCAACCCCCATACCTCTTGCTAAGTGGCACCAGGACCAGCACTAGCAGCAGTCACCCTAGATTCACAGCTTGGCTTCACTTGGGAATCTCCAAGCCCAGCACAAGTAGCAGCCATCTCAGTTTACTTTATAGCCCAGGCAGGGTGGCCTGGGCAGAACACAGGGAGGGGCAGATCTTGGCCTGAAACACCCAGAAAAATCCCAGAGCCTACATACCCAGTGGACAGCTACAGAGCACATCAGAGCACCAACACCCAGCCCCTGCGCAGCTGATCCTCCACGGAGAGCAGAGGTTGGTTGGTCATTGGTCACAGCCAGTCCTTGCAACTGACTGGCCTGGGTAAATCCTTCCCATTGACCTGCCCACAGCATTCAGGACTCAACTAAAAGGGAAGGGTGTACTCAGCCCACATGAAGGACATATTTTGAGTACTCAGCTTGGGTGATAGGGGAGGCTGTGCTACTGGACCCTACAGGACACCTAGTACATTAGACCAAGACAGGGGGTAATAATAGTTCTACTTAATACATAGAAATAAACACAAGGAGGCTGCCAAATGGAAAAAAAAAAAAAAAACCAAAGAAACATGGCCCAAATGAAAGTACAAAGCAAAACTCCAGAAAAAGAACTAAGCAAAACAAGGTAAGCAATCTAAGTTGCTAGGATACTCAAGCAACTTAGTGAGAACCTTAACAGCGTAAAAAAGATCCAGTCAGAAATGAAGGATACACTAATTGAAACAAAGAACAATTTACAGGGAAGCAACTGTGCAGTGGATGAAGCTGAGAATCAAATCAATGATTCAGAACACAGGAAGCAAAAAACAAACAATCATGATGGGGGACTCAAAAGTTGGAAAATTTTAGCTTAAGTAATAGCTAATAAGCTTAGTAATGAATGCATGTAAAAGCTATTGTTCCAGGAACTGAAGGTATGACCCACCCTGACTCCAGGAGACCATAAGCATTTCCACCTTTGTGCCTCAGGAGGACTGCAAGCAATTCAGGATGGGATCTGAGCCATTGCACTCCAGGACCAGGACACAGCTAAAGGCCACCCTCCAAAGCAAGAATGCTGCAGTTTTTTAATTCAATTAACTTTTCTCTGAATTCCAAACCCCTTCCCTACCCTTTGTTCCCCTTATAGAAAGGGCCATTTTAAAATAGAATTTAAGAGGTCTGTTAAGTCACAAACAGGCTGTCTTGTCAAATCACCAAACATCTCAATAAAGCGCACATAAAGAGTCAATCCCTGTCTCTGCTTATTGGGTCTTGTAGGTGATAGGTAGAATGAACACCAGCTTTTCTGGTTTCAATCAGAACAGAAGAAAAAATGGAAACCACAACAAAAAAAAAAAAAAAAAAAAAAAAAAAAAAAAAAAAAAAAAAAAAAAAAAAAAAAAAAACAAGGATAGTGCAAGTCTGGACAACTTCAAAAGATCCAACATTCGCATCATAAGGGTGCCAGAAAGACAAGAGAAAGAGCAAGAACTTAGGAATATATGTTTTAAAATAATGAAGAAAACTTCCTTATTTTGGTGAAGAAAATAGACATGCAAGTCCAGGAAGCACAGAGAGTTCCAAACAAGATGGATACAATGTGGCCCACTCTAAGACATATCATAATTAAAATGCCAAAGGCTAAACATAAAGAGAGAATCTTAAAAGCAACAAAAGAAAAGCAGTTAGTTACCTACAAGGGAGTTCCCACTAAGACTCAGCTGATTTTTCAAATGAAACTTTGCAGGCTAGAAGGATTGACAATAAATATTGGATATCATGAAAAACAGGGACACACAGCCAAGATTACTCTATCCAGCAAGGATACCATTTAGAATCCAAGGGCAGATAAAGAGCTTCCCAGAAAAACAAAACAAACAAACAAAAAAAGACAAAAAAAAATAAAGGAGTTCATCATCACCAAACCATTATTATATGAAATGTTAAAGGGACTTATTTAAGAAAAAGAAGGTCAAATCTATGAAGAATTAAATGGCAATAAACACATATCTATCAACAATTGAATCTAAAAAAAACAAACTAAGCAAACAAGAAGAACAGAGCCAGAATCATAGATACAGAGTGCATTTTGATGGTTGCCAGATGGGAGGGGTGTGTGGGGTACTGGGTAAAGAGGTGAGTCAATTAAGAAGTACAAATAGGTAGTCACAGAATAGCCATGGAATGTAAAGTACAGTATAGGAAATAGAGTAGCCAAAAAAGTTATACACATGACCCATGGGCATGAACAATGGTGTGGGGATTGCCTGAGGGAGTAGAGGATGCTGGGTGGAGGAAGAAAAGAGGGAAAATTGGGACAACTGTAATACATAATCAATCAAATATAATTTTAGGGAAAGGGGGGGTTAAAAAAATAATAGGGAATAGGAAGCAATTAGAAAAACTATATGTAGAATATTGTACCTTACTATTTGGAAACTGAGAAATTTCAAAAATATGAAGTACATGTCAGAAATATTATGCCTTGAATAAAGGGACCATGAATGAAAGGTGGCCTTTAGATATCTAAAGTTCCCCATAGAGTGGAGCTGGCAAAATATCAGAGGCAGAAATGATCTGACACATAATCCATTAGCTGTTCTCAGAAGAATCTTTGTTCAGTGGTTGGATGGATTTCACCGATTGCTGGCCTCTCAGGATGTGAATAGTGCCACGTAGACAAAGAATACATAGCCTGGCAAAAACAGGAAAGACGAAGGAGGAAGTCTTGATGTCTCAGTGCCATAGTCCAAAAGAAAGAAAATCTTTTCTTATCCTCATAAATATAACTTAAGCCATAAAATTACATAACCCATTGGTTGTAAACTTCTTTGGGAGTATTTCTACAAGTTTCCACAATAACCTGGTACAAGTTTTTAATGTGGTTATAACTTTCTCTGAATTCATAATCCCTCAGAATATTTTCTACCCTTGACCCAGCAATCATCAATTACAATAATATTAATTTCTTGATGAGTGTCCTTTACTAACTCAGTTCCAATGTGACCTGTGTAAATTAGAGACCAACATAGCTGTTGAAAACATTGCAACCCCTAGAAGGAAAACTCAGCTTTTATTGTATTCAGATTTATTTTTTCATTTTTAAATATTAATAAAACTATTTGATTTGTTTTTATTTTGTCAATTCATGGTGCATTTGATCTATTCACGGCCATTTTTCCCTTTTGGTTCTGATTTTCCATTCCAAGACTTCAAAGGCTATTGTTTAACAGAATAGCAGATGATAGAGACAGATGATAGATAATAGAAAAGCAGGAAGAGAATTGGGCTTCAAGGAACTTCACCATCCTTATTGTTTTCTTTGCTGTAGTGTTAAATTAAAATTTTAAGAAATGGGGAGGAAGAGTTAGGAGTACAAAATCAAAGAATAAAATTCTATCTCTTCCATCTATGAGCTATGTAAATCACTAAGCCCCGTGATACCTTAGTTTCCACATGTGAAAAATAGAGAAAATAAACCACTTATATACCATATGTAAAATACCAAGCACAAGCACCTAGAATGTAATGATCCCTTGAAAAGAAAAAATAAATAAAAATAAAACAACAGAAAGAGGTCTCTGCCTCCTGCTAATATGTCTGTGGCCCATATTGTTAGTCTCCTACTAATAATGTTAGTCTCGTTCAGGCCCTCAGCAAATGTGGTAGGCCTCCAAGATGTTTACACCTATTTCCTGAAACCTGTGAATACGTTATGTACATAGTTAAAGGGAGCTTGCAGATGGAAAAGGTTATGGATCATATTGCTTTGCAATCTGCAATCAGCTTCCTGGAACTCACAGTATAGTGGGTAACAGAGGCATGTACAAAAAAAAATTACACATACTAGTAAAATAAACAAGTGATCTCTAGAATACAGCTCAAATTATACTTCATATTTTGCTCATCTTCCTGGCCCAGTAACTAGTGTCAACATCTGCCACTGACCAAGTTCACACATTCCTTGCCTCCAAGTGCAGGCCACAGCTTCAATTGTTCTCACACTCCATCCAGTATTAAAGTTATTGTCATAGGATCATATCACCAAGGATGACTTTCATCAAGTATTTCAAATTCTTCAGTACTAACGGGATTGCAAAATGCAGGGTGTGGAAAAAATATTAGGCTTATTTAAATACAAAACTGAGAGAAGATGGCTCATTTTTGACATACAAAAACACATACCCCCTTGCAAAGACCTTAAAACTTTGAATATTAAAATTACTGTATCAGGAAAAATGGTAAATTTATCACGGAGAAACCCAGCAGATACGATCATAACCAAGTGATCATGGTCAACATCACCACAAAAAAAGCAGCTACATCATGTTCTGTGCATGACTCACAGGTCACATTTGTGGTGTTCTTGCCAAAAATGCATAACCTTCATCTGATGATGATAAAACAGCAGACCAACCCAATTCCAGAAACATTCTACAAAATAACTGACCAGTACCCTGGAAAAATATCAAGGTATTAAAAGACAAGACTGAGAATCTCTCACAGATCGGAAAAGACTAAAAATAAATAACAACTAAATGCAATGTAGATTCCAGAACTGGGTCCTGAAAAAAAAATTAAAGACACCAAGAAAAAATGATAAAATTTAAATAATCTTGAATTGGAAGAAATTTAAATAAACCGTAATTAATTTAATAGCAGTATAGCAATTTTAACTTTCTGCTTAAGATAATTGTGTTATGTTTATGTAAGTTTTAATATCAGGAAAAGCTGGGTAAAGGGTACATGTGAACTTCTGGTACAGTTTTTGCAATTTTGTGTAAGTCTAAAACTGCTTCAAAATAAAAAGTTAAAAATAAAAAATAATCTATTATATCAAGGAACTGCAAAGCAGTCCTCCCTTTCACTGTGATATTCATGTGAGAGCATCTCACAAGCCTCTCTCCAAAGCAGGCAGTTAGGGACAAATGAGAAGCTCAGGTCAGGAGGCTGGCAAAATGTTTTGACTGAGTGGACTGAAGGAAGCTGGGAACTGAATTGAGACAGGACAACTATTTCTCTCAGACCACCTGCCTGGCTCGGATACAAGCCAGCAACCTAAACATGATGGGCCATTACCAGCCCTCTGCTGGCATTCTGAAATGACTACCGAAGAGACAAATTTGGGAAGGACGAGATTTGCAAATGGCTTGAGAACAGCAGAGGAGTAATAATGACTTTTCGTGAGCGTTCTGAGACACCTCACAAGTGACCAGAAGCTATACTGTGTGAATTAACAGAGTCTAGTCACCCAAAACAAAAATGTTCCCTTAATAAGTTCTGATATGGAACACAATGTATTATCAAAAAAACCTCTAAATAAAATGTTTCATCACATTTCTTGAGACAATAGAATAAAACGTTTAAAATAAAATCATTTCTTAGTTTGTTCCTTTTCTGTCAAGCAAACAACTGTTTTTCCTTTCTTTTGAAGCATTTCCTACTATGATGAGTGAAAAGAGAGAAATAAAAAGAGCTACGGTCATGCCAACCACAACGGAACAAATACATTTATTAAAAAGAACTCCCACCAGAAACCTTAGAAGCCTCACAAAGTCTCATTCTTTTTATATACTAACTCTATTATGAACTGAATTGTCCCTTTCTTTTATTTTAAATTATTGTCATCATCCCCTGTGCATGCACCAACCAGTGATTTACACTGTGTCAGATGATAATACACTAGTAAATTTGGTGTTTTAATGGCTATAATAGCTGTAATAAAAAATTAAATCAGATGTCATATGCAGGAGGTACCTTTCTGACTGCTGACAGTAAACTGAATTACAGCAGGCTAAATATTATAAAGTAAAACATGTATCAATTTGCAGTTGAGAGCATGTGTTGAAACCACTCTCAGATCAGCAGAGGAAGCTCTGGAGGCAGCAGGGGAGCAAGCCAAGGTGCTGGTTTCCTTGAACACACACGGCCCTTTCTCCCAATTCTCACAATTCCATCTTTTATAATGATTCACTCTAAATTTCATCCTGTAGAGCATCACGCTGTACCTTCCCCCTCCTCTGGTCCAACCCAAATCCTAGAA
Source organism: Anoura caudifer (assembly GCA_004027475.1). NCBI lineage: Eukaryota > Metazoa > Chordata > Mammalia > Chiroptera > Phyllostomidae > Anoura > Anoura caudifer. Next base: position 386,542 of record PVKU01000484.1, on the reverse strand, counting down.
CCCAGGCCCGTAATTTTAATGTGCATATAATTTCACACTGTTGATGAATATAACACACCATGGGTAAACAGCAGGGAGGGGCTAAATGGAAAACTCATTTGTTAGTTTTCCCACTTGGAGGTTGTTATTTTTTAAATTACTGATATTGGACACTGTAGGAGTGCCCTTTTTATGCACACTGAAGCACTCCACTGGCCCCAGGAGTCACCAAGACCAGTGGATTTTAATAGTTATAGATCTTAAATGGAGGGTTAGAAATTGTTTCTTTTCATTACAATTACAACAAGGAATTAACCCCAAGGGTATCCACTTAATTTCATAATATATAGACTGGAACGCTAATGTGGCTCTTCCACAGTGTAATAAAGAGGAAACTGGCCCTTCTCTCCCTAGGGTGGGTTTCTGTAAAATGTATCACAAAAAATATAAAAGAAGAAGATGTGAAGTTACCAAGCTCCATAGTGTCACCAGCTCCCGAGCCGGCAGGAGCGGTCCTCCCAGGCACTAAGGTGGCCTTTTTCCCAGTGGGAACGCAGCCCCAGTGCTTTCTGAATCACGTCACCGACGCAAGGAAAGGAAAACGAGGGAAGGAAGAATCACTTACAGTTCAGCACAGAGAGTCACAAGGACGGGGTGGTGGGTAGAGACTGGGAGACGGACTCCCTTTCTAAGAGGCGGCGAGCCCCAGCAGAGCAAGGCTGGCCAATTTAGGTCTTGTCACTTTTTAACCCTTCACTCTCTGCAGGTACCTCACCTCATTCGTGGGAACTCCGTCCTTACTTGCTGGAACCTGAAGCAACACCAAGGCTTAGGGTTTTCCCTCTTGAGGATCCGAGCATCTGAAGCCTCTTCCCAGCTTATCCCGGTTGATTAGCTCCCTCAGTTAAAGGCATTTTCATTTCCCAATGTTTTGTGTGTGTGTGTGTTTGTTTTATGATGTTTGACCGCAGCACCCTGAGACAAATGAGAGGAAGCACACTACTTCGGAAGCAGAGTTTTAAACAGACATGGGGCAGGAACAGTGGGAGAGGCAGATGGCAATTCAGTAGAAGCCCAGCCTGGAGTGCAGAACCTTCTTCTCTTACATTGTGCATTTCCAGCATGAACTGTCCCAGTTGGCTCGCTACCGGCTTCCAGCCAGCCGTAACCTGGGACTAGCTTCTGCCTTCCCACTGAAAGTGTCAGCTCTGTAGAAATCTACAAATTTGCCAGCCAACTAGAGATAAATTGATGATCCAGAGAGAAGAAATTGCAGATCACTCAACTCAGTTTTTCACATCTATCATGAGGATCACATTTTCAGAGATAATGTATAGGAAAGTCACAAAGGAGCTCCGACTTCAAAGAAAGGCCCCCTTTACAAATCAAAATCCCCAGCTTCCCTCCTGGGACAGGAAGCTGGAGCATGAAGCAGGTGCCAGAGTTGCCAGCAGGGCCCCGCTGACAAGAAGTTGCTAAAGAGGACCAAGGGAGACATTGATCATAAGAGAAAGTCTAGAGTCCTTGTCACTGGCTCAGAGCTACGGAAACCATTTCTAGGCCAGTTCATTGTCATTCAAAAACCTACAAGAAGTAGAAAGAGGGGACAGGAAGGCGTGTTGTCCCCAAAAACAAATACAATGAGGATTCCACCAGAAAACCGAAGAGACAGTGTACAAGCGACTTTTCACATCATGCTTCTCGGTTTAATCAAGCAGCTAAGTGTTAATATAACCATGGGTTCAGTATAAAGAATGATGGGAGTAATGTGTATGATCACAGATTTTTCTATCCCTGTAATTCCTCGTACCCCATTTTCTCTCCTTAAAATCACATCTCCATAGGCTAAGTTTTCTGGATATATCAAATCTTGACTTCTTAAAAGGTTACATCTCAAAATAGCTCCTTAGTGGTTTCCCCAACGTCTTTAATTGTATTTGTTCTTGATTCATAAACTTGGGGAATTTGAAGGATTTAAAAAAGACATAAGTGTGGTATCCAAATGTTTTGCTTGTTCTAAGCCTAATTGGCTTATTCCTTAAAAATATATTTAATTAAAAGGAATAAGCTTGCCTATATAGAAATTTCTCATTTCTCTATTTACCTTAAATCGTTTCATGCAGGAAACTGTTTTTGTTCTTTGTTTTGTTTTGTATTATTTAGAATAAGGGCACAACACAATTCTCTAATTAGAATTTCATGAGACATATACCTTATGAATTTGATTTTCTGAATTTCCCCCTGACATTTTCAAATTGAATATCATGTTCAATATCACCCTAAATAATAAAAAGCAATTTAATTTTTATAATGAACCAAGTGACTATCTAAATTTGTCATGTCAGACAGTTTTTGTCTCTGTTGAATTATTGTAAGAGATATTTTAGTTAAACTGACTTACAATAGTAAATTTCACATCCATCAAGTAATGTAAGACAATTGTCCCCTGATGTACCATAATCATTTAGGGCTAAAATTTATTCACATCAAATCACACCTGGTGAAATGTCTGAAGTACGTATTATGATTTGTCCTGTTTATAATACTGTTTGCTTTATTGGTGTTATGTTCTTCAGGATAAGATTTTCAGTATCAGATAAAATATCATAGTATTGATATTTCAATACCTATAACAATGATAGTGATCATTTTGCTCACACAAATACTTTTTAGCAATATAATACATTTTAAATAATATAAATGCTTACTATAATGTAAACAGGATAGGCAAATCTATTTCTACTAGATTGCCTCCCCCAAACAAAACAGGCCCTTTCGAAAATAGAATATAAACACACCAAAAAATAAAAACTTTTTCTTCTTGTCTAGAGTCCAAAGATCACATCAGTAGCTGGCTGCTGGAAGAACAAAAGTCCTGCCTCTGACAGCTGGACTGCTGTGAAAATCAGAACCCTTCCTCAAACTCTTTAACTCTAGCCCTAACCTCTCTTGAACTTTTGCCCAACGTGACTGATGTCCCTGGAGACAGCGCTCCAATATACCACGCTTGCATTTCCGCCATGGAACTGTTTCTCCTCCTGTATTTCCCTTTCTGGTGAAGGAGATGAATTATTTTCTTGGGCCACGGGGATTTTTTGGACATGTTAAATTGAAATACTATTAGGCTTCTGTCTGGATGTATCAGGCAACAATATAGCTATAAGCATGTGAGCAATCAAACTGGAGAGATAAACTAGGAAGTCACCAATATGAAGATGGGGGTTACATCCATGAAATTACCCAGGTGGTGAACACAGAGGCAGAAGAGGGAAAGTGTGAGAGCTGAGCTGCAAGAGAACCCCACAATCTAGAGCACATGAGATCAAAAGACATGAGAAGGAGCGACAGTGAGGCGGGCAGAAATCCTAGCTAGTGTGGTGTCCTGTGCTTCCAGTGAAGCTGGTGTTTCAGGAAGGAGAGCCATCAACTCTGTCAATGGCTACTGACAGATCAGGTTTAGATAGTTAACCACTGACTTCATCAACATTATGACTATCTGTGAACCTGATATGAGCTCTTCAACGAGTGCTGAGGGTGAAACAGGATGGGAGTAGCCCCAGAAGTGGAGTGACAGAACAAAGAGGAAAGACTGTAAGAAATCTCCAATGTCAGGGAGTGGATAACGGAGGGGGAACTGGAGAGTACTTTTAAGATAGAAAAAATTACAAAATGTTTATGTATCACTATGCAATGTATCTAATTAACCATTAGAAGGGAAATATTTGGTTTTGCAGTAGAGCAAAAAGATAGTTACTATGCGATTCCCATGAGCAGGAAAGAGAGGGTGGAGTCCCGCTGACAAGTGAGAGAGACAAGCAGGGGGAGTTCATCAACAGCACCAGGAAAGAGGGCAGAGTTCATGAGGTGGCTAGTGTGGTGGCAGCTGATGGAAATTTCTCATCTGATGGTTTATGTTTCCTTATCATTCAGGTCTCAGAGCAGCTGCCACCACTCAGACAGCCATCCTCCACCGCGCCATATAAGTAGCTTTCCTTTTCATAAGGTTCCATACAATCCTATCTTACTATCTTTATAGCACGTATGGCCTTTGTTGACATTATTGTATAGTTTGTTTTCTGGGTTATATATGCATTTCCCACATAGGAGTATAAACTTTATTCCTCTTCTTTACTCCTATATCTTTAATTTCCATAGCTGAAATGCAAGGAGTATATCTGGAAGCTTAATATATAATTGTTGAGTGAATAAATCAATGATGGTATCAGAAACAAGCATTTCCCACAATCGAAATGATTTTGAATGTGATATTCCAGGTCTCAAGTATTTTTTCTAGACATTCATACAGGTAACAATGTCTGTGGATAGTCGTGCCTGGACTACTTGCTCTACTGAAAATGCACACTCCTGAGTGGTTTGTAATTGTGAATTGCATCGTGCACGGGTGTGTTAAAGGCTGCAGACTAAGAGCATTACAGAAGCGCAGGTTCCTCCAACACGAAAAGCTCAGCTAGTCTCGCTGAGGCTCTGACTAAGAATAAAAGGAGAAGGGTACAGAGAAAGAAAGACTAGAAAATAGAGAAAAGCCAGGAACTCAAAATCATTAAATAGGAGAAAATTATTCTTAAATGTTTGTCTAGCATTTGATATTTGCTTTCCATAATTTTGATAGTACTCCACCAAATCACTTCAGAGGTCAGTTAATATTTTTTGGACTCATTTTCACAGAGCTGTAAAGTGAAACGCTAAGAGATTAAGTACCCTGCACAAGGGAAGCTATCCGCAGCTGCTGAAAATGAACTTACGATTTTGCTCCCTGCTCTTCTTAGCCTGCCTAAGCCCACTATTCATCTAAGAGCCACTAAGTGACACATCAATGGTTGGATGATCACTTGCAGCAAGCAGCAATAGTTAACCACTATATATAATTTTTTTTTTCTAAAACTGATATTACTTCTAGCAGGGCTGTCTTACATTGACCTGAATCAAGAATATTTAAGAGGAAAAAAATAGTGTAGGTCTAAATCCTGCTCAGGGTGTTTATATCCTGGTTGAGCTATGCCAAAAACCATTTAGACATCACCCAGTGGCCCTGGGTTTAACCTGTTATTTATACCATAGGAAGAAAGGATCCATGAAATTATCTATGACTAGGCATCTTGGAAATTTTCCCAAGTTATTTTTCAAAGGTTAACTGATATTGCTGGTCACCCTTGCCAAACAGAAATTTAAAAAGGAGAGAAATGAGGAAACTGAGAAATAGGGACAAAGATATTCTGAAAAAAAGTTTAGTAGAACATGAGGTAGTTTTGATAAAAGAAAAATGCAAGATGAAATTTAAGAGTTTGCCCTTTTCAGTTAGTTTTCTCTCATTTTTAGTAGTGGAAGAAGCTTTGCTTGGAAAGGTAGATTGTTCTTCCAAAGTTGTTTTTCCAAATGAGAAATAACATTCCATTCTCTTCTAAGTCTCCAATGGAGAATTTCACACCCCAGTTCCAAACCACATATTTGAATAATAATGTTCTGCCTGCAACATAGAATGACTTCCAAAATCTGCCTCCTTGTTCATCACACAAACCTTTGCAAATAGAGAGTACAGAGTGATATTGTTTGATTATGTTCCCCCCAGATGAGGTAAGTGTCATTAGGTACAGCGGGGAGTGGGGGGAGTAGAAGATCAATTTACAAAACCCATATAGGTGTAAGAATAGCCCAGGTTTGTCCATTATTTTGTACTTTCTTCCTCCTTTCCTTCCCTCTTTTCTTTTTTCTTTATTAATCTTTTATGGTGTGTACTACCGATCTTGAAACTTCTAGAACAACCAGATTGTGAATTTGTCACAAATAAATGTTGTTCTCCAACTGACATAGAGAGGAAGGGAGTCTGTCTGTAAAACAATGTCTCCCCAGGTGTGGTGTTTTCTGTTGCTCTGATCATCCTAACTGCTTTCCCCTGACCTAGAAAGCTGCTTCATTTTTTTACTCCTGGGATTCTAACCTAAGACATCATCCAAATTTTAGGAAACAGTTTTGGACAAAGCTGTATTAGTTAAGTAAAAAAAAAAATTAGAAGTAATAACAAGCAAAGTCTTCTCAATTAGAAGTATTAAAGTAAATTCTAATTTTTATTGCTTGAAATAATATAAAGATATTTAATTACTAAGGACATTCAATACATGTGAGAATGCTTTGGATATTCAATGTTAAATGAAAAGAATAGAATGCAAAATTGCATATTTATATAATAGTAATTATATAGAAATTGAAAAGTATAAATAGAATTAAATATTAACAGATTAGTTGAAATGGTTATCTTCTTTTGTTTTCTCTATTTTCCAGATTTTCTGCAAAGTTACACTAAATTTAATTTAATTTTATATTTAAAAGTGATTTGTGATATAAAAGGACCTGTATTCATTCAATTGTTCCTTTTTCTTTTTAAGTATTTGTAGCTTCTTGGAATAGATGTTTGTGGGGGAGGGGGGAAAGGATGAGACCAAGTTTCTGCTCTCTGAGCCAGTTGATAAGGGCAGAGATTTAGAAGGAGAAAGAGTTATATAATCAGTATTTTATTAAAACTGTCTGGGATTTCATAGACCACCTGTTTGAAACTTCACATTTTATAATAAAAAAATGTGAGAAGGACAAAGATAGAAAAATATAAGGGACAGATGTAGGTGGATCAATTAAACATGTTGTGAGTTTGATGAAATTTTAGTAGGCATAATTATTTCAGAGGGTCTGGAAACAGCTAATAGTATATCTATGTGGTAGAATACGCCTGTCATTTTAACTCACACCCCTGCTTCATTCTGTTCTTGGGGCTTCCAGCTCTTTGCACCAGAAAATCTTATTTCTCTGGAGAGTTTGCTGAGTAATGTTTTCAAAACCCAGGGATAGTGCCAAAGATATTTATTAGACCTGCCTAAGTTCTATGAACAGTGTGTATAGTTAATGCTGTGGAACCCCCTCTTTGCTAAGGCTCCTATTCACCCATTTTCTGGGCATGAGGGCTGCTGGCTGTCCACTCTGAGTCCCTCTCTATGAATTGCCCTTGGTCAAAGCCACCTCCCTCAAGTGGTACTGCTCCTGTGGGTGGCAGTATGCACCCAATGACCAGTCATTAGGGGCATAGAGACCCAGTTTTCTTGCCTTGATTTAAGACGACTCTAAAGGCGGAAAAAATCGGACAACTGTAATAGGATAAACAATGAAAAAAAACCTCCCCCGACAAAACTCTCAAGTTAAAAAAAAATGACAACTCCGAAGGTCCTTTTGGTTGCACATCTCCCACTTAATCAGCTGAGCCTCTTCTGCAAATGCATCGCAGGTCAACTTCTCCCTGCTCCCAACTCACTTTCCTCACTTCCCAGTAAACTTCCTACAGGCAAATCTCAAAGTCAGTTTTCCAGGGAATGCATCCTAAGACAATGCCACTGTACTATCACGTAAGAAGTCCATTACAAAGCCTTTAGTTCATAATTAGTTCATTTTGACTGAAATGGTGTTGTTTTCAGCTTCTTATTGATGAAAAACAAAAACAAGGCCTTGGTTTCAGAGTTAGAGACCCTCTCTTCCCAACAGCAAAACTAGGTAGAGTGTTAACACTTGTCTATTGAATTTGATCCATTTAGACAACTTATCTTGCTCAAATACACCTTTGCTTAATAACAAGAACTCTTTATACTGATTAATTTTCTTCTTTAGTTCTCTGTAGAAGGTATAAGGCTATAGGATAGGAAAATTACTCCACGGGCCATCTTTACCTTGGCTGTTTAGAGTGTGGTCAATGTACCAACAGCATGAGCATCATCTGGGAGCTTGTTAGAAATGCAGAATCTCAGGTCCCATCCCAGACCTACTGACTCAGAATCTGTACTTGAGCCAGATTATCAGATGACTTGTATGCAGAATAAAATTTGACAAGCACCGAACTGAACTACTGTTGTCAAATCAGATGGCTCACTAAAACTGGGCATTCTTAGAGGGAAAACAAACATTGGAGCCAGAAGAATCCAGTGTCAGTTTCAGCTCTGCTTCCATCTTGCTAAGCATCTTGGGCAAGTGAGCCTTCATCGCCTGGATGTCATTTCGCTCACCCTTAAAAGTCCTTTTAACAATATGCACTTTAGAGAATTCTTAGGAAGATTTATAACTGCTTTTATTCAAATAACTTTAACTGAGCATCTGTAATGGGCCAAACACTGTTTTAAAAGCTTGAGCATTATGAAAAACAAGACAGATTCAAGTCCTGCCTGTCAGGCATTCCACAGACATATGCTGAGCAAGGACCATGTGCTAGAATTACAGCAATAAAAATAATAGGCATTTCTGGAGCCAACAGTTGAAGACAGGACAAACACTGAGAAAGTTATCATGAAAAATAATTGTCAGTATTACGAAGGAGAAGTATGGGTGCAGTGAGAACCTATATTAGGAGAATTCCTTTAGGTTAGGAGAGGGGGTTCACAAAATCTCTCCCCCTTCATGTTGCTTCATGACTAATGAGGGTGTATAGACAGATAAATATACTCACAAAGTTCCACACTATGGTAAAAGTGACATCAACAGTGATGTGTGGGGTGCATAGGAGGTCCTATCTCAGACCCAATGGGGTATGGAGCAGAGGACAAGGGTGAGAAGAGTGGGACTGAGGGGAGATCGCCCAAGAAAAAAAATGTCATTCACTGAGACTTACCTTATGAGAGTGACACAGAAAGGGAGAAGAACCTGAACTAATTTAGGGTTTAAAAAAAAAAAGAGTGATGTAACAACACATTTCTAAAGAATACCTTTTATCAAAGAGATAAATTAGATAGATATTGCACTCTGTAAATGCCTCCTACTGAAACCAGAAAAGTCAGTGTTTGTGTTCCTGTCACTGCCAGAAACAATAGAGACAAGGATTGAATTTTTATAGAGACTTTATTTAGATGGCTGGTTATCTGAGAAGATGGCAGATTATGTGCCCTAAAAGACTGCCTCACATCTCATCTCAAGCCAAACTTTTAATAAAGAGAAGAAAAGGATAGGTAAGGGGTTTGGAAGTTAGGAAAAAGTAGGTAAGAAGTTTGGAATTCCAGGAAAACGGTTAATCAGATAAAAGCTGCAATCCAGTGATTTTCCTAGTATCTTTTCATCTGCTGACCAGTGATTCTCTATCTGTGTCCTGGGCAGCAGGTGTCTCTTCCCTAGAGCACAATGGCTCAGATATCTTACCATCTTGGTTGCTTGCAGTCCTCCTGAGTCACAAAGGTCAGATTGCTTGCGGGTATCCTGGAGCCAGGGTAGGTGCAGTCATACATTCCAGTTCCTGGAACAACAGCTTTCTACATGCATTAATTAGTAAGCCTATTTACTATAATTTAAAGCTAAAAATTTTTAATTTCTTGAGTTCCCCCATCACTACCTATTCTCCTAAGTCTCCCACTTGCTTCCTTTCATCCTGCTTTTGAATTCACATCAGTGCCTAGTTTGGGCCAGACACTCACTGAGGTACTTTTCCTATATGTTATTGCATTAACCATGTTTTTATTCTGATGCTTTTACTCCTGGGGCTTTGCTGACTCCAAAGGGACTGCCCCTCCCAGGGATTGCCAATTCCTAGACATCATAAACAACTCACCTTTCGTAAACAAAAACAATCCTGAACCTATACCCCAACCACCTCCTTTATTAGGCTCTTTCACTCACTACCCAACTTCCTTAATCACCTCAGGACCAGTCCAAGTAAAGGCAGTTCCTATGCCCCAGAGCCTGATCCAGTCATTCATACCAGCCAATCCCACCCCTGACCATTCCTTTCCGCATAAGCAATAATAAAGGCTCTTGCCCTTGTGTGTTTCCCTTATACCTTCTGCCACCTGACCAACCCTGGTGCTTCCCAGTGTGGCCTTGCATGAGGTAATGAACCTGCTTCTCTTGGGAACTGTGAGTGACAAACTATCTTTTCAATGACAATCGTCCCCTGATCTGTTGGCCCCACTATACATTAATACAAATAAATCCTACATTTTAAAACAGTTAACTTCATTTAGCTTTTATAACATCTCTATAAGGTGGAGTTCATTTTTTTCTGATATTTTTTAAGATGTCAAAGCTAAGACCTATCTATCTAGAGCCTTCTTTATTGTTTAAGCCAATATAATATGGTGGGAAGAGTATAACATTTCTAGTAAAATAGATTGGCCAGGATTCAGATCCCACCCAGTATAGTCTGGCAGTAGTAAGCAACCTCAGGAATCTCAGTTGCTCTCTGCATAAAAGTTTATTACCCATTCTCACAAACCCTTTGCAAGTCTAGATACTCTCCAGGGCATTTCACTTCCCAGCAGTGAATCACGGACCCCTCCAGGTCCTATTCTGTGGCTCCACCATCTCAACACTTGGCTTCCATGGTCTCCAAGACAAGCAAAGACAGGGCAAAAAGAATTCACAACTAATCATAAATATCATAGTTTGGAGGTGACACATGTCATATCTACCCCCAGACCATTGACCACAACTCGTTGAATAACCTAACAAAAAGGAAGTCTTCAAAATATATTGGAGTCCATGGATATTTGCTGAGTTTTACTGTCTGAGACACATACTCCCATCACTTTTGAGCTTGGGCAATATTTTTACTTCCCATCAGCTTATTATAGTGTCCCAAGTGCAGAATTCAACAGTTATTGTATTGAAAAAATAAGCTATGAATTATTCCCTCTGTTTTACCCATGGATACAATCAGAGCTTAATATGTCATTCCCTTTTTAACCACTCAAGCACTCTGATATGTTTTCATTGGTTCAATGACCTCTTTACTTCTTTATATAACCCTTAAAATATAAACTACTAAAATTAGAATCTACTTCATTCTCATTACTCCTTTCAAATTTGGTGTTTGGCTTCTTATGTGCTTTTATTTGGGATCATTTGTTTTTTTAACAAGTTTATATTCCAGGATCGAATCACATGCAAACTATCTCAATATTCAAATAGGTCTAAAGGAGAATGGAATCTTTTTTGGATACCACAGAGATTAAATCTACCCTCTTTTTAACTATTTTATTTCTCTTTCTATCAGCTGCTTCTTCCTATTTCATTTTTAATTACTCTCTGTATGGTTCAAGAGCCCCCAAGAAGATGATCTAATTGGCTTAGTTAATCATTTTCCAGTTGTAACATCTCTTTGGGACTAAGTTGTCATATGAAGCCCCTTCCTAAATCACAACTAAGTCTATATATGGTTCCTTGGTCAGGCACATAGTCCTAATACAATCTGCCATAGCCAGAGATGCTGAAGCTTGGATGATACCAGGTGCTCTTTAACTCACCTCTGGTAGCTTAGCTCAGAAGATAACTTTGGGTGAGACACTTTCAGTTTCATTGATTTCTCTCTAAAATGGCATTGCGAAATTTTTCCATGAATAGAGCTACATTTATTATTTTCAGTTTACTATGGCTTAGTATTCTAGAGAATAGGAAAATATTGAACCATAGGGTTAGCCACCCATAGCATAGTTAACAGACGGGTTCTTCAAGACAAAGAAAAATATGCGAAAAACACATCTTCTAGCCATTCTATTTCTGTAACACATAGGATTTTTTTAATGGTACTTCCAGCCTTCTATAGATTTCACTGACTGCTTGTTGTAGTATTGGACTTCTCTCATTTACATTTTGAATTATTATAGAAATGATATCGTTACCATGACAAAAATGCAAACTGAGTTGTTCTCTCAAACATATAGGTCACCCAACAAGCACAACAGAAAGCTATGGTAATTGTAAATTTAAGGAAGAAGAGAAAACAGATCAATTTTGAGCAAAGGGCATGATGAATCTACAAGTGATCTTTATACTATGGAGTATTATGTAAAATATTAGAGAGCTTTTTAAAGTGTAAAAAATAACTGAAACAAAATTAAAATTTATCTCATAAATTAAGCTTTACATAAACATAAGAAAGACTCATTACAGAAGGAAACCCATCCGTTAATTGGGTTTTGGACACTTTGATGCAGCATTCATTGTGACTGGGGAGGGAATATTGGAAACAACCTGTGTCCGTCACGGGGAGAGTGGGCAAGTCAAATGTGTAGGTGCGCAACATGGAGCATCGTGCGGCGATCAGAAACGACAGATGAAATTCGGTCATAGCAACATGGACGTATCCTTATAAAAAAAAGAAAAAAAGAAACAGTACAAGATGTATATCATCTGATCATTTACATAAACTCAAAATATGTAAATACAAAACAATATAACACTATACGAAACAAAAAGTTGCTCATCAAAACAGTTTCCTATGGTAGTAGAGCTACCAACTTTTAATCAAATATGCAGGGCAAAAGAACTTTTGGGGTCCCATTCAAACTACCCCATGTGTTGTTTTTAACGGCCCGGAACACGGAAGGTAGGATTCTTAAACTAAGGCTCTGGAACCTTTTCATTCTGGCAGCCTCCGCTCTGAAGGGGAGTGGGTTGGGTAGAGATAAAAGGGCATCCAGTTGAAACAAACAAGAAGGAGACAATCCTCTCCCCTGGACTGATGCTAATTTGTCTTCAGGGAACTAAGGAGTAGGATTAAACAGCATCTGAGGTGAGAGAGAGAGAGAGAGAGAGAGAGAGAGAGAAATGGTACTCTCTGGTAATGACAAAATGTTTGACTGTGTATTTCTAGTTTATTTTAGGTTTTTTGTTTTGTCTATAACATGCCCATCTGGCCATTAGCAGTTCAAGAGAATGGAGACCCAAACACATAGGAAAAGTATTACAATTAAGAATCAAGCCTTGGCAGCCATTCAGTTAGTTGCTTGACCCCCAGCACAAATCAATCGAAAAGCAATAGACTCAAAACTACATAGAGATGTTCATTAATCATCAACAGTACATCCATCACTTGGTTAGGTTTGGGATTCTGTGAGCCACAAATTTTATGTTCCAACAAGTAGGATGTGACAAGTAGGCTAGAAAATAAAAGGCAGTCATGGTACTGAGTATTACAGGTGATCAAATCAGGTCCCAAACCTTCACAGAATTGAAAATGATTGGAGAGTATTCCCTCTGACAAAGTTTTAGGGCACTAGATGTTGGTGAGCAACTTTTCTACAATAGCTATGGGAAAGTGAGAAGGATCAAAGTAATAGGAAATAACCAAAACTGATTTGGAAGCTTCCAGTCGTGTGTAACAAAGCACATGCTGTTTGGGGGGATTGTGGCCAGGTGGGCATTGGCTTACAAAGGCAGACTCTATGTGACATGGACAAGTTATATAGCTTTCCAAAGGGGATGCATACAGGGTGAGAAATGGAAACAAGATTTTATGATTTAGGAAACAAATCATTGTCTGCCTGCTGTCACGTGTCCAGCATTTAATCTCGAAGTGATTACAATCAGAGAAACCAATCTTTCCATTCCTGAAGAATGAGTGACACATGGTTTATGTTTCTCTCCCCTCCTGGGAATGGACTTCCCCAAGAGCCCAATGAAAGGAGGCTTGTCTGGTCATATCTTGGGAAAAATATCATTGACTCTGCCAGCTTTGATGTTTATTACCTTCCTACAGCGAAACTAGAAAAATTACGAACAAAAAAAATACAGAAGCGAAACAAAGATTATGTGTCAATATACTCTCATTGAACTAGTTCTGTTTCGGCAACATTCTTTTTTCTCCTCAAACCAGGGTGACATTCAACACATGAAGCAGCCAGCGTGGCACTGGCACAGCCAATCAAAGTGCCCCAAAATCAACTACAGTCATACCAATGTGCACTGGCTCAGCACAGCTTAAAGCCTTACTGGAATAACCCCCCTGTACTAGAGATCATTTTTCTACTTTGTACTGTCAACTGCCAAAATCATCTCAAAAATGTGCCAAACATCCCTATGTAGTCCCTGCTCTAGTTTCATATTACAGGGATTCCCAAGACTGCCCACCATTGGCTGCCCCGGTCAGATGCAGCATGCAAAGGCAGGGCAGTCCCTCAAATAAAATTTTGCCCCTGGATTTATCCTGAAAGAGAGAGAGATTCACTGCCCCCAGTGAAGAAGTCACAGAAGGGCCCACCTGCACTGGGTACCTTTTTCTACTGCTGCGGTCACTCTTGAGAGGAGCTGGGGCAGGTCCAGGCAGCCCAGCAATGGAGTTCCTCTGTCATCAGTTCCTTATTCCTCTTCCACCCCAAGGCCCTGCTCGATGAACAGAAAGCCAGGTCTCTTCCAGAGTGGAGGGGGTGTGGGGGCCCAGGGCCACTTTCCAGGCATGAGGAAGCTCACAAAAGGGGTTACAGAAGAGGCTCTGGCCCCTGACGGATCTCACTAGAACTTTCCACACCTGAAAGAACAAACAAGCCAACATTGACGAGTTCCCAGTAGTACTTTTTATTGCAAAGAAATATAGATGTCATTCTTTCCACATTGCTGGGAACTATTATTTTTTGAAACACTAAAACAATGCTTTAAGTGTATACATTTATGAAATCATATGCACTGTACAGGGATGCTATCCTGTCACTGTTCCCAAATACAGATTTTTTTAACACTTCTGTGTAAGGACACTCTCACATGCATTTGGAGACAAACGGAGTATTTAGCTGCAAACATAGGCTAGCAGCAGGCTCCTGTCCTGGCTGGTCCACTAGATGGTTATGGAATCTCAGGTCAGTTTCTTAACCTCTTCAGAGTTCAGTCTCCTCATCAACACACAAAGGCAATATATAGGATCCTGACGAGTTTAAACAATTTCTACATTAAAAGTGCTTAGCAATAGTATATGTCTCCACAGCAGATAAAATGGTCAGATGATCCTGATAACCCACTTCATCAGATTTTCTAGAGTCCTCCATAGAGTTTTCTGTAAAAACATTCACAATTTAATTTGTTATTGGGGATTTAGTCAACAGATATTTCTTGAGAGATCACTGCACACCAAAGCCCATGCCAGCGATGGAGAACCCAAAAAGAGAATGAGATACGGCCCGTATGATCATAAAGATTACAGTCCAGTGGGGGAGGCGGACAAGTACACACACACTGCACTGCAGAGAGTGGTTTTACATACAGAACACAGAAAGAGGGAACACACAGCCCACAGCAGAGGGCCAAACTGACGCATGCCCCGCCCCCACACTCACCTCTGAATAATGTACTGGGGGCCTTCATTCCAGTGATGGCAGAAGTAAAAACTAGATCTTCCTATTTCAAGGGAACATAGGTATTTTTTTTTTTTTAAGTTTAATCTCATTCGGATAGTTGAATTCCAGGCTTTCCCCAACACCCTTTTCCTACCCCTAAAGGGCTTATGAACTGTGCAGTCCTTAGAGAAAGAACATCTGGCTCTTGTTGCTCTCTGAGCGGCCGCCAGCCTTTCACAGCCTTTCACTGCACTGAAGTGTGCGATGCTGATATCTGTGGTCTGAAGCAGGGAGGTGGCGGCTTTCAGGCACCTCAGTCCTCTCTGCCCACAGCCTCTAGCTTTCACCTCAGCACTAACATGCCCCGCTGACACTCTGAGATTCAGTCACGTCTTCATCTGGGCCCTGCTTTGGGCTATCCAATCCACAGTTTCCAATTCAAGCTATAGCAACCTTGTAGAAGATGTGTTGTTTTCTAACTCTCATATATCACCCCATGCTCCTTTTTTTTTTTTTTAATTTTAGGAATTTTCCTGGATCTCCTTTCTAGATCTGAAGGACACTCGGAGACTTGGGTTAGCTCAGGACTGCTTATTTTGTACACATAACACCTTAATTTCTGCTCTGCTGAGGATACCTCTTTTGAGGTAGTTATCTCCACCCAGAGTTCCAGGTAAGATGTGAGAACCAAGCTCCCTCTAATTAGTGACTTCTAAAGTCACGTGGGGTCCCTGTCTCACCCAGGCCCAGGAACCAGCCCCCAGTTGAGGTCTCAGTAATCTTGGTTTTCTCTCACTTTCTGTCCAGGATCCTCCCCACTGGGTTTCTTCTTTCTAGTATATTAGCAAATTATCTTTGTGTTATACTCTTTTATATTCTGCATTCTGTGGCTTATAGTAAATCTTTCCTCCTTCAGTCCTCTAACTTCTTAATATTTTAAAAGAATAATTAATATTTAAAGCAAAGCTTGTGGTTTCTCTTTTAACAAGCCTAGGTATTGCAAGTTAATGCCTTAGCTTTTCAAAACTATTGTGTCTGAAATTAGCTTCAAGAGCTTGTTTTGGAATTCAAAGCCTAAACACTGTCTCCTTTGTTCGTGGCTGGGTTCTGCCCTCCCCCTGAAGCAATGCCGGTCATGACTCAATGGGCAGACCATGGGGCTAGTGAACTAACAGGAATTCGAAATACAGGAAAGTTTCAAAATTATGTCTTCTTGGTCCCAAATTTTAAAAAAAGAAATGAATTCAAATAGACTGGGTAATGAAATAGCGTTGGGCACATCTGGTCTCTAACATACCTTTGCCATCCAGTGGCCCAGAGCAAGTCACAGGAATATAAAAGCAGAAATGTTCGCCAACAGGCGAAACTGTATCATCACCCCGACTCACACAGGGTGAGTGAACGTTACAGCTTCAAAAAGAAGGCTCTGCCACTGTCCGCAATAAACAGGTTGTTCTGGAGAGAGGTGAGGGCGAGGACAATGGGGAAGGCTTACATAAATGACAGAAGCCATGGATGTAAAAAAAAAAAAAAAAAAAGGGATTTCCTATATTACTGTCCATGAACTGAGCATCCAAAATTACACAGTCATATTCTCCACAATCAATCTTAGATATTAAGAACGATTGTTCTGGCTCTCTACAATTAACTTGTGCTTTCCCATCTATTACCTTATTTAATTCCACCTGTTAATAAAGTTGTAGTAACCCATTTCCACATGAAGAACCTGAAGCTCACTGACTTTTTTAAAGCCAAATGATGATGATGATGATAAGAAGCAAATTCCACCCCAGAAGGGTTATTTACATCCTCCATCCCTAAAGGCATTGTACAAGCACTTTTCTTTAATTTTCCACTTTTCTTAAAATCACTTCTGATTTTTACCCCATGGTTTATCATTATTTTCTTATGATTTTTATTCTTCCCCGATGCTGATAGGCTGCAGTTATATTAATCCAGGCAGGTTCCTCCCAGCACTGGGTAGGGCATGGCTTGCTTACTAGGAATGTCAAGTCATTCCGTTGTCTCACTATGCTTTCTCTGACCTCTGAAATCACCTCTAATTTTGAAGAAGCTTGCACTCGTTATGAGACGCCTCATGGGCTCTGCCTATTTATTACCTTAGAAGATTTCTCCTTTGTCACTTCTCAACTCTCAGTCCAAGTATCTAATGTCTCAATCCTTCCACTGACTAGGTCATTCTATTTAGGACTCTCCTTTCCAAAGATTGTCTGCATGCGTAGGGGGACTCATTTAAAGATGCAATGTGGTGCCAGAAGCAAAGGCGCTGGGCAATGTTGGACTCTGTTTAAACCTCTGTGACTTTTTAACTCTCTGTAGCCTCAGGCTTGGCTGACTCTCCAGAAAATCCAACACCCAAAGATAAATGTCATGCCCGCAGGAAAAAGGGTAATGAATGTGGAGGGTGTGGTAACCACCTGATGTTATCTGTTAACTGGAATGCATTGCTTTTTCTGGGGGTCTATGTGGCTACCCAGCATATCATTTTACTATTAACCCCCTATTACAAAGAGACCCTCAGTGGATTGAGTGTAGGCCTGTGAACCAAAGGGTCGCAGGTTCCTTTCCCATGCCTGGGTTGCGAGCCAGGTCCCCAATAGGGGGCACATGACAGGCAACTACACATTGATGTTTCTCTCCCTCTCTTTCTCTTTCCTTTACCCTCTCTCTAAAAAATAATTAATTAATTTATTAACTTTAAAAAAGACCCTGTCCTAGAATGGGTGTAGATTCTTCCAGGCTGGCCACCTCTGGGAGCAGCTGCCTTGTCTGTGTATATAAGTTTCTCCTGTTAAAGCTCTTATGAATTTGAATAAGGCTACGTGTCAGTTGTTCAGAATCAATCCTGAATTTAGACTTTGGAGGCTTTCCCCCCAGAGCATGGGTGAGATCTCACCACCCATCTTCTCAACAAAATATATTGTAGTATCAGCTATTTTAACTTAGCAAATTAAAAGTAACACATCCATAACCATTAACTTCTGCCACACAATAACCCTGAAATCTAATGGTTTAAAACAATAACCATTTGTTTAGCTCACAATTCTGCATATCAGCAGTTTGGGCTGTGCATAGCTGGATAGTTCTGGTCTCAGGTAGGTGTCCATATAGCAATATGTCTGTGGTCAGCGGCCAGGTCAGCTAGGAACCAGTGGGTCTAGGATGACCTCAGCTGGAATAGCTGTCTGGACTTGTTCACACAGCAATTGTGCAGTTTCAAGAGACCGGAAGAGATAGCTTGAAACTGGTACATCATTTCTGTCACATTCTCTTGGCCTAAGCGAATTCTGAGTCCAAACAATATTCGAGGGTTGGGTAAAGAGACGCTAGCTCTTCATGGGAGATGCTGCAAAATCACATTGCAGCGATGAGGTGATTTTTCTGTCAGTCCACCAAAGTACTCATGGCTAAAATTTGTGAAATAATTAATTTATTACATTTTACTGTGTAATCTACTCTGCTGGGCACTCTTGCATGAACATACATTGAGCCATCTCCCAATCAACTTATTAACTTGGCAAAAGTAAACAAGTACTTAATTAAAGTGAGTTTAATTCCATTAAGTTGGCTAAACACTACTCAGGTGTCTAATGGTAGGTGCTGAGCTAATTATGGAACTATATAAGCAAATGAGAAAAAAATCATTAATATTAGAAGCCTGCATTCTAGTAGAGGAGACAAATAGAAAAATAAGTGCAATGATAGATATAGAGGGACCATGGTGTCACAAAGGAAGAACACTTCATTCTGAAAAGCCGTCGTGCCTCGCTCTATCAGGGTTCACTTATTGCAGCTTCACTGTATCTCGGGTTTTAAAGAACTAGTAAGTGAATCATGATAGAGCGAGGGACGACTATATATGTTGTTAAAATTACATAGGTTTGAGAGTGTAGGAAGTGTTTAAGAGCATATGAAGTGTTTATAAGAGTGTGGGAAAGGTTAAGAGAGTGAGAAAGGTTTATAGGAGTGTGGGAAGGGTTTATAAACCCTTAAAATATATATAAATAATAAAATAAATATAATGCTGCTACTTTGTGGATTTTCACCTATCTCGGGGGTCTCTGGAACGTAACTCCCACGATAGGTGAGGGATCACTGTACTCTCTTGGGAAGGTTCATGCAATGTCAGCTCTCAGAGAAATCAAGAAGGGTGAGAGCTATTGCATTCTGTGTGTGGGGGCAGATAACACTGAACTCGTAGCTGCCAGCCTTGTCAGAAGGTCAAGAAATTACTTCACTGACAGACCTGGGTTAACACGAATAACATGTTTTTACACCAGGGACTTTCAATAAAGTAGCATTAAGCAGCTTCAGTCCACAAGCCCCCTTCCATTGTCTGCCACAAAATGATGTAATGATCGTAGGTAAACCTTGGTCTCTGTTCTCTCTGTGCCTGAATATCAGATACTCAACATTCTTTGTTCTGTCTCCCCAGCAATCCTCACTACTCAGTCAATATATGCTTAACATCCATATTTCTCCATTTTTACCATTTAGAATCCTAAGGCTATTTTATCTTCAATACTGAAAACGTGGCTTCCACTTCAGTTGCCTTGCCAGTTGTTCATCCTCAGTATCTTTGATGTCCAACACCAGTCATACATTCGTTCATACAATAATGACTTGTCAAGCACTGTCTCTGATCTAAAGCTGTTATACAATGGCACACAAGATCATTGTAGCCTCTATCCTCATGACTCTTACAATCTGTAAAGAGACTAATATTAAAGCAGGAATTACACAAGTGATTTTCAATCATGTTTACATATCCTATAAACAAAAATACAAGATGGTATGAGAACAAAACAAGAAAAACTGTAATTAGTCACCTGACATTAAGCAAAAATTGCCCCCAAAGGGGAGTGGGAGGGGTCCAGGCTGAGGGCACAGTGCGTACAGGGCTGGGTGTGACGTGGCCTGGAATGAAGGGAGGGTGATAGAAGGTCAGAGTGAGTAGCACTGAGGATAAAGGAGAACCACAGGTCACGGGGCTGGAGGGAGAGACAACAGCCAGTCTGTGGGGATGGACCCAATATTCTGTGTGAAGATACTTTTCTCCAAAACTATACCAAAGTTAGAATGAATGTGACCTCAAAATTAACCCAAATTCACAATTTTCTAATTCATTCATAGTTTATTATTCAAAGAATATCTAACTTCTTAATCCACAGGTACTCCTTCAATTCTGACTAGTCACAGTTTCTCAAATATTTTCTCAAAACAGAGTAGAATTAACTTTGGTTCAACCAGTCAGGGACTTAGTGGAGTCTCTAGGATATAAAACACTTCACAGGCTTCTAGGGACTGAAATGTCTCCGAGAGCGCAGAATAAAGGTGGGTAGAAGAACAGACCTAAAACCTTGTTCATTCCACCTTCTCTCTGAGGATTTCAGGCTAAAAGTTACACACTACCTCCTTACCCTTAGAGTCTAAGGAGGTTAGGCTGACCCCAGGCATTCTAGTGATTTCCCCAAGTCCCTTTCTGTGTTATTCTCCAAAGCCTTTTCTTGTTTCTAATAATCTTTTTAAAATTTCATTTGAAATTAGAAATTGGAGCAAATGTGCTTCATATGCAGATATTTGGCTGTTACTGTGTGTAAAATGTAGGTGAAAATTAAAACTATGAAAAAAGAAAACCTTAAAAACCCAAATTCCGTGCCCACGTCGACGGGCAATGTGTGACTGTGAGTTTAGGAACACTGGGGAGTCGCTCACCGGGGGCCAGTCTAGAAGGGAGAATAAGCTCCTTCATACATCTCCAAGACTCACATACCTGAGCACATCGAGATTTTACTCATCTCCTATAGTCTGTCCAGATGAAGAATTAACATGCAAGTGCGTGGTGCGCTGCTCCTTCCCCAAACCGGCTGTACAACTATTGCATTCTAGACTCGTGGCCATTGTCGGCTCCTCCACCGTAACACACAACCTAATCCTTTAAACAGCTCAGCATCCTGTGTCCTGCTCTTACTCAGCATGTGACACTTTGGTCCATGCTGCTCAGTTCACCTGTGTTTAGATAAAACCTGAATCAACCTTGAGGTCAAAAGTTTCTGGATTGCTCCATCTCCCAGGAAGTCACTTTATCTGGGTGTGTGATGCCATTTGGCATCAGTATTCAGAGGGGGACGTAATGTCGAATGGAAACACTTTGCATTTTAGGAGCTCAGTTCCTACCTGAGTTCTGTTATCGTAAAACTTGAGCTAAAAATTCTCTGGAGGTGACTGAGTTTTCTTAGTCCCCAGGGAAGCTGCTGTGAATGACTTTAGAAATGCCTTATCTGAGAGTTGCCAAACTCGCTTTTTTGGAACCTAAGTGTTATGTGCTTAAATGCTTGCCAGGGGCATTCAAATTGAAAGAACAAATGAAATTTCTAAATGGAGAGTTTTGAAATAAATAAATTAAGAAACCTTAACTTAAAGAGGTAATAAAGTAAAAACAAAGCTTAGAGTTCCAAATCTCACTCCACACAGTGAGAGCCTAAGAAAGCTACTCTGGTTTCTCATGCTAATGCCATTTTATAGCATTCGTTCTGAGAGGAAATGAATTAACATGTGTTAATTCTTACCTTTAGCTTTCCTAATGTCTAACTAACCAGCATGGTAGACGGAGAGTAACTCATATTCTGCTTTTCAAAATGAACTAATGGAGATTCATTGATTTATGCAATCAATTATAAGTGTGGGCAACAGCCAAACAGGCAAGTTACTTGAAGAGAACAAGTATCTTAGGTCACTGAAACGGCAATTAGCGAGTATTGTGGGGAGAATCAGAGGAAGGAGAAAAAGGAGGAGGAAAAAGACCTGATGAAGCAAATTGCCTTTAATTATCCTTAAACATTTTCTTCTCTTCTTTTGATGCCATAAGACCCCCTGCAGTTCCAAAATAAAATGAGCCTGAGTTTTGTTTTGCTCTTTTAAATAGGAACATAATAGCCACTGTGGAAACATGTTCTTAATCAAAGGTATTAAATTCCTGGCTGCTCTCCTCCTTTTGAAATTGCCTAGGTTCATTATTATCAAGGGGAAGAGAAGTCTAGTCACCATTTAGTTCCCATCTTAGTACATTAAAATATTAATTACAAAATACGTTATTTTTATCTTATAGCTTAAGCTATTAGTTACTGTGGCTAGGAGAGAGAGAGGGATAGAGAGAGAGAGAGAGAGGACTCACTTTGTGCCGAAGTAATTTGCCTAACAAAGCCTTCATAGTTTCTTTCTAGTTCCTGGAAATCAAATCAGTACATAAATGGCTGCATTTTGAGAGCCAGCTGAGTAAATTAGATAGCAATTTCATTTATTTTTTGTCTCAGAGATAAGTGTGCAATTCCAGTGGCCATGTCCACCCACTCAGGACATGTGGCCACTTAGACCTAAGGCTGTGCGCTGCAGCCCATGCTGGGCCGGGCTGGAGAAGAAAGAATGTTTCCTTTTCATTTCTGCTGCACAATGCAGCAATCGATCTTCTGCCCGTGGACACAGATGCTCAATCTCTGGGAAAGAGGCAAATAAAGCCATAGAATAGACATTAGAGCCTACTAAACCCTCATTGTCTGCCTCTTCAAATACTCAAATTACCAGCAAGGTACTGAGGTGACCATAGAAAGTCATAAGAAAACACAAATCGGTGGCCAGCAAATCCATGAAACATATGCAGATTACCTGGTCCGGCAGCACCTGGAGTCACCGCAAAATAAACCAAAGCTGGGGCCCCTTTCACAGGTGAGAGTTATCACAGTAGTCACGCACTCTGGGGCTTCGTTTGGAGAGGGCTTAAAAGCCATCATCCTCCTTGCAAAATATTTTCTCCTTTTCCTACTACCTGCATGGTTCCTGAAATTACATTCCCCCCCTCCTTACATTTGGGAGAATATTCAACATAGAGGTCACAATTTAATTTCAGAAACAGCTAGAGAGAGATGGCTTTGCAGCCTATACCATTTATTAAGGGCTCACTATGTATTAAGAACTAAGTACTTTACATATATTTGTTTCTTGAATCACTACAGTAATCTTATGATGCAGAGAGTTTTTAAAGCACCATGTTACTCAAGTGAAAACTGAGGCTTGGAAAGATTAAGTTACTTGAACAATTGGCAAGTGATACGGAAAAGACCTAAATCCAGACGCCTAAGTGTAAAGCCCCTGCACTTCCTGTATCTTCCAGCTCCTATCTGATAGTATGTGTTGGGGTTCAAGGGAGGGAGTACTAGGGCACCAAAAAACAGCAAGGATACAAAAAAGAGAGGTGAAGAGGCATCAGGGAGAAAGGAGAATCAGCCCTACATATGCTGATTCACAGGAGGGAGAACCCCTCTGCCCAACTGCCAGATGGAAGCGTTAATGCTTGGCCAGCTCATCCCTCCCACTAAACATCATCCAAACGCACCTTCTCTTCAGGGCTTTGTGCGTATGTCCCACTGAATCGCACAGTACCCCTGGTCTCTCTGGGTGAGCAATGCGGTTGTAATTCTTCCACGTGAGTTTTTCTGTGTCCTTGGTGAATTTTAGTCATATGTCCCCTTCACACCATGAAGATGCCAGGAGGCAGGAGAGTGCAGGACAGTGCAGGGTAGGGGGGGCTGGGCATGGTTATGTAGCTCAGGGCAAGTTACTATTTCTCTGGCATCAGATTTCTCATCGGAAACCTGGAGTCAATAACGATGCCTCCTTCACGTGATCGCAGTGGCTCACAGATAGAAAATGTCGAATGGATGTTAGCTATTGATTGCAGTAAGTAATAAACCATCAATTGATTTAACTGGGCAGGGTAGCATTTCTCAATGGTGTGCTGTAAAACAATTCATGATCCAAATGAGTTTGGAAAACATTGACTACTTGACCTGCTCTTGCAAATGCACAATGTAACAGCATATAAAAGACTCCCCATAAACTGCAGCCAAGAAGCGTATTTTAACACATTGAACATGTTCATTCCATAAAGCACACCTGAGGGATTAGTGTGTTCCAAAGAATTCCCTCTGGGAATATGAACTAGAACAAAGTTATGTGAACACTAGTGCATTTAACGGCACCAGCTCTATTGTACCTGTTACAGAATCACACTGTGCAACCAAAGTCTTTTGGGTTTCTTGCGGGGAGCGGGGGGGATTCAAAACTCAGTTGGCCACAGAGGAGAACAGTCTTGAACAAATTGCTCATCTCTTAAGTCTAGTTTCTACATCCATGTTTATGAGTCTGTCTTGTGAAAGTTAGGGATCAGCTTTATTCTTCTTTGAATTTCCAGCATCTATCTCAGAGCCCCAAACTTTGCTGGTGCTGAGAATATTTGTGGAACAAAAGAATGGAGACTCAACTTGGAACAAGAGAGCACAAAATGGTGAATCCAGTGAAAACTTACCACCAACTCGATTTAATCTCATAAACTTTGGCTGAGTCCACATGAATCTTTCTGGAAGCAGACACTAGGAGTACCTTAGGTCTATTTGGCTCTCTACTCTGTTTCATTGATCTATGTGTCCCTGTTTACACCAGTACCATGCTCTTTTGATTACTATGCCCTTATGCTATAGTTTCCTATTAGTTAGTATGATTCCTCCAACTTTGTTCTCCTGTCTCAAGATCACAGTTTCTATTCAGGGCCTTTTGTGGTTCCATATAAATTTTTGAAGTATTTGGTCTAGTTCTGTGAAATACATCATTGGTATCTTGAAAGGAATTGCACCGAATCTATAGATTGCTTTGGGTAGTGTGGACATCTTATTGATGTTAATTCTTCCTATCCATGAACACGGTACATGCTTCCATTTATTTGTATCTTCTTCAACTTCTTTCTTCAGTGTCTTATACTTTTCTGACTACAGGTCTTTTACATCCTTGGTTAGATTGGTCTGCCCACTGTGGAAAGCAGTATGGAATACCCAAAGAAATAAAAAATGCAGCTGCCTCATGACCCAGCAATTCCACTTCTGGGAATTTATCCAGAGAAACCTGAAACCCTAATTAGAAAGAACATAAGCACCCCTGTGTCCATTGCAGCGTTATTTACAGTTGCCAAGATAAGGAAGTAGCCCAAGTGTCCCCCAGCAGATGAGTGGATAAAAGAACTGTGGTATATTTACATAATGGAATACTACTCAGCCATAAAAAAAGAAAGAAATCTTAACCTTTGCAATAGCATGGATGGACCAGCAGAGGATTATACTAAGTGAACTAAGCTAGTCAGAGAAAAACAAATACCATATAATTTCACTCATATGTGGACTCTAATGAACAAACTGCCCTAACAAGAAAACTAGAGACAGACTCATAGAAATCTGGATATCAGGTAATATGGGGGGAGGGTAGGGAGTAAAGGGGTTGAGCAAAAGGGAAAAAAGATTCATGGACACAGACAACAGTGTGGTGATTGTAGGCAGGAGGGGGAGTCAGGGGGGTAAACAGTAATGGAAAAAATACAGTAAATCAGATTGTTTGTGTTTTTGGTGCTAAATAGTAGGAGTTCCTCACATATTTTTGATATTAAGTTTTTTATAAGATGTATCATTGGGAAATACCTTTCCCAATTCAATAATTTGTCTTTTGCTCTGTTTAAAAAAAAAAAAAACAGAGAAAGTGCATTAGGAGTAGAAGCAATGAACTGGGAAGCATTGCCTGTGAAAGATGAGGGGAGGAAGCAGGATGGGCAGGGACAAGCTCGGACTGCTACACATCGCTAATACACAGCCAGCCCAACGGGAGCTCCAGAGCAAAGTCCTCAATCACAGAACATCAGGCCCTGGCTCCCCCATCCACCCAGTCGTTGACAGGGGGGATACCCAGAAGATCGTGACTTCAGGTGAAATGCTGCAGCAAAGGCCAATCCCTAAAGCAGATGATCAGCTAACGCCTTTCTTACAGATGAATGGGGAGTTCTTCCTTCAAAGCGAGATTCGGCAGAGCCCCTCTGTGGTTACGACAATGCGTCTCTTCAATGTGCCTAACGCAGTGGAGTCAGACATGAACGAGGCTTAACATTTACACTGTAGTGTAATAGGAAAATAAGCCGTGTATTTAAATTAATCTAAGAAAACATTATGTGGATAGTTTTCTCTAAGGAAAGAAAAATCCGCTACAGGGTGACTGATGAACAATGTCTGCCATGGGCAACACGGAGACCGAAAGTATCCAGACACCGGCATTTGCCACCCCGACCTAACCAGCCCTCTGCCATTCAAATCTCCCTCAGGGCCCAGCCGAAATCTCACAGTTCACATAATTATTGTGGATGCAGTAAGTCCTCACTTAACATCTTCAACAGGTTCTTGGAAACTGAGACTTTAAGGGAAATGACATACAATGAAAACAATTTTATTGCCCGCTGATAGAGAAAATAATTAAATTCCTGCAGCGTATATCTGGCCCAGAAACATCACTGAAATGATGCAAAACACTTCTAATACTAAATGCTGAGATGAAGGTAAGTTATGCATACATTTAAGAAAGATTAATAAAAAACAGGTAAGATAATTCTTTTCTAACCAGCTTATTCCAGCTCAGAGTCACCAGGAGGCAGAGCCTGTCAGGGCAGCAAAAGGCAGGACCCCAGCCTGAACCACGTGCCCTCCATCACAGGGCAACATGGACATGCCAGTTGAGCTCCCGGGCACATCTCTAGGATTTGGGAGGACACTGGAGTCCCCAGAGAAAACCCACACAGACACAAGGAGTATGAGCAAACCCCACACACAGTGGCCCTGGCTGGGAATTGATTTTTTTTTTCTTGTTAACATTATAACAAAATTACCTTGAATCAAACGATGTATTTGAGAACCTGTTATACGCTGCTGTCCATTAAAGGTCTCTCCTTTTAGAACCAGATACAACATGTATTATCTTCTCAGAACTTATCACAGAACTTACGTTTCCTGTATTGCTATCCTACCATGGTTTCCTTCCCATACGGCTGCTCTGAGTAACCAAACTACAAACAATTTGGCATCGCATTTTCTTGCCCTTGTCTTTTTGAAAACCCCACACCACTTAACACACTGTAGAGAAATTAAGAGCTGGTCATTGTCTCCATTCGGGTATATGGATTGAATGACTAGACTCATGGTTCGATGGGAAATCAGAAACTTTGTTTTAAGAATCTAGATGTATTATTTATTTATTTCAGCATTAAAACTCCAAAAGAAAGGAGTCAGATTCGTTCTTGGTTGAGACATGTCCGTGTGTACACATGTTTTTGTTGCATATATTCCTTTTCTTGGCCTTAGTAACCCCCGGCAGCATACAGAGTGTCTAAGAGGGAAACTGGAAGCTTTCGGAACATTTCTGTAATCTCTATCAGTACCGTCCACCATCCTCTGAAGTTTCCAACTTTAATTTTACAATTTAACGTGAATTTCTCTTCTAGCACAACTTCAAGCATCCTGGCCGCAGACGCCCTTCCAAGCAAGCGCTGCCGGCACCGAGCCTCACAGAGTGAAACTGCGGAGCTGCTCCCGCTGCTTTCGCCTGACATCCATGCAGGGAACAGAGTCTAGTCTCGGCTTCTATTTTCTCCATCAAAATCCCCTAGAGACTGGTGTAGCCAACTCTCGTACCCTTAAACCCTCCACCTCTGCTATTTTGGTTCCCACCCAGCCTCTCTCCAAGGATCAACTTTCCAGTTAACCCTCTATAGCAAGAAACAAAAGGGAGACACATAAGCTGGGATGAATCACATTTTTTCCCCTATAAAGCAGTATGCCTTCTAGACACCTGGCTTTATTTACCAAAGGGGAAAAATAAGATATTGATTCTAAGCTTACTGAAGTTGAATCTACTCATGCAAATTATCTTACCTTTTTTATATTTTGGCCAACATTACTGGATTTCCGGTCTATAACATTCACAGCCTTTAAAGTAAATAGTAGCTTTCAGGAAAATCTCTTTAAACCCCATCCTAAAAATGAGTCTTCCTCACAGTCCATATGTTTACATAGTCATAATTGCCATCCTTACTTTAAAGCTCATTTAAAAGAAGGTTGGGAGGTAAGTGATGTGCTGGAGGTCACAGGGAATCCAGGGCAAGTCAGGAATAGAAGCCAGCTGTTTGGACTCGCTGCCCCGTGCTCTGATCACCGTGGCAACATTCGTCCCACACACCCCATTATCACAGAGACACTTGTCCCAGCACCCTGTCCAGTGCATCCTTTTGTGAAAGACTGTTGAGATGGCTCAAACCACCCTTTTCACTTCTCAATTTGATTCTGACTCACTGCCAAGTCTTCTTACCAAAGCCAAGTATAGTCATTTTGTTACTTTCAGGTGAAATAATCTATTCGGTAAATTGAGAGCCTGTTTTCTTTTTCAACATAAAATATCACTGTAAATGTTAAAGATTTTGCAAAATCACAGATGCAGAAGTACTTTTCCCCACTCCATATCTTGCTACTGTGAGTTCAGCGAGTGTTCTTTACAGGCTAGGCACCGTGCTAGCAAAACACAGTCTTTGGCTTCAAGTTTACCATTTATTGTGGAAGACAAACAATTAAGTAGGCAATCCGGTGTATTAAGTCCCGTCATGGGGGGAAATACCAGGTATTAAAGAAGTCTACAGGAAGGGTATTTCATCTCAGCGTGAAGGATCACAAAGACCGCTTAGAAACTGAGTTCCCAGGAAACATACTGGCCAGATGTTATGAGTTGAATTTCATCCTCCTAAAAAAAAATATGGTGAAGTCCTAACTCCCATTACCTCAAAATTTGAACGTATCTGGCAATACCTTCTTTACAGAGATAATTAAATTAAAGTAAGACTTTTAGGGAGGGCCCTTATCTCCTGTGACTGATATCCTTATCAAAATGGGAAATCTAGACACAGAGTAGGACTAACAGGGAGGGAAGATGCTATAAAATCAAACCAGAAGAATGTCACATGAGGGGGAGAATTGCAGTGACACATGTATAAACCAAGAAATGCCAAAGATTGCCACCAAACCACCAGAAGCTAGAAAGAAGCAAAGAATTCCCTTGCAGGTTTTAGAGAGAGCAGGGGCCTGCCAAAACCTTCACCTCAGACTCCTAGCTGCTGGAACTATGAGACAATACATTTTTGTTTTGTTTTGTTTTGTTTTGTTTTGTTTTGTTTTGTTTTGTTTTGTTTTGTTTTAAGCTACCCAATTTGTAGTGCTTCATTATAGCAGCCCTACAGAACTAACACAGCAGGTCAAAAAGAAAATAAAGTGGCGTTTCAGGTAAGGGAAATCAAGAGGCAAGTGCCTACAGATAAAATATTCCCCGTGGCCAGTGGAAACAGTGGAAATGGGGCTGCTGAGAGCTGGGGTGTGAAAGGAATCAGGACCGGCTCTCGAGCACTTGGTATAAATATTTAGTCTACCCTTTGCTAGCATGGAACCTTTGGAGGGAAAACTTTTTGGATATTGTACGTTCTGTGCATCTGCTGATAAGTTTAAAACCCTGCATTTCCTCTCCAGTCAGCAGCTTGAAGCATCAAAGCTTCTGTTTCAGCACCACATCAAAACTCAGGAAGCTTTAAAGTTCATCCAAACACCCAGCTCTTGCTGAGAGAAGACACGGGGACTCTGGAAACAAGCAATGAAGTGTCTCAAGGATCCCTCTGAAAATAAATATCTGATAAGTGGACCTTTATTTACATCCTGGAATGTTTCTTCCTGTTCCAAGTCCACTTCAGCCAACAAGACAAGAAGCTACGTCA
This sequence comes from Anoura caudifer, assembly GCA_004027475.1. Lineage (NCBI taxonomy): Eukaryota > Metazoa > Chordata > Mammalia > Chiroptera > Phyllostomidae > Anoura > Anoura caudifer. The sequence goes on along the minus strand of PVKU01000484.1, from coordinate 356,800 downwards.
CTTCATCTAGGGGAGGGCTACAACCCACCGCAGGCCACGTAACAAGTGGAGTGAGATCCTGATGCTCAGACACACCCAGCCCCACTACCTTGTGCTTCATAAAGAGACATCTGAGGTCATCGACCGTGTTCAAACATGTTCCCTTGGGAATGGGATAAAAGTAGCAGCCTTCAATTCCTCTTCGAAATAGCCGCACACTAAAGAAGGAATTTTTAGCAGACTTTGAATAAAGTACAATGTAATGCATTTCCTACCAGACACCTGAATGGAGAAAAGTTCACATGATCCACCAGACTGGGGGAGTCTGGTCAGTGAGACAAGGCCTCAAAGGGCCACAGCTCAAGGGGACTGAGAAAAGGAATGGAAAGGAGGACACACCCTCCAGGACAGTGTAGGAACAGTCATTCGAGGGCTTTCTTTTTCCTTTGATGTAAATGGATGTCACTTTAACGAGAGGAGCCTTGCAGAAACACAGCAGAGAAGGTATACCAATAAAGAATCAAATGCCTGCATTTTACCGTTCGCTTACTGAGTTCTGTTTGGAGCGAAAGTGTCATGTTTTAACCACTTTATGCAGATTAAATTCCCATTTGAGAGATTTAAAGGCTGGACGAGAGAAGGGTGGGGGCAGGAACTGAGATTTCCTCCCTTCCACACATACACTGGATTTGAGTTTTGATGCGTTTTGATTATAGTTGGCTTTACTTGTTTTGTTTTCTCTGCATTGAAGCCAAGGAAACTTAAATGTGAGTTTATTGGTGGGCGCAGCACCCAATTGTACAACACCCAAACAGCAAAGGGTTTTAAGTATCACAATAAATTTTTAATCACAGTAATCTACAAGTACCTGCCCTAATACCACTAAATAGAATTTTTTTCCCTTTCTTCTTCTCCGAGTCTTTTTCCATAATTCCCTGAAGGGCTTAGCTATCCCCACTGTGTTTTAACTTAGCATTACCATGCAAACCAGAGCTCAGCCACTTAGCACCTTCAATCCACATGACCCAACAATTAGTGTTGAAGAAAATGGGTTTTTATTAACAGGGTTCCAATTTTTTTTGGGGGGGGGCAGGCTGAGAGCACTTCTGCTCAGGGCCCTCCTCTCCCACAAGACCCAGCACTTCCCTTGTTTCCCAGTGGACTACGGGCCAAAACCACACCCAGAAGTTCCCTATCTCCTTATCTGTTCATTAGCTGGTCCGCAAACAGATCCCCACCCTCTCTGGAATGTGCACCTGTAGGTTTAGGAGCCGCCATCCTCTCACCGAAGTTCTTTCCTTCAGATCTGGAGGGCTCTGTTCTCAGCCTCCAGGTAGCGGTTCAGGAAACCATGCCTTGTTACACGGGATCACGGTGTCTCGGAGGCTGAAGCCCAGGGAGTCACACATCCCTCCAGGAGTGGGCTGCTACCCATGTGCAGTCTAAGTTCCTAGTGGGCCCTGTATCTCCTGCTCTGTGCAGGGAGTAGGGCCAAGAGCCCAGAACATCCAAATGCTGAAAACCCAGAGGGAGAGAGAGCTTACACCAAGCTCTAAAGTCCTGTACCAGAAGTCCCCATTCCAAGAGAGTGACTTCTCTGTACATCCTCCAGAGAATCAGAATTCTGCAGCTCAGCATTCCTGGCTGCAGTTCAGCTCCAAACACCTCTCCTGTGTCTGTGCTTGGCCTCATTGGTCCCCGCAGCTCTGTCAGCTCTGCCGCCATCTTCTCCAGGCAGACCTCCAGGCAGACAGACCTCCTGACTCTTCTGCAGACCTTCTCTGACCTCATGGGTCTCTCTCATCTGACCTTCAGCCTGCTCTAATTTAAATGCTCAGCTTGAAACTTCCTATGTGACCTCCTGTCCGGCTCTTCCTAAGGTGCATTGATGTCTGCCATTTTTGTCAGCTCCCCAGTGTCTTTGACTCTCTTTAGTCTGCCATCTTTAGTCAGGGCAAGAGCTCCCAGTGATGCACAGGCCACCAGGGAGAGCATCTGACCTCGCCATCTATGTCACAAGTCCCTGCACTTTCTCACAGTCAAGTACACAATTCTCCCTGGGCAGCAGCCCACTTCCCTTCAGGAAGACACAGCTATTAATTTGACTTTGTTATGTAATGTGTCCTAAACTGGTACCTTTCACTTAGTGGGCACTCCTCCTCTTCCCCATCCTGCCTGAAGGTGGGATTGTGGGGGTGTTCCCCTATTTTCAGGGGAACATGCTTTGTACCCCATTACATCAGTGTCATATCACCTCAAGCTAACAGCAGTATCCTAATCGTCTTTGACTCCCCAACTCCATAGAATAAATACAGCATTAATTTTTCCCCAAACAATGAAGAGCACGCATCTGAGACAACCACAATGCTGCAGTTCAAATCTGCCACATCAGCTCATCATTGCGTGTCCTGAGAGTTGTACCCAAGTCCTGCCTGTGATTGTGGAGAGCACAGAGGGGCACCAGCATAGCCCCTGGGAGAACGGTCTCCCCCTAGCCGAACCCCATGCTTCCCACCTTTGGCTCTCTATAGGTCTTCCTCACTGGGAACGATTCCTTGGAACATGGAAAATAACTAATTAGATGAGCAGTTGAGATGTTTTTTTGAAACCTGGGAGGTACAACACTATACTATTATATATTATAATACAGATGTTTAATACTCCATTTATATAAATTATGCATGCTAAACATAATTTCTACTCTTTATTTTAACTTTTTTCTTTGCAAAATACAATAAACACCTTTATAATTATGGTAGCTTGTTGTGTAATAGTGTGTCTTAAAAAGTCAAAGCATTTAATTGGCTTTCCCATCCACTTGCTCACACCCTCCTGAGCTCTGGGAGAAGAGAGGCGAGGCTTTGTCCTCATTGGCCTGAGGGGAGAGGAGAGCAGAGTCTCCGACTGAGTTTGAAAAGCAGTGCTCTGGGCCGCTCTGGGCTGGACAGTGCAGATTTCAGCACGGGCGGGTCGGTCTGGGCTTTCACCCAGAAGAGTTTTATTAGGGAAGTACAGTAACACGTCTATTAATGAAGAAGCTATGTTCAAACAGCACACTTTACTGTCAGGCTCTTTACTACCATAGCTCGAAATATATGAGGCATCAGGGATATATTCTCCCATGTCAGTGGAATAGCTAATCATGGTCTGGTCATATCGACAACACTAACTGAAATAATATCACGTGTTTTAGAAAACAAAATAATTATGACAAAAAAGGGTAAAATTTTGGCTTGGAGGAGTCTGAAAACAGAAAAGTTGTAAGACAGGTTTCCAGGTGTTGGAAGAAACATGTCTAGAAAGTGAGTATATGTATATATGGTTCCATGCACTATCTCAAAACCTCCGGCCTCCACCCAGAATCTGGAAATATGCCATGTCTTCTTTTTAAGGAGGGATTTAGTGAATGACCGAACATATTTGATAAAGAATTAAAGTAGAACTTAACTTTTATAAATGAAAAACCCAACTAGAACTAAGACTTCATTTTTTTTCTGTAAGAGTTGGCATTTATCAAAGTGGAGAAGCTCATGAGGCAGTTTCCATAAGTACAGCTGCCCCAGAGACAGTGTGGGACAGTGGAGAGGAATGACAGGCTTGGGGACAGGGTGAGCCAGAATGAGAATCTCACTAACTGTAAACTTGGCTAAATTACCCCACCCCCTGAAGATTCAGTCCTCCTCATCAATAAACTAAAGGCAGCATTATTTACCTAACCAGGCGGTCGGAAGATTTAAGATGATGTAGGTAAATCATTAGCATGGTGCCAAACATATACCAAGTATTCAATAGAAAGGAGCTATTATTATAGCTAAAATATTAAATTACATTCACCATCCACACAGCCTTGTAGAAAAATGCGATTCAGTAATATTCATGCCCAAAAGCAATTCATCCCCCATTAAAAGAATTTCAAATGTTATCAAACAAAAGGGGAGAAAGTCTTATTTTTATGTAACAGAGAAAAGATATATAAAAGGTAAGTGACTGAAAGATTAAAATTACATTAAAGTGTAATAAATCAATCTTTCACGGAGTGTAAATCATCGATGCTAGATTATTTCTAATTTTTCTTTTACGAGGGAAAAGATAGGAAAAGCAGGGATGTGACAGAAGAGAGGAAGACAGGAAAAACAACCTGAAGGAAAAGGAACCAAAAAAGGGGGAATGAGCGTGCTTAAATTGAGTTTAAATAATTAAGGCACAAATTTAGAAAAAAAATACGGGAGGCAAGAGTTGTTACAACATTTTATAAAGAGTGAATTCTAGTTTCTTTTAACATTTTCCTCACTGCAACAGCCGCAATACTAGATAAAATATAAAAGAATTTTTTAATGTATTACTAAACAGGCATGATAGTAAGGAATTCATGGAACTAAAAACAATGTAACAGGACCCTGCAGTGAAATTGAATATAAATTTGGCTCTTGCCTCAAGTTTCTGCCAAGCTTTGGAAACCTCGGGCTTCTTCCCTGACGGATGTAGTGTGTGCAGCAGACAGCAGACAAAGTCAGAGGTGGTTCAAGCTGGAAGATCTAGGGGAAGATGCCTGCACTGAATCCCAAAGGTCTCTATCCTCAAAGTAAGAGTAAACTTGAAATAAAATATGCCATTAGAGTAGTACTTAGTAAGAGAATTTCTTGCCATGATCTTTGTCTGGGTGGAGGAAATCAAACATTTGTAAATGTCTGTAAACACAACTGGCCCACACAGAGATTAGTGATCCAAACTGTGTTACTGATATGATCATACAATAAAAGTGAATAATTTAATTTAATATAAAGTAATCTAGGGCAAGTCGTTCCAACAGGTAACTGCCAGAATGAAATATAAACTCTCTCTAAAGGAATTAAAATTCAACCTGGTCCTTGGAGAATAACACTTAATTTATAAGATATAAGGAAAATAGGTCATCCACGGTAAACAAAAATAAATAAATAAATAAAAGGTCACAAAACACACCTGAAGTGACGGCACCATGAATGGGAGTTGGGAGGAACAATAGAGATAAGATACAGACCCACAGGGGTTCAGAAATTGACAGTCTTGTACAGATATAAAATAAGTAACATTGATCCATCTAAAGAAAAAGAAAAAGAGAAGCATGAAAACTGACTAGTGAATGAGAGATTAAAAATAATGATCAAACTCAAAATGGATAAAGGACTTAAATATAAAGTTGTGACACCATAAAAGTCCCAGCGTAAAACATAGGCAGTAAAATTTCAGACATCCAACGTGGCAATATTTTCACCAATATATCCTCTAGGGCAAGGGAAATAAAGGAAAAAATAAACAAATGGGACTACATCAAATTAAAAAGTTTCTGCACAGCTAGAGAAAACATCATCAAAATGAAAAGGGAGCCACCTGTATGGGAGAACATATTTGCCATTGATACATGGGACAAAGGCTTAATCCCCCAAACACACAAAGAACTCACACAACTCCACACCAGGAAGACAAACAATCCAATTAAAAAATGGGCAAAGGAGGACCTGAACAGACACTTCTCCAAGGAGGACATACAGAGGGCCCATAAACATATGAAAAGATGCTCAGCATCACTAGCCATCAGAGAGATGCAAATTAAAACCACAAGCAGATGCCACCTTGCACCTCTCAGAATGGCCATCATCAATAAATCAATATACAAAAAGTGCTGGGGAGGATGTGGAGAAAAGGGAACCCTGGTGCACTGCTGGTGGGAATGCAAACTGGTGCGGACACAGTGAAAAACAGTATGGAATTTCCTCAAAAAATCAAAAATGAAACTGCATTATGACCCAATGATTTCACTGCAGTGAATATACCCTAAGAATCCTGAAACATCAATCCAAGCGAACTTATGTACCCCTATGTTCATGGCGGTGCCATTTACGATAAGTAAATGTTGGAAACAGCCCAAGTGTCCATCAGTAGATGAGTGAGGTAAAACAACTTGTACATATACTCTGCAGCAAAAAGAAGGAAGTCCTACCTTTTGCAACAATATGGATGAAACTGGAGACGATTATGCTGAGTGAAATAAGCCAGTCAGCAAAAGACAAGTACCATATGACCTCACAAAAATGGAATCCAATGAACGAAATAAACTAACAGGAAAAACAGAACCAGAGACAAGGAAATGTGGAGCAGACTGACAGCGGTAGGAGGGGAAGGGGGGACAGTGGCGGAAGGGAGGGGGAGGGACTCGTCAAAGAACGTGTGCGAACGAGTCACGGACATGGACAATGGAGACAGGAGTGACTGTGGGCGAGAGGGCTGGGCTGGGTGGAGGGGCGAAAGGGGAGACAATGGGACGATTGTAATAGAATGAACAATAAAAACATATATTCTTTACAGAATAATGATCAAGCCTAATTTAAAAAGAATCAAAACAGAACTTCTATAAATGAAAAATACAAGTATTTAAAGCAAAGGAACCAATGGATGGAATAAACAAAAGAATAGATGACAATAAAGAGAGATTTAGTGAACTGGAAAATATTTTAAAACTATCCAGAACGCACTATAGAGGAACCAAGAAATAAAAATATGGACAAAGATTGTCAGAAATAAACATGAGACCAGCTAAACAAAGTTCCCCATGGAATTAACAGAGAAAATAGGAAAGAGGCAATATTCAAAGAGATAATGACTGAAAAAATTTCAGAACTGATGAAGCAACACTAATGATTAGACGCAAGCTCAAAAAATCCCAAACAGGAACTTAGAAGGACATCAGACTTAGATCAATTAGAATGAAACTGCACAGCACAGAGTAAGAAAGGAAAATATGAGTTCAGCCCGAGAAAAGCAGTGCTCATCTTTAAAAAGAACCAGGCAATGAAACTAATTGCTGACTTCTTTGTGTCACCAGCAGAAGCCACAGGCGGTGAAATCATATCTTCAATGTTTTGAAAGAAAGTAACTTTCAGCAGAGAGCTTTGTCTCTGTTGCAATATCGAAGCAATCTTTCAGAAACTGAGGAGGGGAGAAAAAGACATTTAAAAAAAATGGATATTTTTTACCACAAAAAGACCTTCTCTAAGGCGAACTTCAAAGGATCTTCTTCAGGCAGAAGGAAATGATCCAGGACACGAGGGGAAATGTTGAATTGAAAATTTCTTCTGCGCCTCTTCACTTTCTCTTGGTCATGTCTTTGATTCCGGCCACAGTGGCATCCGTAAGACATAGGCCAACTCTGTTCAGCTTCACACAGCTCAGCCTGATAGCTGTGCACCTTTCACTGTCTGCCCTGGGAATTCTTGCACACGGTCAACCCTTGCACACGGGACTAGCAGGTAATCAATGCCTCAGAAGATAACGAGAACTGGGAGCAAATGAATAATGTGCCTCCCATACTACTTCTTACCCAAAGTGGACAGTCTGAGACTCATTTAATTAAGTTCATCCTATGGTCCTAAATGATGACACACCAATCACTTCTAACGTGGTTGACTCAACAACCCATCTTTGCACTGGCTTCCCTGTTTTATCGCCCCAGCCTCAGTTAACATATTTCAGATGAACCACTTGTTTAAAACCTTTGGCTCACACTCTGCTTTCTAAGGAACCCAGGCTAATACAACAATATCTAAATCCATGATCATGATTAATATGCCGATAGTGGCGACACCAGGAAACAAGGCAGGTTGAAATATTTAAAAACAAAGGCGTGCAAGCTGGGAATGTTGGGAAGAGGGGAGACTATGCATGTATGAGAATGGAGAGTATGTGGGAAGTCGTACCTTCCCTTTAACTTTGCTGTGAACCTAAAATTGCTGTAAAATAAAGTTATAATTTTTAAGCAGCAGAAAAAAAATAGACAAATAGAAAGCAGAAAATTAAAAAGTAGAAGCAATTCAAATCTATCAATACAAATTGCTTAAGCTTTCCAAATAACAGAAAAATATAGATTGAAACATAATGCAGAGATATGCTACTTACAACAGATAACAGAAGGATTCAAATTGTAAACAGTTAATTAGAGAAATAAGAAAAACAAGCCTGGAAAAAGCTTAATAATATGCCAAGGTCACAGGCTTCTGGTGCTTTTTTTCTGATCCCAGCATTCAGTCGTTTTCCACTATGTCATGCCAGTTGCTGAGAGGAGGACCACCGTCTTATTATCTTTAGGTAGCCACCATCCAGCATTCTCAACAAAGCAGTGGCTGCTGAATTAATGCAATCAAATTTGTACAAGTGTGCAATTTATCAGAAACATGTTAAACATCCTCAAAAAGAGTGACACTGCATGTAACTTAAGAAGATTAATTTGTTCTGATATTTCTAACGTAATAAAGGAGCTGCATTTCTCCTTAGAGGATAAAATCAGGGCATAGCTCAACCTAGGAAACATTTACAACTTGCAGTCATTCGTAAGGTGACAGGCATGACCAGAAGATTTGGCTTTCATTTTTTATTTATTCTATGCATATTTATTCATCTAATCCATGAAGATACGGGGTAGGCACAATGACAAACAAGACGAACAAATTCTTGCTTTTTTGAAAATTGCAGACTAGCTGTTGTATAGCAAAACTCTAAAGTATTTTAAATGTTGATCAGTTTAAACAGTTTAAATTTTATTGCTTTTAGGGAATTTCTTGCCCACAAAGTGCAATTTCAGCTAGTCCTAATGAATTCTCTGAATAATCTCGGGTACATGGTTCAGTCAGGTAGGTCATTTGCTGCTCTGAGGCTCATGTTTCTTATCTCAAAATTTGAGAACAATCCCAACCTCTCATTGTGGCAAGTATCAAAGATGATGTGCCAGGCACAGTGATGTTCAATAAATGCAAGTTCTTTCCAGAACCAAATTGTTACTACCATGCCCCAATTTAGTACACACCGTATCCCCTTTGCAAATATTAAGCATTATGCAGCCCAGGAATCAGGTTTCAGGAAAAGGGAGCCATTTAGATGCAACAAGACTGTTACTTATTAGAAACAGGTTTACTGAGGTCCAAACAAGAATGTAATGTATGTATATTTATTCATATTTTGTATCTATTACATAGATGATGGACTAGCAACTATGATTTGAATAATCTACTGGCATTTTCTTGCAATAATGATCCCATTATGTTCTGATTAGTTAACACATGTAATTTAGGGTATTACCTCCTCCCACCACCATAGAAAAGCATATGATCTAACAAAAACTTAAAATACACTGCTTGACCAGGATCGCCAAGAAGATGGAGAAATGTATTATTGGATGTGCTGCATAAAGCGAAAGACTCTGAAATTAATAGAGACCTGGTTGCCACAGGACATGACTACACCTAATGGGCTATTTAAAAAATGATTAATATATGTCCCAGTGGGCCAGCAAAGAGAGGGCCATGACTGTGCATAAAAATGAAGAATTAATCTGACCTATCATGGCTACGCAAAGGGCTGGTCCAATTTGCAGAGCTCTGACTGTGGGAAGAGGCTCCAAGCATTGGCCCGCTTTAGGAGCTCCTAAAAGGCAATATTTTTTAAGAAAAAAAGCAGAGTTTACCAGAACAAGCTTTCCAGTTGGTCTCACTGCAGCGGCTCAGTCTTTCGGTGCGAGGGGCTGTTTTGCCTTTGAGTTGCCACGTCAGTGCGCTGGGAGTCAGTCTGGGAGTCAGTCGCAGGCGAGGGCCATTAAACAGCGCCTGTGGGGGAGAAGCACCAAGCTCCTGAGGATGTTAGAATGGAAGATGCTTTGTGACTGTAAGAATTTGTGGTTAATTATTATTATTCAAACTCTCACTTTTCATTATTTCCCATTTTCGATGAACAACATAAAGCTCCATCCCTGCCTTCCAAAACACAGACTAAAGATGCTTGACATACTGTAAAGCTCTGTGTCTCTACCATTCTGTATTCAGGGCCATATGTGCAGAGATTATTTTTTCTCAGCAGCTATTAGATGAGCCATTAAATCTCTCACATAGTTTGGATGGCTCAGTTGTTGAATGAAACATTTTTAAAATTTAGATTCTTTTTATACTGCTTCTTTTAGGACATTCTCTCTAGCTTCAGCTCGAGTGTTACTGATTATTTCCCCTTATTATTATCACCTGCTGAACACTGGCAGTCAGGTAGTGGACTTTGCCAGATGCCGTACATGTTAGAATAAGTTGTAGAAGTGACAAGAAAGTTGATTATGACAGTTGAAAATTTTTTAAAAAGATACTCATTAAATATCTTCCTTCAAAAATGACTAAAGATGCTTAAATACATACATTTTAACTAACCATTTTAGGAAATCGGGAGGCCAGTCACAGCTGTTTCAAGCATCAAGGATGTTCGGGAAAAACAAACTTTCCTCTGTCCTCAAGGTTCTTCTGGCTGAGCTAGTAAACGAATAGACCAGAGACAGATGAGCAAGAGAAAATGACCACATTTAATACCTACATCCATATAGGGACCCCGCACACATAAATGAGTCAGAGACCCCACATGCAGCAGAGGTTCGGATACAGAAAGGGAGGTTGACGTTTCTGGGACATTCTGAGCAAAGAGGGAGATAATGCACCTCGGGGGCCTCACAGGGTCTCTGCAAGGTGATGAGAAGAGCAGATGTTTAGTAAACAATAGTTTGCCTGCCATGTACGTGGGTCACAGACGGTTACTGCTGATAATCTGTTACTATCTGCAGAAGTTTCTGTTAAGTCTGTGGCTAACTGCCTTTAACTCAAAACGATCCGCATACCACAGAAGCACCTCTAGGGGATGACTCATTCTGAACGCTGGCAACAAAAAGTCATTATCTCCAAAGGTTTATTCAATTACAAAAACACTGTCTATAATCATAAGAAAAGGACCCTCATAGTGAGTGGGAAGACTGGGAGTGGGGAAGATTTCTTGAAAAGGCCAAAATGGTAGGTTTATAGATGCTTCCTTCTACTGACTGACTTTGGTTATTTCAATCTTTGTCCCAGAAACAAATATTTACATGGTTATATAGTCACAGAGGAAGAAGGACTATACTAGCATGCTTATTATTATTACACACTGGGCACTTGATATATTTATCTTATTTAATCTTTACAAGAACCCCAGAAAGCAGCTATTATTATTAATCCCATTTCACAAATGCCCGTAGTGAAACTAAAACACAGGAAGTCATTTCCCCAGAGTTGCTTGGCTAATAAGTGACAGAGTTGATTTTCATGCACAAATCTGATTGAGACCAAGCCTGAGCTCTTTCCACTGTTTTTATGCACTCATTTATCTGGTTGAACACCTACTATGCTTCTGGTTGTGTACTGGGATTGCAAATACTTCTTCTAAGATAGCAGTGAGCGCCTGAGGGCGAGAGGAAGGCCTGGAGAGGGACAGCTCCTCAAAACAGCTGTCAGGAAATGTGAAACCATGAGTAGGTGAAGCCACAGAGGCCAAGAGGAGAAGGCTTTGTGGAAAGACAGAGCAGTCTCGGAAAACACAAATCAGCCTGAAATTTTTAATGTAGAAGAAATTTCTAGAATGCAAGATTCAAAGAGGGATGCAGAGAGTTGGGAAAGTGTTCACAGGTTGGGTTTGGTGGGTGACGGAAAACTGTTGTGTTTTAGATGAGAACTTGAAAAAGTTCTCAAATGTCTTTTCCACATGAAGAGCAGAAGATTCATTAAAGCAGTGCAATCTGCATCAGAAAAAGCAAATAAAATCAATCCTCTGGCAAAATTGGCCAGAAAACGAAGATAAAAGGCACTAACAGGTGGTTACCAGAGAGGAAGGGGGTAGAGGGGAGGATGCAGAGGGTGGAATCAAATTAACGATGATGGAAGGAGACTGGACTTTAGGTGGTAAGCCCATAATACAACATACAGATGGTGCTTTTATAGAATTGTGCACTTGAAGCTTCTATAATGTCATTAACCAATGTCATCCCAATAAACTTAACATTTTTTAAGAAGCACTGTCTGTTTGTGGAGCACGAAGCCGACTGACCTTCTCATGGTGCAATTGGATCTGCCTACTCTGAGCGCACAGCCTGCACCCCTACTCACGGCACCACGTACCCTGCCACTTCAGCAAGCTCTGGGTTGTCTTTAGGGGAGTTGCTTAGAGTACAGGAGCACAGTGCTGGGGCCAGGAAGACCCATAAAAATGCCATACTGTGCAGCATTCCGATTTCCAGCCTCTGACCACTTCCAGTGTGCAAAGAGCACTTCCATTTCAGCGTGACGCTAGCTGCCGTGCGATACCCTCTGGAGCCAGCTCCGCAGAGATAGTCCCGAGGAGCCTGTGGGACTTCCTCTTGGTCTTTCGGTTTAACTTGTGCATCGGCAGGTGGCAGGAAGAAAGAATAAGGTGAAGTATCCAGATTAGGATGCTCTGAACAAAACCCTAGATTGGACGAAACCCCCGGCAGATTGACTCAAGTTTGCACCGGGCTGTGTGGGATCTTCACCAGAAGCAGCTGCAGCCCTCTCTTTGCTCACCATGGCTGCCAACCTCTGCTGAGACTCCCAGGGACCTGACCAAGCGAGCCAGGCATTGGAGAGATTTCACATTCGTGAGCTGCAGCCTCTGGGTTTTTGGGTAGAGCACTGAGCGATGTGCTTCATTCTGGGGCTGGGTGGCAAGGAGATGCAAAGTGAGCTTTATCTTCGCTTTCCATTCTCTTTTAGAAGTTTCAATGTACAATTTTATACAACATCATCTGTATGTTGTATTGTGTGTTGTGCAGGTAAATCCAAAGGTAAAGGATGGTGAGCAATAGTTTGGCATCACAAATTGCCCCCACAATATATTCATAATCACGTGACTACCAAACATGGAAATTGGGCCACAAAGCACATTCTCCTCCTGCTACCTAGGCAAGCAGGGATTGTTAAATGAACCTTGAAAGCAACCTCAGACTCTCAGAAGCTCACCAGGAAGATTTTTTCACTGTCTCCGACTGTGCCTCGCTTGCCCCTCTGAGCCTACTCTCCCCTTCTTCGTCTTCTTCTCTCTATCCCTTGGCTCTCTCTTTCTTCACCCCCCCCCCATTTATGTCTTATTTCTCCACAATTCTGGCACAATCCTATAAGATGTATCAAGGTTTGTATCAAAAGAATAATGCCTTCATTTGATAGAAAGGGTGCCGGTAGGGTGTTTTTTGCTTTTGTTTTTTGCCAGTTGGTTCTTGACCAAAGTAGAATGTACACTCTCAAAATGAAACTATTTCTAGCAGTAAAATAATCCTCAAGCATAATTTCCTTTTATGACTCTCTAAGAAAATCAAGGCAAATAATCTACTACAATAAATTTTTGTGTCAAAAGATAAGGATGTGGATCAGCCAAGCCATGAGCGAGCCTTTCCATTTCTTTCCAGCATCGTTCTTCCTGCCCAACTTGGTTTTGCTTTCTTTGGAGAGATGGAAGTGAGCAAACTGCCAAGTGCAGATGTTGTTTCCCACGCATGGGAAAGAACTTCCTTGAATGGCACACATGCCATATTAAAAAATAATTAAAAAAATTTCTGAAACTTGCCTCCTATCTTATGAATGAACCTATTATACATCTCATTCTGTACTTTCTTAAAAATAGATTTGCAATGAACTGTTTAAAGTCCCAAAGATGCCATTTGCAACAAAGCCTTAGCACACCCATACATGGGTGTGCACTGCATACGTTAGATTGCACTTATTTTCATGTTCAATCACAGGTACATTTCAATGTTTCGATATTTTCTGCATTGATTGAAAGGAGCTATTTATTATCACAGAGTCATCTCACCAGTAAATATTTATAGGCAGTTTTATTTCCAGTTTAGGATTTGAGCATCATATCTTACAATACCTAAAAACAGCATTGTTGATTTGCTATTTTAGCTTTGATAGAGAATGTGTTTATGGCAGGGCTGCGGGAGGTGTTTTCTTTAATAATTTACAAAATTACCTGCAGTAAGATCTTCACCTGTTCTTTGTTTTCTTAGCACCACAAAATTGGAATTACATATAAACCTTTCCTCCAGGAGATTTATGTCTACCACAAAATCTCCACTTAAATTTTTATGAAACATCAAAATTATGGTCTCCCTCAGCAAAACAATACAAAGAAGGATTTTGCTGGGAGAAGAGTAGTTCCGTTATTTGAGGACATCATTCTTTATCTCTTGTTTAATCTCTATTTTCCTGTGGCAGCTTCTTTTGGGTTTCATCGATTCTCCTGTTTGTATGTGCAATGTGCTAATTTGTCTTTCATTACAGAAAGTTCCAAGTGCCAACCACAGAGGCTAACCCCAGCCAGAGGACAGGCCTCCCAGATGGCTGTGCTTTTCACAGTTTAATTTGAAGTTGTTCCATAAAAGGGCTGATAGCTGGTTGTTTCTCTCCTTTCCTCAGGACTGACCACCCCATCCTTGATGAGGGCAGCGGTCTCCACCTGGCGGCCCCAGTTTAGCGGCACCTGGAAGCAAAGAAGCACAAATGCCTTCCTTCACTTGATTTGAACTTAAATCTCTCTTTATTAAATTATGTGGTTTATCATGCATGGAGCAACTATCAATTAATTACCAATGAAATTTAGGGGACGTTACACAGTGGTAGTTATTATACCCAGGGCATTAGACATATGTCACATAAAAGAGGCAGTCACCTTGAAATTATATTAGCAAGGCTGCCTCTCTCCTATAGAATATTACGCATTCCAATGGGAAAAATTGAGTTAAATAACTTATTAGGAGATAGGAATGGCATGTTCCAAATGGATGAAGGCAGATTTATACACATTTCCAGGAAGCTCTGCAGAAATGTAAGAAATTGTGCCCAATGTTTGAGACATTTCTTAAGTTCGTAGACACTCTTGCGTTTGGCGCATTGGTGTTTTGTATTTCAGAGAGCAAACAGGGAACTTGTTTAGAGCCCTGGCTCCATCTGATGCAACCTGGGGCCTCATCCAGGGCCACCTGCAGCTACTGCTCGGGTCAGGGGAGATGGTGTATGTCCCACCAGGTAGTAGCTGTTCTAAAGCAGAGAGCTTTGCCCCTATGCACCTGAAGGCAGGGGCAGGACGGGCCGAGTAGAGTGAATAATGGGGAAAGATAGACGCTGACAGGGATCTGGTTTATGACTGATAGAGAAGGGCAGAAAGGAGATCTTCCGGGTGCCAGAACTGCGATAGCAATCATGGGGCGTGGCAGGACCTTTGGGAAAGAGAGGTAGAGAGGACGCTCAGCTGGCCCTCAAGTGAGAAAGCTGCCAACTGGCTTTAGAAGGTTACCTGTCCCACTCTGTACTGGCCCTGAGGACTGCAAGGACTCTCAGCCTCCAAACAAGTGTTTCATGTCTGAGATGAAAGAAAAATTGTGTTATTTGTTTGGGAGCATAAGGTGGTGGTGGTTGATTTTTTTTTCCCCCTTGATTTATCAGGGATAAAGTTACTTTCATTCCTGGCTGAAAATAATTAAGGATTTGCATTAGCTGTTTTTGAAGCTGCAGTATAAAACATCAGAAAATCAAAGTCATGACTTTGGGACATTGTTCTACATTGATTTTTAGAAAAATTATTTCCATAGTAAGAGTGTAAAAATACCAGAAATCAGTGAAATTTTTAATTTCTCTTCTTTTAAAGATTTTGTTTATTTATTTTTAGAGAGAGGGAAAGGGAGGGAGAAATGGAGGGAGAGAAATGTGTGGTTGCCTCTTAGGTGGCCCCCACTGGGGACCTGGCCCACAACCCAGGCATATGCCCTGACTGGGAATTGAACCGGCCACCCTTTGGTTTGTAGCCCATGCTCAATCCACTGCACTACACCAGCAAGGGCAAATTTTTAATTTCTTAAATAGATTTGATCAAAGCCTAAGTCAAAAATTTACCCTAATTCATTGTTACTATACGAATAGAAGTTATTCCATTCATGCATTCAGCATTCAATTTTGAGTTCATCCCTGAGGAGAAACTATCAGGAGACATAAACAGAGAGCATAGCCCGTGTGCTTGCGAGCTCAGGAGTAAAGAGAGAGGCAAAAATGAAAAGGAATTATTGAGATCCAGGTTGATAAGTGATCTACCAGGGCAACATAAGAAGCGATGTGAATGCCCAGAGGCATGAGTGCCTAGTTTCACAAGCAAAAGCTGGGCAAGGAATACAGTGTCACAGCAGAGCCTTGACAATCCAAAAGGTGGAAAGAGTAGGAAAATAATACCCCAAGCAGAAGACGCACAAGTCACATAACGTAGTGACTCCCCGGGTCTATCCATTGTCCTCTTTTGAACTGGGGATGGTGAAAGTCACGTCCACTGACAGGCAGTTTGGGCCCTGGGGTTTATGTATCTGAGGACGACCAAGGCACTGAGGAGGCTCAGACTTTCTATTCTCGGGCCCAAGATTTTCTCTGGGGGAAAAAAACAAAAACAAAAAAATAAAACACTGACTCTAACTTAAGAGTGGCTATTAAAGGTTCTAGTGAACTAGAAATATCATAGATTTTGCACAAAAATGTATTGATGCAAGACCTAATTTACTCTATTAGAATGTTGGTCATTCACTGATGTCGAAATAGTTAAAGTGAAAATTCAGCTGGGTACTTAATAGTTTTTAGATGAACCACGGTTGACTTATAAAATACAAGAGACCATCAAACGTATGAGAATGAAATAAGTCTGCTGAATGGAGTGTTCTGAAGGTAAGTCCACAGTATTTGTTTAAACGGTCAGATTAGAGGGCAAATGACAATGATCCCCGATAGTAGTGCTGTCACATTAATTCTACTCTTAGGGCCTTAAAAAGTCTGGAAGTTGGAAGGTGGTTCTATTATTAACATTTTGCAATCCAGACATGTCTGATGACTTTCCCAAAGCAGTCTGGACTACCAACGACAAAATGCCCAGTGCCCACGCTCCTAACCCTATCACTTAAACCTCTTTTCTGAGGTATATCCACCATCCAAAAGATTATGCCAAGCTTTTCCAAATGCACCATTTTAAATATAATGCTGACCTAAGAATGTGTTTTATACTGAAAGATGATGAAGATTATACACTAACGTAATCTGTTTTTCCTCTTCTGCAGACTGCGTTTGAGGTGTTTCGCCAGTTGCATCCACAGCATGGAATGACCTGGAACTGACAACGTAACTCAGCGCATGGCCATGTTCCAAGGCCGCCCTAGGAAGAAGCTGGTAGCGTCTTCCTGATGGCAGTAAACAAAGATTTGGAACGCGGAAGAAATCACTGCGTATGTTAGCATGGGGAAAATGATTGACGTATTAAATGAGAAGAAAGCAGAAAAAGGCATACCTCCAGTAGGTAATGAATTTGAATTATTTAGCCTACCAAAATAGCCCATTTACTCCTGGCAGCATTAATTATTCAGATTCATGTTTTACATTGCTTTGCTGAATAAGTGTCAACATTGTACTTATTTTCAGTTCAAATATTTATGGTTAATATTCATTATAAATTTTAAAGGTTCATTTTTTTAAATTGATTTTAGAAGGGGAGAGAGAAAGTGAGAGAGAAACATCAGTTTGTTGTTCCAATTCTTTATGCACTCATTGGTTGACTCCTTTACATGCCCTGACCAGGGATGGAACCTGCAACCTTGGTGTATCAGGACAACACTCTAACCAACTGAGCCAAATGGCAAGGGCCTAAAGCTTCATTTTTTTCAATTAAAAAAAAAAAAAAACTCACCAGAGTATATGACCATTGATTTGAGAGAGAGAGAGAGAGAGAGAGAGAGAGAGCGCCCGCATGTGAGCGCAATCAGCTGCCTGACCAGGGCTCAAATCTACAACCTTTGGGTGTATGCTCTAACCAACTGAGCCACCTGGCCAGGGCAAGCTTTATTTTTAGCAAGCTTTAAATATTAATTTTGGTTTCAAGGTTAAAAAATAAACACATCACCAATACATAATCTGTAGTTCTTTATTCCACACTTAAGAAAATATATTTATTTGAGAATTAAATGCAGAGTCTTTAGGGATTTGCTTTTAGCTCTTCTAGGATATTATAAGGTAACATCTTGTGTAGTACTAACTAAACAATAATAGATTTATTCTGTTTGTCTTATTGTTATAGCTTTTCATTTTCAATAACACCCTTTGTTCTTTGCACGTTTTATAATGACTATAATCTAAAGAGTTAATTCCTATGGGTAAAAGCGTAACTGCCACGAGAAATCCATAAGAGAAAATTAATTAATATACCTTATAGTATAAGGGGAACATGTAAAAAAAAAAATCCCTGGTACCCATGTATTTATGTGGTCATTGCATTAGTTCCTAGCACTGCCCAAACACATTAGCACAAACTTGGTGGCTTAAAACAACGGAAATTTATTCTCCTGCAGTTCTAGGGGCAGAAGTCTGGACCGAGTGTCAGCAGTGCTACGCTCCCTTTGAAGGCTCTGGAGGAGAACCTCCTTTTCCTCTTCCAGCCTCTGGGAGCTCCAGGCATTCCTTGGCTTGTGGCTGCATCGCTCCAATATTTGCGCCTATCTTCACAGGGCCTTCATCTCCGCACAATCCTCCTCTGTGTGTTTCTTACAAGGACACTTGTCATTGGACTTAGCACCTATCCAAATAATCCAGGATGGGTTCATCTTTTAACTTAATTAGATCTGCGGAGACCCTTTTTCCAAATAACATCACATTGACAGGTGCCAGGGCTTAGAACATAGACACATCTTCTGGGGATCACCATTCAACCTGCTACAGTCACCTTCTAAAGATTTCTGCTCACACATTCACCGCCATGAAATGGCTATTCTGTGCTGTTACTGGAGGGCAAGGATGAAAACACACTGAGTCACGGATCCCCTGCCACAGTCCCAGTCACAGTGACCACAAGACTGGGAGGAAGGAGCTCTGGAGAAAGCGACCCTACTGTAGATGCAAAAAGACAATGGACAGGCTCGTATAAGGTAAAGACTGACTTGTGTCAAGGAAGCTACAGGCCTAGGACATGACTACCCATCATGACCTGCTTTTAGTTAGGAATTCTATGTCCAGACCAACCTGTGTGGCTACTTCCAGTCTCTAAACTTCTAGGCCCTGCCATGCTGGCCTCGCCTGAGCTTGTCAGGGTTAGTGTGTGGACCCCCCACCTTTTTTTTTTTATTTGTCCACAGTGTTCAACGTTTTTCACTTGTGCAGGTTACCAGTGGGAGACTTGACTGCATTTATTTTGTATCTCAGTACACTTGTGAGGAAGCCATTCATCTTTAAGGACTGATACCTAAGATGGAGAGCAGGTGGGGATTGTCCCATGTGCCCACATCACAGCTACCGAAGGTTTTAATTTGATCACATTCTTCCCGAGCACTGAGCTCATCCTAGCCAAGGCTGGCAGGCCAGTGAGCTCCCCAACTCAAGAATTAATCTTGCTGCTGTACACCAAGTTTCTGCAAGCCTGGGAGAGACACAACATCCCCATGAATCTGCAGCATTGCCCCACACTCTATCGGCACAGCATCTATCTCATTCCTATGTCAACAGAGGCTTCGTATTTTAGAAGACATTTTAGACAGAGGTCCTCTATAACAAAAAAAAATTGGCCAGCTTTGATCCCTAATTCCTGAGAAATCAGCTATCAATCCTCGGAATTGTCTAAACGATAGGAGTATCTTTTTTTATTCGTATGGACCTGACCACACTGAGTTTGTGCTGATGAGATGCCTCTGGTCGGCTCCTAGATAGTTTGGCTTACAAGATGACTCAGGATAGGGGCTGGCCGTGCCAGAGAGACCAACCATGTGACTAGAGTGTTGAGACTTTGAGCCATGTGTTATTAGCTAAACCGCTGGGGAGAGGAAGGAAGGCTACTGGAGGTTGAGTTCAACCACATAACCATTGATTTAATCTATTGTGTTTTGTCGTGTGGCCCCAACAGAGACTCTGAACAGGGAAGTTTGAGCAACTTGCCCTGGTGGGCAGCACTCTGCTATCGCTACATGTCAGTGCGGCAGGAGGGCGACCCACCCTAAGTCTAGAGAGAAAGGAAAATGGAAGCTTCACATCTGGGACCCTCCCAGACCTCCTACTGTGCATCTCCCTTTAGCTGGTCCTAATCTTTTTTATATAATAAAACTGTAATTCTATATATACTGCTTTCCCGTGTTCTATGAGTTGCTCTAGCAAATGATCAAAACTAAGGGTTTAGTGAGAAGCCCTGCATTTGCGGTCAGGGGGTTAGTGGACTCTCAGCTTGCAGCTAAAGCAAGGGCAGTCCTGTGGTGGCCCATGTCCATAACCTGTGAAGTTTGGCCCAACTTCAGGTAGTTGGTATCAGATGTCATTACAGCCCAAATTTGCTACTTGTACCAGGGGTTCTCTATATTGTGTTAGCTTCCTGCTGCTGCTGCGAATGACCACAAACTAAGAGCTGAAAACAACACAATTTATTATCTTAGTTTGGGAACATAGAAGATTAATTGTCGTCCTGTACTGCATTCCTCTGGAGGCTCTAAGGACAAATCCATTTTGTCGTCTTTTGCAGTGTGGAGAGGAGACCTGCATTCCTTGTCTCCTGACACCACATGATGCTGTCATACTCCTGTGCCTCTCTGCTTCTATTGTCACATTGCCTTCTCTGACTTTGACCTTCTTTGTAAGGACCCTTGTAATTACACCGGGCCTACCCAGGTAATCCAAAATAATCCCCTATCTCAAGATTCTTACCATAATTACATCTGCTAAATCTCCTTTGCCTTGCAAATTAACGTATTCGTATTCGGAGACCATTACTTTGTTTACTTGCACAAAGCTTTAGGCAATGGAAGAAGACTCAAAAATGGTGGCCTCCACCATTTGTTCAAAAGCAAAGCCGAACTTTGAAATTGTTTCAAGAGGCACAAGTACATTTTGCTAAATGTAATTGGTTTCTGTCTATCTACATAGACCTTTCTTGTTAAAATTTAATTATTACAGCCCTTAGGGTTGTCTTTCTTCAATTTTTATTTCCTCTTTCATACCTATTATTATTAACCTAGATGCCTTACACTAGAGTTTATATCTGAGAACAGATAATAAGATTCTAAATTCTATTGCTAAATTTGTTACATTCTTTCTTAAAATGGCTTCTGATCCTAATGCTCTCATTTTTCTCAACAGCAATATAGTGGGATAGAGATAGCAGGTAAGACAATGAACAGAGGAATTAATTGTGTCTGAGTTACAAGTTTTGGCTTCCCTGTTTAACTAGTGTGTTCTTAGAGAAGCCACCAAAACTCTCTAAGGTCTGGTTTTCCATATACGTATAATGGCAATATCAGTTGTACCGAAATCATAGTCATGATTAGATTGCTTCGAGAATGAGAGATCCAGCACAGTGCCTTGCACATAATAGGTTAAAAAAATTACCCTTCTTTGCTTCCCCTTCACCGCTATTGCACACCCCAACCGGGGCCTACTTGTTCTTATGAGAATCAGTTCATCGGAGATCATGGCACCATACTTTCCGCACTTACCACACTTTTCACATAACTTACTTTGCTGAACCTGGCAAGGTAGGCCCACTGCCAGTGTCAACACTGACTTTATACGCCATGCAGGTGTGTGCTACCTAGCTGTGGACGGGGGGTGGACTACGTATGAGAGGACACAGTATTTCCTGACCTTTACTTTTCCCTCCCAACCTCATCTCCTCCTCCTCCACGGCCAGGATGACTTCCTGAAGCCCACCTGAACTCTCCACAGGGAAAGCCACAGCGTCACCCCTGTTGACCCACACCTCCAGCATCTGGCAGAATGTGGGGCGCATATGCCTCACTCCACAAAGATTTGATAAATTAATTGAGTAGACTAACAAATGCCTTCTTCCCTCTTATTTCTTCCTTTGACCTTTTGCTCTGCCCTCCATTCTCCAACTACTACCCAGATTTGCTCTTCTGATAAGGATTTTCTACTTCACACTACCTGTTATCACCTGCTTTTGGATTATTCCAACATCCCCACTGATCTGGGATTTATACCTTGTGCTGTATTCTCCATAACATTTTCATCTCTGTTAAATAGTAATTGAAAGTCCCGCTAAAATGGGAGTGGGGGAGGGAAAACTGGGTAAAGGTGGGCAACTATATGGTGACTGATGGAAACTAGACTTTGGGTGGTAAGATGCTGTAGTGCATACAGATAAAGAACTATAATGTACACCTGAAACTTAGGTGATATCACTAAGTAATGTTGAGAGAGAGAGAGAGAGAGAGAGAGAGAGAGAGAGAGAGAGAGAGAGAAGGAAAGGAAAGGAAGAAAGAGAAAGAAAGGAAAACAATGTATCCCACGCTTCGACTACTAGTCCTAAACACATAGTAGGCATTTGTTAAATGCTTCTGGAATTGGCCTTTCCTTGCTCCAAATAACACATGCTGTTCAGGAACCTTAAGAAATATGCCCACAATCACATTTATATTTACAACTAGTTTTAACTGAATTGCTTTCTTTTGAACAATGTGGCTCACTAATAGGCTGAATAGATTAAGTAAAATTTAATTGCAATTCACATTTGTCGTTTGCAACCATTAAATGAGACACCGTGAGGGCCACTAAAAATGTTGCTGGGCCCCTAATAGCTCTTCTGAGACTCATTTTATAGACTCTATTTTGCCTTGAGTTTTTGGAATTTCTCATTATTCCTTTCACGTAGTAACCCCTCCAAAGTTTACGTAAGGACTGGATAGTACAGCAAGTAGCAAACTCTGCTAATGGGAGTCAGGGAGGAACTTAATTATTCTCCTGATTTGCAAAGGCAATGGTGTATTGTAGTAATGCTTTTCCTTTGTTTTCCTGCATGCTGGTAGTTGAAAGTGAGATGATGCCCCAGTCCCCAGGGTGTTTGCACAGGTGTCATGCTTTACACCTCTGGGCCTTTTCAGTAGAAGAAAATGTCTTCTGCTGATGCTACCTATCTGTACAGACCACAGATGGAAGGGCATGGACTACGAAAATAGGGCAGCCAATGTATTATTCCAAATTTATTCCAGGGGTGATTCTTTTTTTAACTTAGGAGTTTTCCCTGAGTAATTTCTACTCTGCAGGGCTGGTGGTTCTTACCTACTGCATCTTCTAAGGGTGTGATTTTTTATTGGTATATTTAATTTATTTTAGTACTATTCTCTGAATCTCTGAAGTTCTGAAAATAATACACCTGCAACTTTACAATACAGTGACTGGGCACATCAGCGGCGTTTCACCATCAAAGAATGGAAATGCCTGGGCGGCCCCTCCTGGTGTGCAATGAGGGCCAGTGCCTCCGTGTCACTCGCTCCTTCCAGCAGATAAGGAGCTGTCAACTGAACTGTTGATTCTCACTGTATGAGCCAAAGGAACCCAGTTCTTTGGGTATCAGACTGTGTGAACTGAGGCCAACAAAACAAGTTCTGAGTGCAGCTTGTACAAGTGTCAAGTGGAATTTTGTAACTAGAAATGTTCTGAGAATTACAAGATAAAATTGCTAAAGCAGTAGACATTTGTAGAAATAAAAATTTCCCTTGAATTTAAAATATTACTAGAGTCACAATGTTAAACATAAAAAGCCACTTGAAAACAAAACATTTTTGTATTGGGAAGAGAGGAGAGAGAGAGCTGAACAAGAGAAAGGAGAGGAGTGGAGTGAGCACAAAACAGATGGAGAGAGAAAATGGATCTGGGATGTTTAGACAAAGTTAATTCTGTCTAATGAGACTGTGTATCAATTTTTTCTTGTTGTTTATCTCTGCTTATTTTTATATATTTGCTTATAAGATGTATATTATATATGTATATATGAAAAAATATTTAGAAATATCTGTAGTGCCAGAATTCTCATCCCACATTTTTTTTCCAGATACCCAAATTTTCCATTTGTTTACTTATTTAAACAATAGTTATTGATTTTCTTAGTTTTTCTTTGCATGAAAAAGTGATTGGAAAACAAATCTGAATTTTACTTTCTAAAAGAACTTCAAGAATGTTCCTTTTTAAGAACGTTCAGCTTTTTACAGCTATCGAAAGTGCAGGTACCAAGGGAAAGATTCCACACAGGCGTGTGGTTTTTGTCTTGTTCGTCTAGCTCTTTTGGTTCTCAAACTACTGGGAAAAAATTATGGTGACTTCAGAATTAAAAGAGGCTGAAAGAAAGAGAGCCGGACACATTGGTAATGGATAATTAGCCTTCTGTTCCCGAATCTTCCAGCTCTGCCTCCAGGCCTGACTGGCCTTGGGAAGGTGGCCTAAGGCCTCCGCTGTCTCTATTTCCCCACCAGGAAAACGGAAATGAGGTCTGCCCCTCCCACTTGTTCGGGGACCTAATAAAAGGACAACGGATAATAACCATGTGAGAGTCCTATGTATACTTAACAAGCTATATTATGACCAAATTGTTTAATTGGCCTCCAGTCACTAATTAATTTGTGCCAAGCCCTGGGCTCAGTGCTTCACAAACATTACATCTTTTAATTCTTAAATAAGCTATAGTGGCATTGTCTGTTTAGAGTTAGAAACTTTAACCAATTCGGTCTACCCATCCTCTAAGTTCTGCTCACATGCATGCCTTCTAGCTGGATGACCACAGCAACGGCCAAGTGCCACGCCACCCTGAGGGAGCTGGTCCTGCTGTCTGCTGCGGCAGATGCTCCCACCCCGCCAGTCGCTCACAAGCATGGCACAGCCTCCTTGGTTCATACCTCGGGATTTCCCTGTCACCCTGGAGGCACAAGAGGAAGTCACAGCCATGAATATGCAAATCGGAAATGTCAGGGTGTTCAGGTTACAAGGGGCAAAGCTGACCAATGTGAGATGGGGCTGGGAAGGTTTGTTTTACCCTCTTCTTGTCCACTCTCCCTCCTGTTTGGAGGCACAATGGCTTCCTTCAGCTTCTCAGAAGACACTTCAGAGAAACCAAGGCAATCAGTTTATCACCAGGTTATGGCCAGCACCGTAATTTACTTTCTTTCGTTTGTTCTCTTTTCCAGGCCTTGACTTCCTTTTTCCCTCACTTTTACTTCCCTGGATTTTCCCTTTCATAAACTATTAGCACTAAGTTTTCACTCCAGATTTTGTCTTCTCGAAAGCCTGTCCTAAGAGAGAATGCCATCACAAAAAGGTGAACAGCCCTGATGGGAATCACAGAAGCATGGGCGAAGGGTGTTCAGTGCAGCATCATCAAAGGTAAATCATGTGTCAAGCAATTTCTCGGATCACAGTTTATTTGATACAAATAATAGTACATTATATCTGCAAGATAATATTAAAGACTGAGAGTAATAGCAAATGAACTCAAAAAAATTCCATAATCTTTCTATGAGTTACAATGGGCTACACTTATGTACAGTAACAAGCCATCCTAAAATCTCAGTTACTTAAAACAAAATTGTTTGTAACTACCAATTTGTACTTAATCCCTTCACCTTTTTCAACCAATTCCCCAAGCTCCCTTCCCCCTGGTGACCATAAGTCTGTCCTCTGTGTCTATGAGTCTGTTCCAATTTTGTTTATATTTTTCTTTAGATTCCACATATAAATGAAATCATATTGTATTTGTCTTTCTATAACTGACTTATTTCAGTTAGCACAATACCCTCTAGGTCCATCCACGCTGTTGCCAAAGGTAAAGACTTCATTGATTTTTACAGCTGAATAACATTCCACTGAATACATGTACCACAGCTTTTGTATCCTCTTGTTTATTGATGGAAAATTGGGATACAAACATAGCATAGGGAATATAGTCAATAATTTTGTATTAACTATGTATGTGTCCAGATGGGTACTGAAATAATCAGGGGGAATATTTGTAAAGTATATGATTGTCTAACTGTTATGCCGTATACCTGAAACTAATGCAAAATTATAGTTAAACTGTAATTTAAAAAATTTAAAACATTAAAGCATCCAGGAAAAAAAAAACAAATTATTTTTCCTTCAGACTATTCTCCAGAGCAGCTGCTCATCCGTGTGATAACTCAGTGATCTAGGCTGTTTCAGTCCCGTGACTCAGCCGTCTCAAACTGTTGCCTCCACTTTAAACAATGAAAGCTGAGAGAGATTGAGAAAGCTAAAAAAACTCGTGTAAATGTTCACTGCCTACTTCAGAAGGGATACGCATGACTTTGTGTCCTAGGCCTTCACCCAACTGCAAGAAGCTGGTAAGAATAATTTTCAATGGTCCTAGGAAAAGACTTTCTAGTGCAAAGCACTGGTCATGTTCACCATAATCTACTGTAATCTGGCTATAAATTACAGATATGAGGCAGCTTCTATTTGTCAATGTTTTATATTTAAAAAATATGTTTACCGAGGGTATAATAAAATCAGACCCTGAAATGTTTAACAGTTCACTGATGCTCCTTAATCCAGTAATCTGTCATAGGAGTCCGATTTCTCAGTTTCTAAAGTCATTTATCAAAGTCACTTCAACCTCACGGGCTTTGGTTTCTTAATTTCTC
Organism: Anoura caudifer; assembly: GCA_004027475.1. Classification (NCBI taxonomy): domain Eukaryota; kingdom Metazoa; phylum Chordata; class Mammalia; order Chiroptera; family Phyllostomidae; genus Anoura; species Anoura caudifer. The sequence continues at coordinate 330,504 of PVKU01000484.1, read as the reverse complement.
AATAGCACCTTGGAACAGGTAGCACCAATAAATGGACCTTCCAGATCTCCATTTCACAATGCTTGCTTCAATGGCCCTGGGAACTATGGGAGTCCTACGAAAGAGACAGCTCAAGGACTTTTGCTCAATCCTCTACTGCCATCTCGCCGCTGGTACTGCAGGCACTGGGAGCCCTGACTTTGGCCTGGAGGACACTGGTTATTCTATTTCAGGGCTGAGGATGCTGAGGCCGCACCTGCTTGAGTTTCCTGCTGTGCTACAGTAAGTGATTGAATGTCAAAGACAAAGTTAGTGCCTGGCTCCTAACACAGAAAATGGTGCACTAAATTTTGTCATTTTCCCCACTGTTTTATTATCCTTACCTGTTGAGAGAAAAGTGATTAAGCAGTGAGTGTTAGCTTTACTTGCAGAGTTAGAAGAAACAGCGCATGCTGGCAGAGCAGCTCCTGCTCTATGATTAGCTAATGAAGCAGAGGGGGGAGCGCATGAGAAGAAATCGTGACAGCATCCTGCCCAGCGCAGGGAGAGCTAACTCACTCTCATCCGGATGAGGCGCAGATTTCTTAGGTGGAGTTTCATGAACATGGGTAATTTCCATCTTTCCCCTCCTTTTTTTTGTCCCCAATATTTGACCTCAAGGGTCAAACCTTGCCCCATAAAGCACAAATATACACAGTCTGAATACAGCCATTCTGCATGCAGCCTTAGTCCGATTTCTAGTCTCAGAGTTACAAAATGGTACCCACTGCACGACTTATTAATAGAGCATTTGGTCTCATTGTGCTGCGCTGATGCTTTTCTGAGTTAAATAGAATCAATTCCCATGTCTACCTGCATCTATTTCAGACCACACTATGTTAATGTGGTCAAAATATAATTATCCAACCTGGGTGATGTTAGAGCAAAAGCAAGCCCATTCTAAATAAGTATTACATTATCCTTTGAATACAGCAGTTGTGGTTTTCGTGGAGTGAGCAAGTGGCATGTTAGAATAAAGGAGAGATTCAATATCGCACACACTTACTTATGATGGGCCACGGGGAGGGAGAAAAAAATGAAAGAGATCTTTGAAGGCTGTAAGCGAAGGTATTTGGCAAATCCAGGCAGGGGAAACACTCCAGACGCGGGGAGGGGAAAGCACACAGGCATGCAATTAGAAGAAAATTGAGGTGTCTCCAGAATGAAGGAGAGCAGGAACTGAATGAAGGGCAGAAAACTGAATTGAATGGTAAAAAGATTAGCATGGGAGGAGAGAGAATAACGGGTGGAGAGGTGAGGATGCCAAGAATAACTAGCATGACTGGACGAAGGTGCAAAGGAGTCTCTCTGCTTTGCTCACACTACCAGTTTGTATGGTGTTATTTCCTTGTGTACACGGTTGGAAGTACTGATTCTCACATTTTCTCTCATCTTATACTTTCTGGGGAGTTATAAGCATCTAAGTACTGTGACTGGTATTTTTGTAACTAGCATTTTTGCTGTTTGAACTTCTGATTAGACTTTAAAAAGTTGCTAAGAAGTCCTGAACTTTAGAAGAATTGGCCATAGTGATCTGGGAAAGATGGTTAGCTTACCTACTTGACTCATTCAAGGGACACTATTGAGCTAATCTATTTCATCAGATGCCGAGGTTGATTTGAATCCCTTTGTTATTTAGTCACAACCTCAACAACATGCTTGGCTCTGTTTCTCATGTATTAAAAAAGCTAAGTCTTTGGCAGGATATTGAAATTTGGAATAAACAAATGAAAAGCTTAAGAAAGTTAGTGACCTGGATGATTAATGCCTTTCAGAAATTATGGCCAACTACGTACAGATACTCTTCATGAAATGCCATCTTACTTTTTTATTAAGGTAATAAAGAGAAAGTATCTTCAGCTTCTCTTTCTCTCAGGCACAGAATTAACAATCGAGTCCCGTGAATGCTCCTCCGCAATCTCTCAGGAAGGCTGCCTTTCTACCCCCACTCATCTCTGTCTTCCCTGAGATCCAAACACTTCAACACCTCAAGACTGTAGTTCTCACCTCCAGCACCTATTCATCACCGGGGCGAGAACTGCACACAGTGCCACAAGCACACCTGTGCCTAGTCATTCCTCTTCTCAGAAACTCACAAAGGCCGCCCTAGAATAAAACGCAAACTTTCCTTGCTGTGACCTCCACGTCCCATCCCTACTCAGGCTCTTTTCCAACCTCATTGTCCCCAGTCCTTCACATCTGCATATTTCTCTTAACCATTCTGTGTCTTAGTTTCTTCATCTTGGAAAAGAATAACACTAATACCTTCTTCATAGAGTTATTGAAAGGTTAAGTGTCTGGCACATAATAAGCATTGTCTGTATTAATATTATAATCATCATTACTTGTAGCACTAATGTAAGGCCAGCTTTGAATATTTGAAGACAGGACTAGATAAAGAAGAAACGTATTTCCCCCCGTTTTCAACTATATTTTCTTCCAGCGTTCCAAGTCTTATTTGCTGAAGTGCCTCTTATGATCAGGCTCTGGTTAGACATTTTTCACATTGTCCTCTAATTTAATCAACTTCACATAAACCCTGAGAGAATAACTAATTTGAATAGACTCCCAAGAGAATTTGTTTGACGGAGCAGATAACTTTCTCCAATCACTCGATCTGGTAACAAATCAAGTACCATGTGTAAGTGGACTCCATAACTTCAGAGGGTTATCCCAGCCGAGAGTATGAAAGTTGGTTTTACCGAGTGTGGCCTGTTTAAAACACACTCTTAAAAGCTGCATCGCATAAAGTCTGGGTGTGCAATCACAGCTCCAATGGGTCCTTGAGAAAGTTTTTAGTAGAGCTTCTAATCTAAAACAGAAGCACCTGAGATAGAGGAAAATCTCTTCCGTTTTTAAATATCACCCATAAAGATTTTCAAACCATCTTCCATACCCACTGCATGATTTGTCTCAGAATATCCAAAATACCTACACTGCAAAATGGATTATCCTGCAAGATATACTTCTTGGCTTTCTTCTGTAGAAATGAAACCAGTTAGTACCCTTTGATATAATAATAATTCTGTGACTGTTTTAAGTGCCTCTTTTTTCTTAGATTAAAAAAACAGCAGCTTCTTTGGGTTTGCTGCAGTCTACCAACCTCTGAGCCTCCTCGCTGAACCTGCCCAGAAATATCTCACAGAAATCTGTGAAGGCCAAAGCCGTACGAAGAGCTCTGGTTTCACTATTGATAAATTTAGTAAAAAGAGTAACTCGGGTTTGTTAGACATTTTGCTATGATGTTGAAATTGCCTATTTTACTAACTGAGTAGTTCTCCCTAGTGATAATTTATATCTGTTTAATACTAGTGAATTGGAATATATTTTAATATTTCTATTAAATAGTGATGTTTCATACTTTTAAAATTATTTTTATGAATAGTTTTATGTTTTCACATGATCTAATAATACTTACATTATCTTTTCCTTCATTACTATTATGATATAAAATCTTTTTATATCCAAACCTCTTCACCTACATTTTTTAACTTTAAAAATTTCATTTTTATATGTAATGCTTTAATATTCTGATTTTGTTGTTTGCTTTTTGTTTTTGCATGTCACCTCAGAAGAGACTAAGTCCATTTTTCCCCCTCAAAGTAAAAATATTTCCTAGTGTTTTTTGATATTCCTTTTTGTACATTAAGGTGTCATATAGAACATGGGTCTGCTTTAGGAAAAACTGTTTTTGGTTGGCCTCTGGGTCCATTTTATATTAGTTGTAGATAGGTTAGATACATGATGACTAAATAATCAATATTTTATTTAGGTTTAGTTGTCAAGATACTTCCCAAAGTAAGGCCTGAACATTCTGTGATAAAACCCCTTGATATTCTGAGTGGTTTAGGGGCACTTGTGTAGGGAAGGTCAACTTTTTACTACTCTTTCTTGCAAACAGGCCCTCCCTAAAATAAAAGTAAACTTTAGATTTCCCAATGTAGATTCGAGGTGCAAAGCCACACAAGAGCTAACCCGAGGTCACGGATGCTCAGAGAGGTCCCTGGGGTAAACCGCCTTCTGCTCCCTGGGCTTCCGCCCGCCACGGAAACCAAAGCTCACGTTTTCCAGGTTCGGTAAAACCTGAGGGAGGAGGCAACACTTGGTTTCAACTGACGTTTGCTCATCTCATAGGTTCTATCACTCTCTTAGTTTTGGCTTTACTTTCTGACTAGCTCACCAGTGCATTTTAAGACATTTTAAAATATTTTGTGTAGCGTTTTGAAGTGTATTCCGTGGTAGAATCAGGATATCTAGACCTCTATTGCCAGAAAAAGTTCATTAATTTATATGATCAATAGATACAGATATTTAATGTGTCCTTAGCCTGCCTCGAGAACTCTGCTAGAAACTAGAGATTCCATGGAGCAAGCGCGCATCATCAGATTGTAGGCCCTGGGAAGCACAGGGAGAATGAGATTTGGAACAAGGTCCTGAGAACTACCCTGCTGGACGAGAGAACTAGGGGCAGGCAGGAGCGGAGGGCACAGTCAACAGTTTGACTAGCTGGAGGGTCAGATCGTAAAGAACTTTGAATGCCAAGACTGAAAATTGTATCTTGCTGTCACTGGGAAGAAAAGGTGTAGAAAAAAGGGAGGAAAGTCTTAGAGAAGCACGTCTGATGTTAATACAGTAACTATTGGAGAGGGGAGGGTCCGAGGTTCCAGAGCCAACGCGGAGGCTGGTAATGGAAATGAAGACGGGATGCCCTGAAGACATGGATTGAAACAACGTGTTCGGGGATTTAGCGCAGTGCCTTGCAAATAATAGGCCCTTAAGAAACGCCAGTTTTATTTTCCTTCATGGAAAAGGAATTAAACTGAGACTTGGTGAATTATCACATGTAGGTGACAAAACTGGGAAGGGTGGTGGAACCCCTCTTTCAATTGATTTACTTTTATTGTGAGTAGTGTTTTTCTATCCATGTTCCCAAAGAATCAGTTTTTTAACATTTTCATTCCTAAAATCTGAGTCCATCACACAGCAATTATGGTTGATTCTGATATGAAGAATCCTGAGTGAAAATATTTTAAAAATGCAAAACCGAACTGGGCCAATAGAATAATACTTTGAAAATGCCTCAAATTGAATGTAGAAAGAGAGATCACAAAACCCATCACCAATAACTGAGATAGGTATTTTATTTTTTATGTATTTTTAATTTTAAGTAAAAAATTTTATTTTATTTTAAATTACAGTTTACTTCCAATATTATTTCGTGTTGGTTTCAGGTGTAGAGTATAGTGGTCAGATAATCATGTACTTTACAAAGTGTTCTTCCTGATATTTCCAGTACCCACCTGGTACCATACATATTTATTGTAATATTAGTGATTGTATTCCCTACGCTGTACTTTACAGCTCTGTGACTATTCTTTAGCTACTAATCTGTACTTTTTTTTTCAGATTTTATTTATTTATTTTTAGAGAGAGGGTAAGGGAAGGAGAAAGAGAGGGAGAGAAACATCAATGTGTGGTTGCTTCTTGTGTGTCCTTAACTGGGAACCTGGCCTGCAACCCAGGCCTGTGCCCTGACTGGGAATTGGACTTGCAACCCTTTGGTTCCCAGGCTGGCACTCAATCCACTGAGCCACACCAGCCAGGGCTAATCTGTATCTTCTCTTCACCTCTTTCCCTTCACCTCTTTCACTGAGTCTCCCTACCCCCATCTCCTTGGGTAACCACCAGTCTGATCTCTGAGCCAATTTGGTTGGCCCATGAGCCCAAATATGTGGTCCAATATTATTCTGGATGTTTCTGTGAGGGTGTTTTTAGATGAGATTAACATTTAAATCAGTGGAATTTGTGTTCAACAAAATACTCTCTTTAATGTAGGTGAGCCTCATCCAATCAATTAAAGGCCTGAAGAGAGCAAAAGACCGACCTCTCCTGAGAGAGAAACCCTTCCTCACCCGACAGCCTTCAGACTTAAACTACAGCCTCAGTCCTCCCCTGGGTCTCCGGCAGCTCCGCACCCTGCAGGTTTCAAACTTGCTAGACTTCCTAATCATGTGAGCCAATTCCTCAAAATAAGTGAATGTCCCTCTGCATACCTGTTTCTGTTATCTATACACATCCTATTGGCTCTGTGTCTCTGGAGCAACTTGACTGATACAAGTATCAAAGCATTAACTTTACTTAGGAAAATTCTCCCTTAGCTACACTGGTCGTTTGTTTAGGGCAAACTTTATACTGGTTTTCTGATGACTGAACTCAGCTCTCTGATGAAACAGCCTTCTGTAAGCTGGGTGATAAAAATCCTTGAGGCTATCCTACTTCATTTCAAACACCCCTTTTCACCTCGTGGAAGTAAATCTTCCTTACAAAAGTCTGTTAAACCTGGGCCCGGGAACATTTAAACTGCACCAACATTTCCTGTTAAAATATTCATCTTGCCACTGTCAAGCAATATTGCATTTTAATAGTGATTGCATTTTTAAGAAGAGTTTGAACTTGCCAAAACAGATCGTATTCTTGAAACCTCCCAACTCTGTCAAACTCCCCTCAGCTCTTTCTTTTCTAGCACATTCTAAATTTTCTGCTCTCGATGGCACTGTTTGTATGTTAGTCAATGTATGTCAAGATGATGATAATTAAATATCACTTGAAACTTAGAGACAAAGTGATTAAATTGGAATCTTAAAAACAGGTAGCTCTCTTGTATTTTACGGAAGGAAAATTCTACTTGAGTATTAGGAGGAATATAATTATCTTGTTCAAGTTACTGGATCTTCCGAGAAACCATGCAATACTATCTTCGGTAGAAAGAGGGTAATCGGAAATGGGTAGCAGCTTTTTCTGTTATTTTACGTTTTTAGAAAGTAATTGTACTTCTCTTGCACATAGACATCTGCCATGGTCACGAGACAGAGAAAGCCCAAGAAACGGCCTGTTTACCCCTCTCAGCATTAAAGGAAAAAGGGAGAGAACATGCTGCCTCCGTACCGATGAGGGAGGATGGGGACGTCGGAACAGCAAATGGTGCAGCGACAGCACCGCCGTGGCAGCTCCAAGTCACTGCCTCCAGGAGCTGCCAGTGGCAGAGAAGACTGCCATCAGTCGCCCCTGCTGCAGAGACCCTCTTCAGCAGGTGGGTCTGGTCACTTGCAGCTGGGTCAGGCGCCAGAGGAAGGCGATCTTTACTCGGGATTGGGGGCGGCAGATAAGGACCCCTGGACTGTCGAATCCAGCTTTGCCTATCAGTCATCTAATTCAAATTCACCTCCTAAAGTGAAGGGTTATCCAATTTCCTGTTACATCCTAACATTAATTCAGCAGTTTCCCTTATTTTACATCCAGCATTGATTAAAGAATCCAAACGTGAAAGTCAAAGTTGCCTTACACGCTGAGGCTGTGCATCAGTGCTGAAGTGACATCCCTATTCTCGGTGTGAACTGGGAGCAAGCACTAATTAAAATTATAAGCTAGAGAGAACATGCATTGAAAAAAAGAAGCCGTCCCTAACCAATAATTCCAGGGATAAATCATACTTGATTTGCTAACATATAGACGTGTCAGGAACTATGATCTACAAATGTCTTGAATATGGTTCTAATCAGTCTGCAGAACAATAATCAAGGAGGCATATAATTAGAACAGGCTCATCCAATGAGCAGCACATAACATTGTCTCACCTTGAAACAGCGCACCGCCTCCTGTCTCAAAAGTAAGGACTCATTCAAAGACAGGCAGTTTTCTCATTTCAAGTGCACACGGATGGACTTCTACCATTTTGGGCAACACGGTTCTGGACTTCAGATGTGTCCTGGTCACGTTTCATTGAGCCTCCTCTCTGTCTTTTCACCTGACCCTTGCATGCGTGTGGAAAGATTCTGGTCTGAGATGCCCTCCTGATAGCTCCAACCCCAGCTGACAACTTGCAATCAATGATAAAAAGTAGCAGACAAGAAACTCTAAGAAAATATCAGTCATATTCTCCTACAAGCAACGTCACCTCCGGCAGCTCTTGGTTATGCCATCAAGATAGGAGGGGCCTGTGAAAGCATGAGCAGGAGGAAAGCAAGTTTTGAACACTTGCTCCTTGCCGCATCATTCTAAGCCTTTACATGGATCGCCACGTTTGTTCCAGAGAAGAGACCGATGCTATTGATTAGGAAGCAGGAGTGTAGGACAAATACATCTAGGATGTGCTGAAGGTGATATTCCAACCCCTCTCCCTCTAGCTCCCAACCTGGTCTTGGCTAAGGCATTTCTCTTTGTTCTCTTCTTTCTGACCATAAACATGCCAAGTGCACCCATGAATCAGAGCCTTTTTCCTCACTGCTCGTTATGCTTGGGATGTTCTCCCTCCAGATCTTCAAAGGCCTCCTCTTCATTATGCAGTTCTGCTCACAGTCTTCCTCAGGGAGGCCTTCCCCGGCTTCCAAGCTAGACCAGCCCTGCCACTACAGTTTGTCGTTATTTTACCCTTCACAGCTCTGGGCTTATGTGCTCAGACTCTGAGGCTCAACTGCCTGGATTCGAACCCTGCTTTCTCTGTTTACTAACTCTAGGACATAATGGGGGGTGCTTTCAGTCTCCATGCTTCAGCATCCTCATCTATAAAATAATGGTCATGAGGACAGCTTATTGGATGGGTCTCCCTGACGGGTTTGTTGCAAGAATTATACATAGCCATACAGACCAAGTGCACAGAATGAGGTCTTCTACCAACTCAGTACTCTGTTTATTCCCATCTTCTTCATGGCACTTATTGGCAGCTAAAGTTAGCCTCTTCATGGCACTTATTGGCAGTAAGACTGAATGTTTATTAGGAGGCTGGGAATCTGCCTTGTTTCTTACTATGCCCTCAGCAGCTAGAAAGGTACCTGGCACATGATAAATTACTGTGTGATTCATTGAGTAAGCACTCAAATTATCGTTGACTAGAGACTGATGATTGAAACCTCACATATTAAACTGCTCTGCAGGCTTTAGAGGATGATACTGGATCAGAGTCAGTTCTGCTGCTCTTTAGATCTGATATGAGACTAGTTATTTAACCTCTCCCAGTTTTATTATTCACGAAAGAGAGATAATAACGACCCAAGGCTGGATAATTTATAATTTAGTGACCATAGAGCATTATACATGAATGAAAAAGAATGAATTATATCTGCGTATGCCTACATGAATGAATTTCACAAGCATAATGTTGAAGATAAGAAATCATACACAAACCCTGACTGGTGTGGCTCAGAGGGTTGGGTGTTGTCCCACAGACTGAAGGGTCACCGGTTTGATTCTCAGTCAGGGCCAAATGCCTGGGTTGTGGGCCTGGTCCCTGGTTAGGGGTATGCGAGAGGCAACTGATCGATGTTTTTCTCATGCATGGATGTTTCTCTCCATCTCTTTCTCCCTCCCTTCCCCTCACTCTAAAATAAATAAATTAAAAATACTCTTAAAAAGAAATCATACACAAAATATTATATATTGCAACACACTTTGCACAGGTCAGGAACAGACAAGGTTAAACTATGGCGGTAGAAGCCAGGTTGTGTTAGCCTTGGGAGTTTAATGACTGGAGGAAATGAGGCAGCTGCTGGAGTTACCCATGTCATCTTCCCATTCTGGGTGGTAGTTACAGTTACACTGGTATGATCATTTGGCAAAAATTCAGGAAATGCTACCCTTATATTTTACATGCTTCCATCAGTTATAATGATAAATAACTTCCTTATATGGTAGATAATGAAGTAATGTAAATTAAGCATGAACCACTGTAAATAAGGCTCACACATAAGAGACACTAAACACTAATTCCCTTCCCTTCTTTCAACATGGGCGAATATCAGCAGCCCTCAGCTGCAGCACGAAAAGGGACATTTGAGGCCCCTCGCAGTCTGGCCTCAATCTATCTCCCCGGCTTTTGGCGCACCAGCACCCTGCATCAGACACATCCTGTTACTCCAGTCACCCTGAACTGCTCACTCAAACCAGCTCACGTCTTTTCACACCGGTTTGCTTTTCACGTTATTGTTTGCCCACCTAGATGCTCCTTCCGTATCCTTCGTTCTTCCAGCAAATTTCTACTTATCCTTTAAAACCCAGCTGCAGCACTATCTCCGCAACAAAGCTTTTCTCAGTGTTCCTTTCGGTCAATGACTCTCTCCTTTGTGATCTCTCAATGGATAAGCCTTTATCGTACTGTGTTGTGAACTACCCTTTGAAATATGTTTTGGTTTCAAGCCATGTCAGTTGTATATAGCAAGGTCCTTAGGAACTTAGGTCTCAGGTCCGCCATTCACTTGATTTTTGACCTTCCGCATGTTACTTCAGCTTGTTAAGCCTGTTTTCTCCCCTATACGAGGCAGGCAGTAATAGTTTTCATGTTATAGAATTGTTCAAGAATTAGAATTTTTAATGAAATTATATTCGTGAAGGGTTTAAATACAGAACGTAGCAACAAGTAGTTAATCAGTATGTTAGCCCTAGTCATTATTAAGGACAAAAGCATCCTTTATTTCTGTGTTCTACCACATACTTTTACACACAAAACACAGAGTAGATATTCAACCAGAGTTTGTTAAAGAAAGTTGAACAAACAGAGCAAGATATGTGTCTATTGCTGTGCAGGAAAGAACAAACAAGAAGGCAAAAAGAAGGAAAAGAAGATGTTTTTAATTAGGTAAATTAATGTTCCAGAAGGAGACTCAGAGGTCTGCTACCCTTTGCTCTCATGAACCTAGATTGCTGCAGGAAGCCGAGCCTCCCGGCAAGCCCCCCACCCTTGCAGGCGGGAGCCTGGCTGCTCCTGGGAGTGTTACAGACACACCCCGGCCACGTGGCTTGAGGCAGATAATGACAACACAGCTGAAGTCCTGATGACTGGTTATTTTCTTCAAGTTAAAGTCACGAGATGTTTATGGTACTAAACTATCTTCCTAAAGAAAAGAAAGACTACTATCCATTGAGCGCCTATCACGTGCAACACCGCACTAAGGCACTTTACATACATACATTACTTCTAGTCCACACGGCAACCCTTGGCAAGGTAGACTGATTCCAACTTTACAGAGAGGAAAATAATTTGAGAGGTTAGGTTATTGTGCCTGCAAGAGAGCAAAGGCTTAAATCTGCGTCTACGTGACTCTCAACTTTCCACAACTGTAATACCTCCACTTCATTCAATTATTTATATGACTATCTTATATCAAATGAACACTAAAATTGGATTACAAGTGGGACTGAAATAGTGCAGAATCTTTTTCAACACTATCACCAACTTTGTGGCTGTAACTCTTACTGACTGTTGAAAAAGTTTAAAGAAAAAAATAAAAAATAATTAAAAAGCACAGAGAGAATTTGTTTGCTTTTTAAAGAATGTGAAGAGCAGGGAGAAATCAAAAAGTGGAATTAGGAGAAATTGAAATATAACAAGCTTATATTCCAATAAAGATGAAAGTTAGGGCTAATAAAATGTACAAATTAGAAGAGATTTTCTAAAAAAGCATATGAAACCAGAAGACAACAAGATGAAAGAGAAAATCCAGACTAAAATATAGGGTGGGGCAAAAAGCAGGTTTATAGTTGTGAGTACATGGAAGTTTTTTATTATTGTATTAATGATTGTATTATTTTCCATACAAACAACTAAACCTACTTTTGCCCCACCCTGTATATACCCTAGGAAGAAAAAAAAGACTAAAATCCATGAAATGAAAAACGGACACATAAAACTAGATATAATTAAGAACTAAAATGGTTTTTAAAATCAAATAACTTTTTTTAAAAGAAGAAAAAGTTTGAAGAGGAAAGAAACAGAGGTGCCCCGGGGTCAGGGGAGGCAGACAGGAGCCACAACAGAGCCAGCAGCAGCAGCAAGGCCCTCCAGACTCAGCCGGTCCTCAGGTGCAGCAGCGGCCAGAAGACACTGCCCACCTGGGGCAGCAGCCACCAGACACGCACTCATATTCCTCACGTGCGAGTCTTCCTCTGACCTTGGGGCCGGCTGCATAATGATCACATCCCTAGAAAATCAGGGCATGCGGCCTTCTGGTGCTAGCTAACTGGTGTGGAGCTTCTGGGGGACTCTGGGAGGCTCTCCGTGGCCAGACTGTCCCCAGAGGCAGAATTAAATAGTGCCCAAGTGCCTGGGCTCAGGCATGAGGCTAAGTGGCAATTCCCACCCACTACTCTAGAGCTGGCTAAGTTGAAGTACTTTGGTGCAGGTTCCTTACCATTCCGAGAATGAAAGAAATCTATCGCACAGTTCAGCAAAACGTCTGTTTTAGTAGACTGCATTTACAACATAACTCACAGGGAAAACCCTTAACCACATGCCTTTCTGAGTCCCCCCTGCAACTCCAGGACTCTATAGGACCAATTTTGGGGAAAATAAAATACAATACTGTTTTAGTTCAAACTCTTCATTTTTCAGAGGAAGAGATTTCTAGGCAAATGTTAAAAACTAGATTATGAACTTCAAAAGCCCTAAATACTGAAATACACACACGCACCCATCATTTAAATTTAAAATATTAACTTTTAAAATAATTTAAAGAACTCAAATATTTTGACATTTCGCATGACTTTGTCACTATTATTGTGGCATGGTTGTGAAAGAAAACAAAAAGCGCACCCCGGGATAAATTGTTTTTCATTTTTTGTTTGTTGACCACACTGCTAACTGGGTAAGGCAACAAACACTATTTTATTGATCAGATGAGGACCAGAAACTCAACATCCTGAATCAAAATCTTTGATTTTTTTCTCCCTGCTACAACTCCCGTGTACTGACCTTGTTTGTTCTTTCCAAAGGGGGCAAATCAGCAACCAAGACTTTATATTCCACTACCACCCAGCTGATGGACTCACTTCTGCCAAGATTTGAGGTACACAGATGGTCTTTTACCAGTAGTATCCTCTTCTGAAACATACCAACTTCTATGATAACTGACTTCTTTGCTTCATTTTATTGGACAGCTCTACAGACTCAAGACAAACCAACCAACCCTCCCCACCAGCAACGGGTTCATGAAGTGCAACGAATATTCTTGGAACTCAAAGTAAAGCCAAAGGTGACACATGATAAATGCTCCAACTCTGGGGTCAAACAAGTGTCAGGCTAGTCTAGGCTCGGCCACTCACCAGAGGAAACCTTGAGCAAACTGTTTTCTTACTTTGGCAGAAGTATATCATAAGGACCCCTTTGAGAGGGCCGTTGAGAGGACTGAGTGTAACAAAGACCATCTCACTAGGTACAGAGCCCGGCGTATGTAGGCATCTATTAAATGACCGGGGCTAGCACTGTCATACTTGCCGTAATATGTAAAATTAGTAAATGGGACAAAATCATTTAGTCTGTGATGTCTTCAAAAATTAGACATCTTGTTTTGTAGCTTTTTTTATAGTGTTAAACAGAATTTACTGGGTGCTACTGCTATGATTTGGTTTAAAAGCCATCTATTTATTCAGATTGGTATTTCAGCAGAAAAAAACATTTAATGAATGGATCTTTCATCTAATCAATATCTCTGATACCTATCATTACTGTTCCTGGGCGTTCTATAGAATAGCTGCCAGCCGTTTTAAGAGAGTATCAAATGATCAGTCATTTTTTGCTAATAAAATCAAATAAGAAAGCCATGTTGCTTGAGTGCCAAAATGCTTTTCAAAAGCTCAGTTCTGATGTATGATTTAACAATGCTTATGGAGAAATACTCAATAAACTATTCAAAAATTGATAATCACTTGTTTCTTATTCTCACACAACATTGTTTGAGATTAACTCTGCCTTCTCTACATTTGGAAGATTTTGGTATGACAGTTTCATACGCACATAATAGAGCAATGTGTGAGACTCATGGGTATTGTCTTTTTCCACAGCAGGAAAAATTTTGGTAGCTCAATTGCATTGGGTTACCTATTTTGCAACTGCTTATTTCAAACAATGATCTATAACGTTAAAAGGTAGTATACCCAACAGCATTTCACAATGCATTAATTCAGAAAAATTTTACTGACTTCCGAAGACTTCTGAGAAAACTGCACACTTGGTAAACAGTATTACCATCAGGGAAATGATGAAGACTCCACAGAAGCCTGAAGAGATGAGGGGGGTAGGTCGGTTGCCAATATTTGAAAAGTACGCTAATTAGCCTGATTACATGGTGCATTTACAACTTATTATTAATGCCCCCTGACAGAGATATGTCACCCTGGCCTTGAAAGTGTGGTGACCACAGTGCCCTGAAATGGAGTTTCCAACAGTCCCACACATTTTGAAACAAGGCATCAGTAATGTGGATAAAGTGCGCATCAATTAAAAACGTGATACCCTTAAACATTCAAGTTGTTTTGCTTGGTGCATTTAGCTAACATAATGAGTTTCTCTGATCATTTGGAGACCCAAAGTGATGCACAGAAAATTCCCATTCCATACCATTCAAATGATAATTAAGGCAGTCATGAAGTCATCTCCAAAGCCGGTACCATTCACTCATCCTTCAGCTCTGCTTCTGTCCAGTCTGCTACTTAAGGATGCTCAAGGTCAATCTGACACTTACTAGAAGGAAGTACGTGATACAGCATCCTCACCAAAAAGCACCCTAACTTTATTACCCTGTGCAGCAACCCTCATCTGTACTCAACACGTCAGCACCTTTTCACACTGATGTTTGAGAGTTAATGCAACAATTTCATGGAAAGAGAAAAAAATATCCGAAACACAGGTAGTTTTATTTGTAAAACACTGCACGAATAACTGTCTTGAAAGAAAATTTCAGTATCAATAAAATACGAAGAGCTATTTTTATTACAAAAATTCAACTTGTATGCATTTTTTTCAAGTTTTTCTACTTAGGTTATAACCACCATAAAATTTTTAGTGAGTTAAAATTCTTTTTTTTTACAAAAACACTCTATCCCATGAGAGCATCATAAAGGTCAGTTTGAAGCCTGAGGTTCAAAGTTGAACTGATGGAAAAGTACATTTTCTCCTTTTTCATTTAAATAAATACATAAAACAGGCATCCTGAAAACACCATTATAACAAGTGCACATGAGTATTCTTTTGAAATTTGGCAATGAATTTGTGCATGATGCTTTCCTCTTAGGGGAGAGAATAGTGATGGTGATTTTCTGTCAAATAACTGTCCCTTTACCTTAAAACCAGTTGTTACACTGGTTAAAATATTGTACATAACTACCTCAAATCAATGTGGATGAGTTGGAGCTGACAACATATTCAAGAAACTTATAGTCCTGCATGGATTCTCTTCCACATAAATGATTTTAAAAGCCTGCAAGTTAAATATATACAGAAAAGCTGTACTTTTCTTTTGTAAATAGAACAAACACAAGCCTCTATTTTAATATAAGTCAATCTGGACTAACCTGTATCAAGCTACATCTGAAACAAATGGGAACAAACATTCCATATTATTAGCAGAGCAGTGGACCAACTGACCCTGGACAGAGGTATAATGTGACTTTATAAAAGTTCACAGTCGTGACTATCACAAAGAGAAACAATCAAGGACATAGAAATTGTGTATCCATGTGAAGTCTGGGCGGACCCCAAGAACCTACTGGACTAATAAGGAGAGTAATGCATCAGTCAGTAGATTAATAATGTTAAACTTAAGAAATTAACTTGGACTAGGAGAAAGCCTAGATAGAATTTAAGGCAACATTCACACATTTTTAAAAAGAAATCAATTGTAAAAACAATTTTTCTTTTAGTGGCAAAGATGAGTAATAGCTTTCAAATTTTATTCACTATTATAAAGACTCATAATAAATTACTTTTTCTAAAGAGAACATTAACCATTTAGGTACTATGCACATGTTCACATCATACCAATTTTAAGAACTGCTTCAAGAGAAATAGCTCTAACTGAATAATATATATATATATTTGGCTAATCCATGATTACTGAACCAACCTGATCCTACTTAGTTTGTATACTGAGAAGTACATATCACATCACACTGTAGTTTCAGGCTTTCACAGGAAAAAAGAAAAAGAAAATGTTTAATTATATAACACCCCCTTGTAGCAAATAAAATTTTGTGAATGGCTGAAAAAGTTTAGCCAAAGAAATATGAATACCCTTCTCCAGAGAATTCAATCTGTTTGAGTCTGAACATGACTTCTTACAATCTCCAACTTATTAGGGATTAACTACATGGGAATACACTCCTCCATTGTTACCCTACTGTTAAAATATTGGTACTTTATTATATAGTGTCTACCTTACTATACAATACATTTAGATATATAAATATATACTTGAAATTTTTTTCTCATTACTCTTTTTACATTCAACAGGCATGATTAAGTATGTCCACATAAAGTAACTTGGTAGTCACTAGCGAAAACCTAAGCTGCAGAAGAATTTGGTATAAATGTTTATTATGTGGACAGGGAAAATCTATTTGTTGAGATTCAATTATATGATTTTTGAGACTTTCCATGATAACAAGACATTGTCATTCACAGCTGCCTATAGGGTTACTTATAATTCTTAACTGTAAAAATGTTTTAGGAATTTCTTCTCAATACTGCTGAAAACTCATTTTTTAAAATGAAACTCAATTTGATTATGGAATTTCCAACATTTCTTTTTTCACTGTTATTTTTTAAGTCCTGGTGCAACCCAACAAACAAAAAACTTTCAGTATATTTCCCTGTTGAAACTTATCTGCCAAATTTTGAGCATGGGTAATGGATAATCAAAATACAAATATATTCTTTTTAGCATATAAAATCATCAGGCAACTTAACTGTATTCTCTCACCTATCCATGAGTTGTATTACGAAGGGGCCTAAATATATCCAATGGGGAGGAGTGGGAAAAGACCAGTGTATTAAAGCCAATTATGTATCATACACAAAATTGCACATGTTCACTACTTGAAAAAATTCACATTTATTTACTGTCAAACCGTGTTAAACTTTACACTGGATATTAGTGATGGGCTCATTATTAACAGGTTTACACAAAGGGATAAAAAGAAAAGCAGAATTTTGCTGAAACAATTTACATTTCATTAGAACTTTATCATAAAATAAATTAATTACTAAATATAGGCAGAAAGAATATGGAAGAGTAATATTTCTGTTTTATTTTATTTTAAAAAAGAATAGGCACCTTTGTTCACTAGAAAGTTTGTGAGAAGTGCCCAGTGGCGTCCCCGCCCACCGTTCAAGAATCAACAGGGGGCGGCCCGCCGTCTTTTCTCGATTTCGCCACATTTGTGCAACGCATGGCGTAACTGGCTTCAAAGAGCTTTCTCCCCGTAAAACACGTGCTTTTGGCAATAAGAAATTTAAATGTAAGGGTAAAACTAACTTGTCGAAGCAGAACACTGTGTACAGTGGAAAATAAGTAAAAGTGGGTAGAACTTACCATGACAAAGTGTAAGAAAAAACAGGTCATAACGTGTGCAACCAAGAGCTTTCACAATATTTCCTTCAAACTCGTTAAAATTATTTTAATGACAATTCTCTTTCAGTTGGACACAAATGTATTTATTTTACCCTAGCAATAGAACAAAATATAATTTCTTTAGCCATTTTTCATGAGAATAGTTCACTGTACAGTTGAGGAAACATACGAAATAAGGCCTGTGGCTTGATTGCTAGTGGTTAAACATGTTTTCAATCTCTGCCTTAATGTAAAAGATTTGCAGTGAACTGCAAACTGATGCAGAATCTCTCTCCTGCTTTTCCAAGTCTTGTCAGGAACAGTAAGGTACAGTAAATTTGTCCCACAGGATTTTAAAGCCTACGTCTTGTATATAATACAATGCAGGCCTACAAACATGGTGCAGCCATATTTACAAATTTAGTTCGCAAACTGCTGCAGTAAAATGGCTGGAAAGTTTTGTTTTCTCGTTTCACAATTTCTCTAAACAGCAGCAGAATCTTAAAATACCTGGTTGGCATCTCTTTTCTTTGTAACAAATAATTCATTTTAGTATACTCTGTGTATATACAAAGTTTTTTGTATGTTTTATAAAAATTCACAGAACTGCAAGGTCCAGTCACCGTGTTCATACCGGAGGAACCACAGGTCGTCAGAGCTGTCGCTGCGAGCCGAGTTTGCGAGAGCTGCACGGGGCCAATGGACTCGTTCTTTGTGAATACTTGCATGTGGCCCTTGGAATTCCTTAGCTGCACTATTAAAGACTTGTCACCAGCTGCATCTGTCCTTCTCGAACGTCCCCTTCCGGAATACACCCCTCCTTGTTAATGGGGATTATGTACCCATCGCTGTTCCCCCTGCTGATCTGGTAGCACATCTGGAGCTGATGGCCAGCTCCGAGATTCGGCATGCTCTTGTAGTAAACGTCCTCGTTCTCACTCCTCCTGGAGGGGGACAGGTCTTCCTCCGTGTCGGGGCTGCTCTCCTGGGAGGGGGAGTCTCTGAGGTTGGGCATGCTTGTGTAAAGAGAGTCCCTGTTGGGGGACTGCAGCTGGTCCTCGGCCTCGGCCGTCAGCTGGGACACATAGCTGCCGGTCCCCTCGGGCTTCACTTTCTTCTGGGGTTGGTACAGAAGGGAGTGAGTCCGCTGAGGGATCAGCGGGGCCTCGAGCTCTTTGTGGTGGAGCTCCAGCCCTGGGTTGTCACTGTGCATCAAAGATGATGCGTCGGCCACGATGGCATCATCTTCGCTGCTGCTCCCTCCAATCACAGGCTTGACTGGTAGTGTGAGCTCCAGGTTGTGAGCCTTGCTGCTGCCCCGTAGGTTGTTGTGCACTAATTCTGAAATGATCATTTTCTCAAAAGCAGTATCATTCAGACTTAGTCCACAGTCCACGACTTGCACGCTGTCATTATAGTCCCCTTTGCGCAGAGAGTAGCTGTTGTTAAAGTTACCATTTAGCGGTAGAGTATCCATGGCACTTGTGTCCCTGGCATTGTTCAGTGAATGTCCTGAAACAGAAAACAGGGTGTCCATTATTACCTCTGTTACTTCCCAAAGAATCATTCATTCTTTTGTACAAAACTTTTTAATGTCGTTCAGGACAAAGTTGTATTTGAAAGCTAACACTTGCAAAGTGCCAGGCTTTCCCGCATTCCCAACTGTAAACAGTTGCAACCCCTTAGATAATGCGAAAAAGTGTGAAAGAATAATACTGTTTTCCAAGGGAGGGAAGATGGCATACAGAATATTACTTGATCAATTTTGGGGAAACAGTAGTTAGATTGATTTTGGGTCAAATCTCTGACACTCTTACAAAAAAAGACTTCACTCCATGCCCTTGCATAGTTAATGCAAAGCAATTCAATACTGACAATTACATTTTAAAGTACGAGACTATGATTTATAAAAATAAAATTAACAGAATTTGTCCTAAACAACACTAAATTAAAAAGGGATAAGTCACATACAAAAACCAAAGGCAAATGTACAACATAAACCCACATTAAGTGGCAAGCAACTTTAAACGACATCTAACATTTCCTTTTTCTGGAGATGAAACAAACAAAAGAATGAAAAAATGGACAGATACAAAGAATCCATGTCAAACAAAGACAGTCGTCTCTCACACCGACCGGCCCGGGGGCCCACAAGCACCATCCAACAACACGGTAGACAGCAGGTGGGATGACTCACTTTGGACAACTCACATCATGTCTGTCTGCTCAGGCTATCTGGCCTAAGAGTAGCTGATATACAAAAGAAAGTAAAATGATTTATTGTAACACGATGAAGAAATTCTAAGCTTCTCAGCAACTTAGTCAGAGCAAGGGTTCAACAAATTAGATTACCAGCAATAGCAGCCTTTTACTTTTTCATTTGGCATTTCTTATTATTTTGATTTTTTTTTTTTTTTTTGGTACTAAGACTCGAATAGCAATGGCCCCAGGCTCCTTATGGTCAAAGTGTGTGCCTGCAGCCCTGCAGTCTGCATCAGTCACAGTGACAGCGCCGAGTGGACCAGCAGTCTACTGCACAAGACTGGCCCACAGACACCATGGGCATGGAGGTTAAACGCAGAAATGTTCGAGATTCTTAAGTATGGGTCACAGAAATTAAACCAAGAATAAATATTACTGTGGAATGGGAAAAGGGTGTCACAGCCTTGGCTAATATATTTTTATCTCTAAAGGAATGAAAGATTGGGTAAGTCTGCTGAAGATATGAAAAGAGATTTAGGAAGAAAAAAAATATGGTAACATGCTCTCTTTGAATCAGAGTTGTATTTCCTACAGACACATAAACATGTAAACTAAGACATCACAGTGCTTTTCAGGCAAATGAAAGAAAAAACTTAAGAGAAAATTAAATGGTCTGCACCATGGAAAGTTAGGTTATTCATTCTCAAAATCCTAGAGAAAAACAAATCACTTGTCTACAGATAGGTCTGGAAAAAAAAAAGAATGAAATGATGTTATTGAAATTGAAATGAAACTGACCACTGTGAGGCTGCTGCATTGTATGCAAGGCTTGGAGGAGTTTAGGAAAAAAATTAATTCTTGAAAAAAAATAGAAAATTTCCCTTTTTAGTCCTCACTCCACTCTTAAAGCTGCAGATTATCCTAGAAAACTCAATTTCATGACCAATAAATATATGATAATTGTTTGACAAATTATCATTAGTAGAAAATGGGAAAATGGGGGGATTATATTTGTTGGTCACTCATGCTGTTTTAAAAACTGATCCAACGTCTATATTTGAAACGCTGACAATTCAGTTAATACCATGCTCCACGTATAACAAAATAAAGTTCTGATCGTTATTTGTGAGGCTTCCTTTAGCTTGGGTGACACAATTCTCTAGCTCTCTGAACTCACATATGCACCACACCTTATGTTTGTAAGCTCCACCGATAGAAAACACTTGGTGTTTTAAGGTGACACATGGTATCACTTGCTAGCACTGGCTTCCTCTATAGAGGTTTAATCTTGTCTTTTTTTATTCTTGCTTAATAAATATGAAAATATGTACTGGATAATCCAGAAGGTGTTTTCTATGATATACTGCAGATTTAAGCACATCTTTGACTGGTTTTGAAGAGGCAACTTTTTCTGCCAAGTTCAGGTAATTCACTTGAAGACTTTCCACAGCCTGTAGCAAGATTACTGTGGGAATGCAGAAATGATAAGTCAATTATTAAGCATTCTTGTTGACAGCACCTCAGGCTTTAAAGAGCAAATTATTTCAGCATTGCGTTGACTTAAGTATGGACAGCATTTGCTACAGACCTCTATTACTGACAAGAGGCAGTACACATAGATGTATTGTTTCAATTTGGTAATATTTTAGTTGCAAATTGTGAACCACTTGCCCGCTGAGTCTACTTCATGACTGCTAGTTATGTTTTAATTGTGCTGGTTAAAAATCATGCTGAAAAAATTTACATTTGATAGGCAAAGTTAAGTTTTACTCCCATACTTGTCTCTCTGTAGGTTGCTAGAGGAAAGCATAAGGAAAGTAAGAAAAACAAGAGAATGAAAAGAGAAGCTACAGTTACGTTAAAAAGGAATTTTAAGGAAAAAAAAACAGAAACGGAGTTCTGTGTTAAATTTAGTGGCAAATATCAATAACAAATCAAGTATTATATACTAGCAGTAATTATGCAATAACATTTATCAAAATCTTGAAAATTCTGTTAAATTTTATATATATGCTTTTTATAAAATAAGCTATTAGAAAACAGTAACATAGGATGAGTTAGTGACAATCTCCCCCCCATTAAAAAAAACTATAGGTATAAACTGACTAATATTAACATTATTTCCAAAGTTATTTTAAGAGAAAAGAAAAACTACCATAAAGCTGCACTATACTATAGTTTAGTTACACTGGTAATGCTGGGCGTAGTCTTCTATACCTAGGCATCCAAATGATCTTTATTAGCTAATTCACTCCAAAAGCAAATTCTGTCGGCAAACTTTAGAGTCAACTGAACAGTATATTACAGAGATAGGATACCTCTAAGTGATATACATCTTGAAGATGGGCTCTCGGACCATGTGATGTCAGTCCTGTAATAATATATTAAGATTTATGCCACCTGTGTCAAAAACATGGATAATTATTGGTAAATACTCTCATGACTAAATTTTTACTATAATATAGTGCAGTTTTAGAAGCCTGGCATGGTCAACACCATTTCTTTTTTAATTGAGAAATTAAGGATATAATAATAAGCATATGGCACTTCAGTACTCTAGAAAAACGGCAAAGATCAGAGCTCTGTTTAGCAGCAAAGAAAAGGTAGTTTTATTTGTAAGTATAAGCACACCTGGTGAGTTAAATACAGGAGCTGAAGGGGCATTACATACAACTGTTTCAGCGAGCAATGTGTTATAGGGGTTGTTAGTGCCGTGGGGTCGAAGAAGAGGGTTTGTTAGTAGGTAATTGCCAGTCATTCCTAAAGCAAAAAAAAAAAAAAAAAAAAAAAAAAAAAAAAAAAAAAAAAAAAAAAAAAAAAAAAAAAA
>PVKU01000484.1:161844-307985 GCA_004027475.1 Anoura caudifer | reverse complement strand
TAGAGGGAAGTTAAATTTCAGTAATTCACAAGGTGCTTTCTATGTCCCCCAAGTAAACACCTGCTGAGGATGACATTTACTAATTTATACAAAATCACTGTTAAACAAAAATGGCAATTAAATGCACAGAGATCAACATTATGTTTCAAGATGTTACTGCTTAATATTAAAAACCTAACCACTAAGGCCCAGAAGAGGGAATCTCAAACTTTCAGCATTTACAGGTGTAGGATTATCCCTCATGAAAACATCTGTGTTAATACCAACTTTGATACAAGCAGGAGGAAAACAACTTCAAACAGGTAAAAAGTACGACACACTGCACAAAGCTTCTCTTAGTAAATGCGAGAGCACACATGCTAAGGAAGGAAAAGCCTGGGTACAACGAATTATTAGACCATTCACAAATTTTATATAATGAGAATTTTATCTGCCAGGATTCAAAAATGAATCATTGGATCATTTCCTTTTTGATACTCATCTTAACAAAAAACTATGTAAAACATTAAAGCAATATGAAATAAACACACATTGCACTTATTGTAACTGAGAAATTATAAACCTTTCAATACTCATCAAACATGCCTTGCATACTAATGTAAGCTGACTAACATACTTTAAGTCAACTTGGTTTTGCTACCACACATATTCCTTTTCTCATTTTAAACCAACTCTCATGAAAACAATGTCAACAATGAAAAATATCATTGTGATAAAATATAACATGTTACATTACCAATCCATACAACAAAGCTGAAATTACCTGGATAAATTACCTTTCCATGGATTATATACAGTAACATGTTTTTTCATACCAAATTGAAATTTCCTAGCCTTGCATTCAGAAGTCTGTGTGTACATGTACTTGTTTCCTTATCTTACTACAATATTTTATTTGCCAACTTATTGTAAGTAACAACTATATTGATAAGATGATACATTTAAGGTTGTAATTGTAGACACACAAAAATGGTAATTCAGACAAAAATTACTTTGTAAATTCTCATGTATTTTAATTGTTTACAAAAATTTACTTTAAACTATTTGTCAAAACTGTTTTTTACTTTTCGACAGAAATGTTAAAAAATGTTGCAAATGACAATTTTCACTTTAAAATTGGCACTGTTTAAAGTGAAGAGTAGTTACTATAATTGTGTTAATGTTTTAAGATGAAAACTCTCATAAATGTCTCAGTTAGAAGGATAAATTTGTACTCACCAGGTAAACATTTTAATCAGTGGCATTTTCAGTAATTATTTTTTCTAGCCTTACTCTTAAGGTGGAGTTTAAAATTATACTTTTTGCATTACATTATTAAATTAAAAAATTTATATGTACTTTAATAAAGGATAAAAGCTGACTCCAACAGGTTTAGGAGCTTGTGATATAAACCCATTTAAGAGAAAATTCCCCCATTTTCTCTAGAATTGTTGTAAATTGGCAGCAGGTACAAAATTTATATTGTAAACTCAAATTTTCCTAGTAACTGACCTTGATTAAGTGTTGAAGTGCTATTGATGTCACCTGAGATAAAAGAAGATTCAGATTGTTTTCTCACAGTGTCATTCCACATCCTTCTTATACGACTCTATTAACATAAAATAGCAAGACATATATTATGTTAGTTTCCCCAAGCTTACCTTATTAAAGACACACAATGATTTACCCTAACAATCTGTGTAGGATTATCTGTTGGGCTTTTAAAGAAAATGTGTGTTGATTTTGGTCTAAAACTAAGGAAGTCTATATACTGCTCTGTTACTTTCTACTAAGGGGTATTTAATCTACTCTTAAAAAGTTTTCTTTTATTGCCTTTTTTTTAAACATGAGGTTATTTATTATTCAACAAATGTTTACTGAGTACCCACAACGAGCATTGTATTATATTATATAAGCTTAGGATATGAAATGATTATGATATACTATTTAAAGAAGTATACCTCTCAAAAAAGGTTGTTCACAGAGAAAGAAACATCTTGAAGAAATACTTAAGAAATTAAAACCAAAATACTAAGAAAGCAAGTATTTGCTATCTAGACATCATTATAATGAGGAGACAATTAGTGCATCTGAATACAACCTGTCTCAGTAGGCTTTCTATAAAGAAGGTTAATTAAAGATGCTGTCAAATTCTTTGTTACCTGTGTGCCAGAGGAATAGCGAGCACTGGTTCTGGTGGTTGATGGCTTCACTGAACTGTGGGGGCTCTCGGTTGGGAGGCCGCCGCAGCAATACGAATGTCTGAAGCACTTGCCATATTCTTTTCGTACCTGCAATGAACAACCAGGAGACGGAGGGATTAGTATAAACACATGTGCTTCTCCCCTCTCTCTAGTTAAATGAGCAGTGGAGACAACCAAGAAGTTCCACAAATACTTTTTCCATGGAGAAAATAAACTACACTTACAAAAGCAAGTTCAATCAAAACTGCTATAATCAGAAAAAATATTCTCTGTCCAGTAGACTGGCTAGTAAAATCTTTAAAATGTTATATATTATATAGTAATGCTTTATAACCTATTATGCAAATGCTTTTAATAGAACAGTAACATTTTAATAGACTTGTTTTATCTATATACTTAATAATTCCAATTTTATATTTCATGTTAAGAAAATAGGAAATTTGTCCTAAGAAAACAGGACAAAACTTTTTCACTAATTACATTTTACCACCCATAGTCAGTCATGTAAGTTTTATACGCTTCATGTCCTCCGAGGTAGGTCAATGCATGCACTTCTTTTACTGGATTGTGTATAGTTTTGTGGGTAACCTCTTTATAATGAATGACAAGACTATTTTGGTACAAGAATGAAGAAAGTACTTTGATAATATGCCATTATTTAGGATGGAGTATTTTCATTTCCTGATATGTCTAACTTTAACATTTAGTACAGAGAGTACCAGATGCCTATTCACTTCATTAGCACACAAGAGGACTATTTATACAATTTCCATTCTCATTAATGAGTTACCCAGGTAGTTTCCCTTTCCCCCTGAATCTTGGACAGAAAAGTTATTAGGTCTAAAAGAAAGTTTTCAGTGAACTTTAGAAAGTGAAGTCCAGCCCTGACTGGGTAGCTCAGTTGGGTAGAGCACTGTCCTGATGTACTGAGATTTCGGGCTCAGTCCGGGTTCAGGGCACACACAACACATGAATGGCTGGAGCAACAAATAATGTTTTTCTTTTCCCCCACTGTCCCTTTATCTCTATTTCTCTAAAAAAAATCCCTCAAAATCTATAAATAAAAAGATTATTATAAAAATAAAAAAGTCCAAATACTCACTAAATAACAGGGAACCTGGAGAGTTGGTACAAAATTGGGAAGAGTGGGAGATAATGCTGGATTCTATGTATCTACATTGGCATATTTATGTGTACTGTTATGGCTTAGAGAGACACTTTGAAATGAGAACACAGACAAGAAGGTGATGGTGCATAAAAAAATTATTTTTTTCAGTCAGTTACAAAAACAGTCCCAGGCTTTTCCCCTCCTCCCAGTTCTACACTCGGTGCCTGCAGAGACCATGACTTTGACACTTACTCCTTACAAAATTAGATAATTAAAGTCTCTAGATGACCTTTTAAATCTAAGTGCACTTGCATTTTCCTCCTGTTCCTTTATTTAATTATACCTATTAGAACAAGTAAAAATGGGATTAAACTTTCAAAGCACTTTCTTTGCCTAAATACGCTCACTGAAGTGGTAAAAACCAAGATTTTAACTAAATCATTTTAGATCACATTCTTAGCGGTTCACCCTGGCAGCACCCAGGAAGAGGTTCCCAGGACTAAGTAGAACATGTTCAAAAGAAGTGCTACATGATATTTTTAAATGTAATTCTAATGAAAAGCAGAGCAAAGACTGTTCAACTAATACACATAACTTTGTGAGGAAGTGATGGCTAAGTTCACACTTCATCTCACAGTAATTTGGCAGGAATTTCCATTGTGATCATATGCATGTATATAAAATGCTCATTTATAAAGTAAGAAACATATAAAAACCAAAGTAATTACAAAGGTTATACCTGAATAATGTTTAAAAAGTTAAAATTCAGTGTTATTAAATACCTTAAAAAATTTCTGCACATTTAATGGCTATTAACTGCTCTGAAATGCTGTATAACCCAGACAATGGTAATCAAAATGGTATTTTATCCAAGTAATACCCTCTGGTGTTGGTTTTGCCTAATGCCTACGTTGCTGTGAATGTACATTATCTGTCAGCACCGCACATCCCACTGTCATTATCTCAAAATTACAGCTTATTCAAAACCCATGGAAGTAACAACACTATCATCTTGTCAGGGGACTGAAAACATAATAGTTTTCACTTTCACAATTCGATTTCTCTGTTCGATTTAAGTGACCAACTAGTAATAACAGAATAAAAGAACTGCATTGGATATGCAGGCAGGAAAAGGATGATACCTAGTGAAAAGCTCAGAAATTTTAAACTTAAATGGTGCTAAACGCTCCTCTTAGGGCTATGTCTTCTTGCAACATATTGAAATTTTTCATCTTCAAACAAACATTAAGTTTTAACCATTTTTGCTGACTCCACTTAATATAAAATGGAGACTAAATAATAAAGTGTGAAATAATAAGTTATTGGATTTTGGATCTAATAAAATTAATCAAAAGGCACCATTAATATTAATCTTTTGTATGTCTGGCACTTTTAAATTAAGGGCATTTATCCTTATACTCAATTTTATTTAACCTTTTCTTTATGTTGCATACCCTTTGCAACAAATGCATACAAAGCATTTTTATAGACCCTGCTAGAAAAAAAGAAATATTAACAAAAATATCTAGTTTATAACATTCTCAAATTGAGATTCAAAAATGATTCCAGATATGGATTACAATCAATTTGATTAAAATGTAACACTATTTAATAATATGCCAGTTATTGCTTAAAGTCTTCTCTATTATATCTATCATTTCCAATAAAAGAACACGCAAGCAGAATCCCACGGTGTTTTCACTTACTTTCTTTTGCAGAGCACAGTGGAAGATGAAAATGAACACTCCCTGGAAAGCATTAAAGATGGTGAAGAGATAGGCCATCACAACAGTCTCCTCATTAATAAAAAGCAACCCAAATGACCAGGTTAGGCCAAGAAGACACAGAAGAGCGAAAGCGCCAAGCACCCAAGACCTGAAAAAATAGAGTGAATTTTATTAACAGGTTCAATAAGAGAACAATACACATCACACTTAAATATTAACGTATCAGTAGTAGCAGTTGGCTTTCTCTATGTTCACATTCAAATTCAACAGCATTTTGGCTTTAACCTTTCACTGATTAAAGAAGGAATAATAGCAGTTAGTACTGCAGCCTCCAGTGAAAACAGCAACAGCAGGTATAACCTTTTTTTTTTTTTTTTTACTTCAGAATAAACAAGGTATCAAAACTATATTAAAATACAAGGTGTGCGACATCCCCCATGACTTCATTATCTTTTATGTGCATTTTGGTCTAAGAAATTAGGAGTCCCCAATTAGTTTACTCCTATATTTCTGTTCCTGCGGCGTACCCATGACTGGACAATGTGACACATACAGAAAGGTTAAATGGCAGATAATCAGCACCTCGACTTCAGATTCTGATAAACTCATCTTAGGTGGACCTCAGGTTTTGTAACTAAAGCATGAAGAAGCCTAGCTGAAATGGGACAAAAACATGAGAACAACTTCAAAATAAAATAGTTTTGGAGAGATTTCATCATGAATAGCTTAAGGAGAAAAGAACTGCGGAAAATAGGACGGAATGAGAAGGATTTAAAGTCAGTGCATTCCATGTCTAACTAATGATCTTACTTGATAAATGGCTTATTATCTTCATAGCTAGAAAGCATTATAAGCAGAAAAGAGAAACAAAATTATTAGACAGAATTAAAATAGAAAGTAATAAGAAAGCATTTATATATTTTATAAATTATTCAAAATTAAGAAAGTCAAAATGCAGAGGCAAGCAATTAAAAAAATAAAGGCATATTATAGTTTTAAAATACTATAGCAAATTAGATATTCCAAAATAATTATAAAAATTAAGGGCAATTCATGATATTGACAGATTTGTAAAAATATAAATCATGCCATAAATTTGTTAATGTAGGGTTCTACCTTACCCAGGTAAGTCCGTATTATAGTAGCCATCACAAACACGGTAATTACTGGTGTAGATGAGAAGATAGAAAGAGGAAAAGGAAGAAAAGAGAGAGATGCTAAAGATTAGCTCTCTCTCTTACCATGCAACATGCAATGAAGCTGGCACTAACCTATCTAAAATATCTAATTAAAAAAAATTACCCTTACTATAGATCTGCCATTTTTTACATTAAAATATTTTCACAATCCCATTAAAAACCAACTTGAATAATACTTCATTGAAATTTAAATTAAGGCTTGTATTTAAAAATTAACTAAAAATGCTTCCATAACATGACTTGAGTCAACAGCTATCAATTTTTTGTTAATTGGATAGCATTTTTATTCAACATTGAAATAATATAAACATTTATTTATCATGGAAAAAACAGATAATCTCCAAGTTAAAAATAGTAAGAGTGTACTCTCTTAGGAAAGCCAGATTAGAAGCAGAAACTGTGCTCAGGACCCTCAAGTCAAAAAAAGTCATTTAACAAAACAAACTTAATATAATCTTATCAGCTATGCAAACAGGAACATCACTTTGATCTGCATTTTAAATTCAAACGAAACTGCTACAATGACACGGAATTTTCACAAAGCTACGGAAACAATTTTCTTGGCTCTGGATCAAGGCAGGCAGTATTGTCTAATTTTTGACCAACGTCTGTGACATGGTCACAGTAAAGTCAGCCTTCATCTGTAAAACCTCATTCTCAATAATTTCTACAGTTGATGGAAGGTATTCATATATTTCCTGTGGAGAATGAATATCTTTCACTTAGTTTGTCAAGCACTAAAATTAAAATACAAAATACTTACTTTATGTTTTCCAACCTGCTAGAATCTGGTTTCAAAGTGTTTGAGTGCTTCACCATTTTACACAATGTGATCACCAGGAAGATAATGTTTAACTGTTATAACAAATAAAAAAGTAATTAGACCACTATGACCAATGAATACAAAAAAAAGTTTTTGCAAATTTAATGAACTAATGCAGTTAAATATCAATGATGTGCGTATATATTAGACAATGATCCAACTTTAGTTTATATATGCAATGAGCAAATCTGAAAAATGAAATACTCTGGCTACATATGATCAATTTTTCAATAGATCATTTGACATGAAGTTGCAACCTCATTAAATTAGTATCATGTGGTGATGATTAAATGAATTAGATACCTAAATTAGTTTCTTTAGCTAGAGTAGGGGTGTCAAACTCATCTTCACCGGGGGCCACATCAGCTTCGAGGTTGCCTTCAAAGGGACAAAATAATTTTAGGACTGTATAAATGTAACTACTCCTTAACCGTAAAAGGAGTTGAAATTACATTCGGCCCTTTGAAGGCAACCGCAAGGCTGATGTGGCCCCTGGTGAAAATGAGTTTGACACCCCTGAGCTAGAGGTATTCTAGGGCCTCGAAGCCATCTAGGAAACACTGAACTACGTTACTTAGAAAAAACTGAATCAACTATAATGGAAGGATTGCTGGATTCCAGACCCTAACACTTACTTGACTGAGTCTAACTTTGCATTATGCATGTTTAAAAAAAGGTAATAACAATTGCACAATCTATTTGTAAGGTAATTGTGATGCTCAGGTGAAAAAAAAATATATATATAGAAAATGCTAGCTATATAAAGCACGATAAACTTAAATATATGCACATATATATTTGCTATTTAACCACCAAAAGCCATCAGTCCCTATTTCCCAGTCTCTGAGGCCATGTGAGTCCCTCTAAAACATTCGGCTGTGCAAAAAAAAATGAGGTGCTGACCAAACTGGGGAAGATGAACCCTGACACATGATGGGCATTTGCAAGATGAACATGAGTACACTCAGAAGAAAGGAGTTGCGTTTTGACTGAGGAGACGTAAGGGTTTGTAAATTGCATTTGCTTCTATAGTCACCTGGCACAGCGCTAGACAGAGGGAAGGAAGTTCCATTTTTATGCTGTAAAAGTATAACTAAAGTAGATTGGTCCTGGATTTTTTGACATTTTATTTACTTCAGATTGTTAGATTAAAAAAGGTGAAACAGAATTATTTTGTGAGCTTCGTATGATTTGAAGACCGTGCAAGTCCAAGTGGTATATTCAGAAAAAGACCCATCGAATGTGGATGAAGCAATTTTCTTGGCGGCAGACAACAGAGGGAAGTTTTTTGCAGTAACATGACCATTTTTACTATCATGATACCATGTGACAAAGTGATAACGTACTTTAGCCATTCATTAGTACTTCTGATTTTGTATTAGGAAAAGTGATGTAGGGCAATAAATAAAATTTCCAAGTTCTCCCTAATGGGTTTGGGAACACAGCAAAGGTTTTAATCTAAGCTGCTTATCAGTCACTTTGTTCTCGTTCCTACTTCCCTTCGCTGTAGAACTTCTTCTTAAGGGAGAAAATGAGGTTAATGGGCATAATAATTTGCAAGGGCTGGCAGACAGCATTCTATGTTAATTACTTGAGGACAAAAAAAGCTCTTTGTTTAAAACGGTACTTAAAATTAATTTCTTAAAATATTTGTATAGAGAAAAGGTAAACACAGTTGTAGAAACACTTTTCTGGTTTCACATTTGAAGTATTATTCTAGTTGGTCATAGTATAAATAAAAGGTTAAACTTCAAGGGATGTTATAATACGATACATTTTATTCAACAAATATTTACTGACTTTGCTGCCCCACACAAGAATGCGCTTACTGTACTGTGGGTGAGACTTAAATTCTGCCTTTGAGAAATTAGACAAATCTTGCTGGCAGGAAGTAAATATTTGATCTGGTATTTGAAAAATGATGACAGAGTGTATCTCTAATTTTTTAAAAGGCAAAAGCAACAGTGTGTTTTATTTTTTTACTTTATGCAATAGTAGGTCTTAACTAGTAAATGTAACAAATGGTTAAAAATAAGAACTCAAATGTCTTAAAAACCAGCCAACCAACCAAAACCCATGTAAGTGGACAAAATGACTGAAACTCTTGGTTAAGAAAGGCTGTTTCACAGATGCAGAGTTAAAATCCTAAAATCTCTTGACCCTTCTTTTTTTAATGTCCTATCGAAACGATTTCTTCCTTTGACCCCAAGCTTCTGGACCCAAGGTTGTCGCCCAACCTTCCTCTTTCTTAAACATTTTCTAGAAGCACATGAGCCACAACCGGGTATTCATGACTTCCTGTGTATATTAATTATTCCCTAAGGAATAAAATAATAATAGCAGTAGTATATTCCAGGAAGGAAAAAGGGTATTACCCACTACAATGTATAAATTATAAGAAAATAAAAAACGTGAATGTGGAAAAATGTGGACGCATAAAGCATTACGCTATGAAAAGAAAATGAGGAGAAAATGTGAAATGGTGGAGGTAAGCCCACCCAAATATGTTTTTCAATGAAGCAAATCAGGTAAAAGTCAGTAATGCATTTTCCAATAGATATAAAATGTACTATATAAAAGTAGAATTAAAGCGAAGTATGATACAAAGACATTTCTGTCTTTTAACACTAAGGACGAACCCAGTACAGCAGAGTGTGCCACAGAACACGTATCTCATTTGATCCTTAAAAAACAGACTGCGAGATGCACCTTCCCTTCTTTTTCCTTCACCCTACTGAGGGTAATGTTTTATATACAATATGTATGTATACATGAATATACACACATATTTAATTTTTTCTAGTTACAAATATAATACATTCACCATACATAAGGTTCACAAAATTACAGGAGGAAAAATCCGAACAACAACCTATCTCCAGAGGTAGTCACAGGCATCAATCCCCCAATGCACTCCTCCTTTCTTGTTCTTTCGAAACACAACTGGAGACCCACTGTACAAACCTGCCTGCGATGTTACGTATCTTGGCCAAAGACTATTCAGCTACTGTAACGTCAGTGCTGAGGTTCAGTATACGGTGGGGCTGGCTCCACAGACCACAGCCTTTCCAAATAATTAACCAATTTATTTTGGGAGAAAAAAATGAGCCTTCCAACCAAACAAAGATACACTAGGCTCACATTTTAAGAAGCATTCCACTTTTATCTATAGTAATCTAATTTATAAATCACTCAGATGATGAGTGAGTTGAAGATAAATAATAGGCTAATTACTGTGTAAAATATAGCCTCAAGGAAAACCTAAATAACATGAGGTGTGCTTGTCAA
The DNA here is from genome assembly GCA_004027475.1 of Anoura caudifer. Lineage (NCBI taxonomy): Eukaryota > Metazoa > Chordata > Mammalia > Chiroptera > Phyllostomidae > Anoura > Anoura caudifer. The sequence continues at coordinate 297,657 of PVKU01000484.1, read as the reverse complement.
ATGACTTCTACCAGATGGGCTTGCGGAAATAACTAATCCTCCATTTCCTTTGTAAAACACTACCGTTCCATCCTCAGCAAGTGCCTAAAATGCCCACGCACTTCTATTCCCACTAGCTGAGCTGTAGTGTAACAGCTAGTTGTGTTTTCTCAAACCTGTCTGTGTCATGCTCACATAGCTAAGCATCACACGAAGCCATAAAAGCTGAGTGTGAAAATAAGGGCTATTCTTTCTAAGGTACTTAATATCAAATGTTTCTAAAGGACATTTTTAAAGCAAGTCTCTTTAAAAGCAACTAAAAATAATCATAAAACCACAGAAGGATATTTGACTCAGATGGTTTCAGAAGTGTCTGTGAATTCCCCAATTTAAAGACATTAAAAATAAAATGACAGCCAATGCACTAATGTGTAGGTCCCAAGAAACTTATACTCAAGCCCAACACCAATTTAATCTTTGAGATAGAACTTGCAGGTGGACAAATGCAAGGCAATGGTGTCTTTCACAGGATGAAATGCTGTCATTTCAAGTCAAATTATGAAAAAAGGCAGCAAGACATACTGTAAATCGGATACGAAGTGGAAAAAAAGCTAAGATACTTCCCCTCAATCCTAATTTAAAAACTCCACTAATACATATTTATTAGTTTTATTAGACAAGTTAAAACATGTATCATTTAAGTATTGAACATTTTAATACTGCCACCAACATATGGCAGTGAAGTATTTTCTGAAATTAAATAGAACATACACTGAAGTCAAACAAAATAAAAAAAAAACTTGTTCAATTTTTGTTGTCCCCATTTTCCATTACTCTCCCCTGCTCCCCCACATTCAATACCCGTCCCCAGTCCCTTTTGTCCTTGTCCATGGGTCCTTTATACATGTTCCTTGACTTGACCCTTCCCCTCCCCCCATTACCCCCTTCCCCACCTCCTCTCCTCACTGTCAGCTTGTTCTTTATGTCCAAGTCTCTAGTTCTATTTTGCTTGCATGTTAGTTTTGTTAATTAGGTTCCACTTAGAGGTGAGAGATCATATGGTATTTGACTGAAGTTTAAACAAAATTTTTAAATGCGAATTTAGAGTTCTTTTATTTTTCCAATGCTTTAAAGTGTAAAAGCTAATTTTTATTTTCAGAGGATAAATACTGTTGCTCTGATCTTTTCAGGAGATAATACACTCTAATAAGAATTGTGATTTTGTAGAGTAAATACTTCAACAAATTCCTCCCCCCTCTTCTAATCAATTCTTGTCCTCTTAAAATACAACTGGAAATCAGAACAAATAGGCAAACAGAAACATCTTTGATTAAAAATCTATCATCCAAAACAGCCACTTAAAGACCTAAAAGGGTGAACTGCAAATAAAGCACTGGCTGTGATTCCGAGTTCTTTCCTCTTTGTATCTTCCCCATTCACAGCCATTTACTTCTGTGCTTCTCATTCTTTTTTTGTTGTTATTGTTTTGTTGTTAAAGGGATTTCTTGTTTCTCACTTTTATTTCTTCCAATTTATTTTGCCACCTTTGGTATGCATTTAAAGAATAAATCACAACCATCAAATACAGAATCTTCCTATTTCTCACTGGAAAGCAGGCAAAGAAGACAAGGTGAGAAGCATGTCTCCCTGGTCCAAGTGCCGCTCTTCTCCCTTCAGTTCCAGCGCAGCCACTTGGCACTCTCATCCTTCGTTTTTTCTTTCCAACATAAATGCTACTGAATTTAAACACGGTATTTTGGGATAGGTTGAAAGGTGTTATGCATCAGTGAGAAATGAAAAAGATGGAGTTATAGCTATGAACACAAAGATTTGTCTAAACCTGGTAGGTACATGTCATTGCTCAGTCATTCACAGAGAAGCTCCCAGTGAGTACAGGTTTATAGGCCTGTGTTATGTGCTGTATGTCGACTCACCAGCCTAACTGCCCATACTGGTGATTAATTTCAGAGATGAGGCAACTCATCCAGGAATTAATCAGATCTTGACTTGCTTTGTGTTTGCACGTGCACACAGGTAAATAGCTATATACACATCTCAACAGAATTCTTTGTGAAAGAGTGACAGCAAATTCAAAGGAAAAATATTGTCCTATTTAGTTAAAAAAGAGTAAGTCACCAAATGGGGGATTCTTTCTCTTCCAATGACAAATAATGCTCTTTTACCTATGCCCAAATAACAATTTTATAAATTATTATTTAAATGATCTTCCAGTATAATTTGCTGATAAAATTCATGGCTGCTTAATGATATGGCATAGCTATTCCTCACCCATATCGATGGCATGAGATATTTAAAAATAGAGGTTCCACAGATTACAGGAATGCACAGTTTGTGTTACAGTCATCAACCTGCTCAATTGAATCACATCCGCCTGAGCTTAGCAGCTTAAAATTCATTCCACAGCTTGCAGTGCTGACATGGATATGATAAGACAGAAGAACAGAAACACCACTCTGAAGTAACCTAACTGAACTGCACATGTTCTGACCCTCTTTATCCTCCCCAGAGCTTTTGCTACCTGGCAAATGCAACTCTAAAACTGCACTTGCATGTCCAAATCTCCGCTGTAAGCCAAGCAGAAACCGATTTCTCCCAGGGACTAGCAGCCAGAGAGGTGTTCTCTGAAGAAGACTTCTAAATGAGTGTGTGAGCTGAACTCTTTCTGAACTGAATTAATTATTAACGATGCAGATGGAGCTGTCCAAATGATAAGAATAGCTTCTGAGGTGTCATGATCCAAGCTTTCATTAAACCATCCCAGGCATACTAATGGTTTCCCACTGCTCATTACTTACAAGCACTTTTCTCATAGATATAATAACTCTAGTGGCCTGTAGGCGAGACATTCAAAAGAAATACGAAGTAGGGGGTTTTATCTTCCATAGCGTGTTATTTTTCTCCATAGAATGTTACTAAAGAGGTGCACTGATTTAATGCTACTAAGTTAAATGGCTGCAATTCAGAAAAGTTGGAAATGCAAAAGGCGTTACAAGAGGACTCCTTCAAAGTGTACTATACCATCTAATTTATATTATTAAGATTTGTGTCTGAATTGACTTTTAAGTGTCCTGTATTCCCAAAAGATTGGTATTCAACAAACATGTATTCTACATTAGGTCATAGCTCAATTTAGGTTACATGCAAGATACTGTTTTATGCTCTATTCCACTCTTTGTCTCTGTGCGAGGACAGTTAGAGGGCAAAGCAATTGCAAGGGAAGAATTACTCTCAGGATCTTTACTGTGATTGCTACCTGCTGTTTTGTTTTGTTTTAAGTTGGGAACACTGTTCCCAAAAGCCCTTCACATCTCAATTTAAATGATTTGGTGGAGGATAATAATGACACTGTAAATGGGTAATATAATAAAATGTCCTTTACCTCTTTTCTTACTGGAAATCGAGTATATGTGATCATTAACTCCTTTCACTAAGTGAAATACTCAAAGCCAGTATTTGTCTTTAGAGACAGAAAGTAAAACCACAGTACAAAAGAAGTAAACTCATAATATTTTTATAGACCAAATATCCCTATAATAGCCTTTACAATTTTCAAACTATCAATATGTTTGGCCAAGGGATGAGGGGCAAAAAAGAACCCTGAGTCTTTAAGGGCCAAACCCTTTCATGTTAGCTGTTTGTCTTATAGTCAAGGTAGACACTGGCTGTGTTAAAGTTATATAAACCAAGAAAAAAAATTGGGACAATTTTCTGTATTGAATAATTTGGTAAGAAATCAGTTTTCCTAGGAACATCTGAGAATGTTTTAGTAGTTGAACTCATCATACCAGCATTCATCTCAAATTTTCTTTTTGTTTTGTATAAGTATGTAAAATTCATTTTAATGACAAATGTACATATACAAAGTTGTTTCAAATTTCTCTGAACTACTAAACTTTTTCTCAATTTTATGAAACACTAGTCAACCAGAGAAATATCCTAACAGGCTCATTAAAGAAAAACGAATGCTTAAGTAGTAATAAAAAGATGTAAGCAATATTTAAACTTGTTTATGTTTCCTTTAAAACCTTATAATGGACAATAACACCTATTTCTAAAAACTTAATCCTGTAATTGAGTAAAACGTTTTAAAAATATCAAAATCCAAATATTTTAGCTATATTCTTTTAACTATATTTCAAACATTTGATTAACAATAATGTAGTAAGAAGTTAAAAATACTTTCATGTAACTATAATTAATGTCAAATTTATTTTAAAGTGAAATATTTGGTATTTTAAGTCTTAGAAAAGTAATCTTATTTGGGTCTAAAATTGATTTATTTTTCATTCATTAATCTAAGCTTCCAATATCCTTTTGACAATCGCATACTTTACAACGTGGTCCACCTGATACTTCCAGTACCCACCTGGCACAATGCACTGACTACATTCCCTATGCTGCACTTTGCATCCCTGTGGCTTTTGTAACCACCGATTTGTACTTCTTAATCTCTTAACCTTTTTCACCCCCAAAGCCCCACTCCTCTGACAACCAACAGTCTGTTCTCTGAAATTAATACAAAATAATATTGAATGCAAAATGTAACTGAAAAATAAAATTAAAAAAAAAAAAAACTACCCTAAAAGAATTTAGGCATGGATATTTATTTAAAAGTACTAAATTTCTGTGCGTAAATTAAGATACAAATATTAAGCTAGTGTTCTTTCACTTCCATAAAACATTCATTTAATTTATAAATGCCATGTAGACTTGGTACAGGACTAATATTACAGCTTGGGAAGACATAGCTTCCTGAATTAAAACTCTTAGCAAAAAAACTCCATTACTCAAAAACAGTATGTGCTATACATATCAGATATCCCTTTGTAATTATCAAATTAGTTTCAAATCATGCAATCTTAACATAGCTTATATATGAATAGATTTTCAAAGATGATGACATGATATTTTTATAAAACAAAAGTAGAAATGAGAATAAGTACTTTTTAGAGGAGAGAGGATTTTCAAACACATTAGTAATTAGTTAAGTGTATAAACTCTCAATAATGGCATAATATTTAAAATATACTACATAATGTTATTCCATAAGCTAGATATGTTTATAATCTTTAAATCACAGATAAATTGGCAATAAAACAAATTATTCCCTTTTTAAAAGCACTGCTAAAGCAGCAAGCTGAAAGTAAAAGGAAAACAGAGTCTGCTTACCAGAATAATGAAGGTAACAGGTCCAATGAAACTCCATATAAAATAGTTATCAACATGAAGCCAGCAACTATTATGAAAAGAAAAGAATATGTATTAAGTAGCTTCAATGGATCCTCAACATCACAATGAAAGTAACCGTTTAAAAATCTAACAAAACTACCTTCACATTTGCCTTTGAAAATTCATTTATCAATTTTATTAATTCTGGGTTGGTTCTGACTTAAAAAGTAGTAATTTGACTACTTCAGTCTACTGATTTTCATTTCAGGTTTTAATTTGATAAAGACATACTTATGCTTATATGAGCGAACAATAAACCTCACAACATTCCAATCCTTAATTCTTAAGACCTCTGACTTTACTAAGAAAAACTTGAAATTCAATACTCCAAATTGTCTGATCATTTTAAAGTTTATATTCAATTTTTGCTTTTCAAATCTATATATGAGCTAACATGTTCAGTCCTAAGAAACATTAAGACAAAAAAAGTTTACATTATGTTTGCTGCAAAACTGTATAGTATAAATATAATACTTCAACTGGTAATGGATGAATACGAGAAAAAAATAAAGCATAGACTCACACAGTATTAGAGTAAATGATGCATAAACTTATTAAGAGAGATTTTACTTAGTGGTTCATTTTTCATATAACACTGAATCCCCACTGAATTTCTTTTATTTGTCTTTCATCATCTGTACAGTCCAAAAGCTTTCTTTAGTCCAAAGAATCTTTATATGACTAATTTTATCAAAGGAAAAAAATAAACAGAATTGGAAAGCAAATTCATGCCTCTAGCAAATAAAATCCTTAGAAACATGGCTATGTGTACCTTCTGTCACGTTCCATAAATATCTGGGTTTTTTTAATAAATGAAAGACAGTACTTATTTTAATCCTTTCAAACTGCCTGATAAAATATTATCAAAGTAAAACATATGGGAAGGAACCTGCTACTCTCACAATTCAGAATGAGAGTTGGCTGGAGGGCCGGCTGCACAAAGAGAGCTAATGAAGCATTAACTTAAAACTGAGTAGTTAAACCTGTCAGATGCTTTAAGTTCAGAAGCATTTTTACTTAATATCTTTCTAAGGCCAAAAAGTTATTTACTTTTTCAATTTGTTTCAGGTCAATCTTTTGTGTTAAAAAGAAAGTCCATAATTTAGTATCTGCCTCGCCAGAGTACAAATCCTCTGAACCTAGAAAATTACAAAAGACTTGATTGTAATTTGTGCACGGCATGCCCATTCTCTTACCAATAAAGCTTTCAGAGGCTATTTTAGTCTGTCAGGGAACCTCACTGACAGCTAACAGGCTTTAAAAAAATTATTCACTTGAAAAACACTCAGGTCGCTTGCAATTACTTACGCTTTTTCTGTTCCATAGCTTTTATAGTCAATAGCAGCTGAAACTCCAACCACTGTGGCAGGAAACAAGTAACCAGCAACATAGTAATATTTCTTCCTTGAATATTCACTTTCAAAAACTTCAACTAACATCAGATAGAGCTGCACACCTTCTAAGCACATCCAAGCAAAAGCAGCCAAAAAGAAAAAGTGTAGAAGTCCTGCAAATATTGGGCATGCAATCTATACAGCAAAAGAACAAAAAACACAAAGCAGAACCGTGAATGTAAACAGCCCACTCCAAACCTGTGGAATAGTCACTGATAGTGCTCACTACTGCCTTTAAAATACATCATTATTTAAATACTTCTTCTTGAAAATATTTTTCAAAAATGGAAACGAGTTACAGACATGGCCAAACTTGAGGAATTTACTGCTGGTAGTATAATGCCACATATGCTAGAAATTTCATCGCTGTAAGACATTACTATCCGTAGTGAAATTTTAAAAAATCGAGAAATAAGAAAACGTATTTCTCTTCTGGAATTATCTATTATTCAATCTGAATATGCTATTTTTACATGATCTGTTTCATAAGTTTTACAACAGTTGTTTCCAAATACATTATTTCCACCTTTTCTGTACCAGAATTTTAAAAATTTGCTTTAATGACAAATACCCCTGCTCTAATTACCTACCATCATTTCCTGTCACATGTGGAGCACTCTAAATTCAACCTAACACAGATGTACATGGGGTGAAAAACTGACTGATCATTAAGTTCTGTTTCTAACACTGAAACCTCACGATGAATAAAGTGCTCAGAATGCAAAGAAATGGCCACTGATCAAAACAACTATGTGAGGAAATTAAAATTGTAAAAACAGAATCTTTCCTTCTCAGTATTCCCTACATTCCTCTAATCAAATTACATGTCTGACTAACAACCCAGAAAAATGCAACTATACCTTAATATGAGAAATGAATTAACCCATAATAAATTTTACTTAATGATTGGGCTGTCTTTCAGTTTTTTACAAATTATCTTTCAACATTGTCATTTCGGATTCACACGTGTCATAAAAATTTTCAGAGAGCCTAGGTCAGTTAACTGAAGGGGTGCTTACCATGTAGTTTGTCTTATCAATGCCTATTAGAAAAATAAATTCAGCAATGAAAAGGTTGATGCAAAGATTCTTGTGAATAGTATTACGGTCACTCTGCAGACCACGGAAAAAGCAGAAGGTGAAGATGCATATGGCCAGGCAAACGAGGGAAATGACAATCCCCACCCAGGTGATGACTGTAAGGAGTAATTCATGAACTCCATCTTTGTACTGAAATAAAGATAAAAGGCACATTAATAATCCTGCATTACATCAACTAAAGGTGAGATAACTTTCAAATGTAATAGCTCATCTTATAATATTAGACTCTCTGAATTTTCATGTGTGTTCAAACAGGGCTCAATACTGAAAGTGAAATTTTGATCATATAATGGAGTTCAGTATTATCAACTTTTATATCCAAAGAATGACCTATGAAAGTTGAAGATTTCATTAGAAAGTGATGAGAGAGCTTACTTATTTCAAAATGATTAAAATAATTACCTACATAAACATATAGAAAATACATTAAAGAATAAAGGATACTTAGTTATAATTAAAAATAACTGGTATTTACATGATTTTCCAAGTTAACATATAAATGTCAAGCTTTAACCATCTCTACTAAGAATCAAGTACACAAGAGATCTGAGAGCTTTCATGCTATGTTTCTTGAACTATTTTTGTCTTCTGGCTATCATTTTTTTAATTGTTGTTCAAGTACAATCGTCTCAGTTTTCATCCCACCCCCCTCCCCACCCATTCCTGCCTCCCACCCTTGAACTGACCCCCCCTTTTGCTTTGTCCATGTGTCCTTTAGACATGTTCCTTGATGGCTCCCCATTACCTCCTATAATCCCTCTCCCTCCTCCTCTCTGATTACTGTCAGATTGTTCTTTATTTCATTTTCTTAATCATAAAAAAGAATGCTAAGGAACATTCTAGAAGCCATTCTGACCTTTCAAAATTGGCAGTTCTGTAGTGTGCAAAATGATGAGGAAACTTAAAGTAAAAGTTATAAAATGAGATCTGAACATTCAAGAGAGGACAGTATATTAAATTTTAGAGCCTTCTCTCTTTAGTATCATCTATTGCTGTTCAGTCCCCATCCACCTCTGCCAAACACCTGCCCAAAGGAGGAACACCTTAGAACAGGTCTGTAAAGCACATGATATCGAGAAATAACAATAAATATAGTGCCACGGCTTCCTAAAATTTACGGTCAGTGTAGAAACAATTAGAAAGCTATATTACTTTGTTTGCTTTTTAGTTATGATTAGCACCCAAAGAAGGATTATTACACAAGCTGTTTTGAATCTCGGAGGTTTTTCTCTGCTACTAATTAGAAGTGCAAATACTTACTGCAATTTCCCTGTGGGCCATGAGAATTGCAAAATTGGTTAGGTGGCTGCATGCACATGTTGTACGAGTTTTATTAGTGTCAACCAGCTTGCAGCCCTGGGTAGACCAATATCCCATCATAGTTCTCTCCGAGTAGTTCCAGAAGGAGCAGTTTGCATTGAAATAATTGTCAGGCTGGGAAATAAAATGACAAGATAAAATTAGGATTTTACGCTGTAAGATGGCAATAGCAATTGTTTAATATGAGTAAAAAGTAATTTAGATTAAACTTTGCATGTTTCGGACTATAAAGTTTTTCATCAGCAAAACTGTAGACTGTGTTATACAAGGCAGATATCTAACTTAAAAGGGGCTTTATAATCCGAAACATTCTAAAGTGTACTCTAAATTACCAAAGACCCATTTTACATGATTACAATTTCCATCTTATGATTTTACTACTGATCGTACATTAGAACAATTTCTTTTCCTTTTCTGATAACATCAGACCCATGAATTTGTTCTAAGAAAATCCTATAAGGACCAAGTGTTTTAAAATCCATTTTCCGTACTGGGCTCACTTTTGTTCTTGGTGACACATTAACAATGTCAGGATTCATAGAAGAGTGAATATACGGCAGCAGACATAAGAAGAGAATAGTCACACAAATTTATTTTTCTTTGCCAATATTGGAGATCCTCTTGGCTACCTGCCAATATTGGAGATCCTCTTGGCTACCTGTGGGCACTTATTCTACATATAACAGCCACAATTCTGCAGTCTTCCAACACAGTGTGATTCTTTAACTACCAACTTGCATTCTAAGTCATCTCTCCTCAATTGTTGATTTTTAAAGGCACAGTGCTCGACAACAATTATGTCAAATGTGATCAATGAAACCAAAATAGATCTGCCACACGCTGATAGCAGAGTCCTATCAGTTAATACTCGGCTATCCTGCTGCTAAGGTAAGAGTTAATTTTCATTCTAAAACAAATTATAGTCATTTACATTTTCCTATTGATTACTCTATTAGCTCTTATTAAGAATACACTTAAGTTCCAATAATCACTGAACCTCATTTAATTTTATGTTCACAGACTTAAATAAACTTGTGTCTGACCTAGTACAACATTTGAAATTCAAACGGAAGGGTCCCTTCTTTCCACTCTGCTATCCCACCCTTCCCTTTCCCCTCATCCCGCATGTCAGCTTTGCTTTCTTTCCTCTGCTTCATTAACATACATAACTTACATCAATGTGTGGCAGGGTAAAAAGCACAGGATCCGTCAAGTATACTCGGCTGGATTCCTTATTGATCGAAACTGAAATGATGTGGGAATTCACTGCAATGGTGCTATTACGACCAATAAAGTCAGCACCCAGTTTTATGGTTGCATTTTCTGTGCTGAGGAACTGTCCCAGGCTCCGGTAAATGATGAACACCAACTTTGCAAGTCCTAGGAAAGTAAAAACTCACGTAACTCTAGAGGAAATAGGCTTATGAATAAAAAATACATTCAAATAAGAATAAAAATGAACAAAGCCCTTATAGAATCTTTATTTGGCATTTTAGAACAGGTTTAACAGAACAAAAAGAAAAAACATCAGTTTTTAGAAGACAGTTCCATCTTACCATTCCTGCTGTTCTGTTTGACAGTGTTTGCAGAGAGCTGGATTGAGCTGCCTGCTCCTTTAATGCCCAGAGGGAATTTAAAGTCTTGGACCTGTCCTTCTGTACTGAGTACGGCAACTTCCAGCACTGGATGAGGCAAAGGAATATGGAGGAAGAATTAAAGAGCATTCTTTAAACTACAAAAAGCAAATGATAATTGCACAAAACCAGTTTCTTTTTATCTGCTTACAATATTGTTAGACTTAAACAAAATATGAACTAAATTACTCTAAGAAGTTCTTAAGCCTTCACTACTCAAAATTTTCATAAAATCACTTGTGTGCATTTCATATAGTTCATATAAGCATTTTCTTTATACTTTTATATTTTTGTCATGAGCTAATTCCAGGCTTTTAGCTTATGAATATGAAAAGTGTTTAAATTCGTAATTTAAAACTTTCAAAGTTTCATTTAAATCATTAAACAAAAATATTTCAAAATGATTTTTTGGCTCTTTATATTAAATAACTTTTCAATGGCTATTTACTTGTCAATGGAAAACCATGAAGTATAAACTGGAATGTCTTTATTGCATGTATGCATCTACTTATACGTATAGGATACATTTTAATTCCTAAGGCTATACAGGCCAGTTTACAGTAATAGATTTTTCTCTGATTTCTACAAGTAGTAAAGACTAACACAGCTTATTTATGGGAAACGTCTGGCATGATATTAAAAACTCCCATTAATTCTCTCTAGTAACTATCAATCTTTACATACTTAAGTTGGGCAAATAGGCCCCATGTGCCAAATCTGACCTGCCACTTGTTTTTTGAAATGTTTTATCGGAACACAGATATGCTTCCTTATTTACATATCATTTATGGCTGTTTTGGTGTCACCATGCCAGTTAAACATTTGTCACTTAACATGAGCTGGAAAGCCTAAAATATATACTGTTTGGGCTTTCACAGTAAGAGTTTGCCAATCAAGGGGAACTCATACTCTTAATAATTCAATCAATACTGTCCATGTATTTGTCTGAATTTCACCCTAATGATGCACTACCTCCTTGCATAGTGATTTCTATACTTAGACAAACACCCGAGTATGCGCGCACACACACAATCTATTCACCCGCTCCCTTTCCTTTCACAAATGTGGGTGTGGCATATCCCATTACGGAGTTTCTCTTGGATACTATTTTATTTACTTTTACCTTTTACAACTTTGTTTTGTAAAATACATACAGATTTCATTGTAAATAAGAAATTGTAACACTGGGAGATTTTTATAAGCTATCAGACTACATGCCAAGCACCTAAAGTACAAATTTATAATGAGTCACGTAACTCCTAGAAATCCATCTGCTGCAGAAACTGGCTGAGATACTTATTGTACTGGTCTACACTGAGAAAAATTAAGCTGGTGGGCAGGTAAATGATCTCTTCTCTTCGTATCAGGTCCCGCATGTAGTAGAAGGTAAAGGGGCATAGAGTGACAAAACCATGCCTCTAATATACACCTCTCTCTTCCTTTCGTTGAAATGCACTCTAAACTACTATTCTTAAAACAAGAGAGAAGACAGAGAAAGAAGAAAATCCTTGAGTTTCATAAAATATTCCAAATACAGATATACATGTACAAAGAGTTAATTTCGATCAACAACTATTTCCTTATTAGTTTAAAAGCTACATCTATTAAATATATACATGCAAAAGTATTTTAAAAATTATACATACTTTAAGTATACAATTCTAAACAAACTGTGTTTAACTCAAAAAGGCTTACAGAAATTAATGTATTAGAAAATATATTAATGTAATATACCAAATTAATAAATTAAAACAGAATTCAACAAATTTCAATACCCATTCACTGTAAGAAATAAGATAAATAAAAGAAAAAATAATAGAAATAAAAAGAAAATTTCTTGCTCAGATAAAGCTTGTGTTATCAAATAAGGGTTATCTTTCCAAACTTACAGCAAAATGTGCTGAAAAAAAAAAAAACCCCAAAAGGCTAGAAGCATTCCTTTTACAGTCAGGATGACCCCTAACACAGGTTTTATTTAGCATTGTACTAAAATATCAGCTACTGCAAAAAACCCAAGGTATAAACACTGGAAGGAAAAAGCAAACTGTTATTTGCAGAAAATGTAATTAACAACAGTAATCTTGAGGAAGACTCTATATGAGAAGTAAAAGAATTTAGCAAGACTGCAATAAGCAAAATCAATTCTGTCCCTAAAGACCAAGCAATAAACAATTAAGAATACGAAATTCTTAAAAATTTTGTAATATGTAATTATAAAATAATTACATTTAATAACATTTAATTTCATTTACAATGAACACAAATAGTCTAAGTTGCCAAGGAGTAAACCTAATAAAAGTACAAGACATTAATGGGAAAAATGCAGGAATTTATTAAAAGACCTACCAACAAATGGAGGATTATATCATGGTCTTACTTGGGAGAATATAACAAGTAAATCTGTGATACTTCTTTTTAACTAATCTATAAACTCACAATCTAATTCTAATAAAAATTCCAACAAGATTTTTTTAGTATGTAACTCGACAAACTGATTTTTAAAGTCACATGGGGGGTTGGAGGCATGCCCACAGCAGCCAAGGCAATTAATTCCTCAAGAAGCAGACCGAAAGAACTCACCAGATAATAATATTATTGAAACAAAACAAAAACGACAATCTATAACACACACACTTAGCATGTCCATGTAAACTTATATAGACCGAGATATCACTACAAACCACTGGGGGAAGGAATGAATTATGCAACTACAAGTACTGAATAACCGATTGTCCATGTGAAAAAGAAAATCAAATTAGTTCCTTCCCTCATGTCATAAACAAAAATAAATTTCAGGTGTATAAAAGACATAGTTGTACAATTACAAAGTTTTATCATTTCCAACCACTTATAAAAGGTCTTTATAACTGCAAAGTGGAGAAAATTTTCTTGAATGGGACACCAAAAAGGAAATACTTCTTAAATAAGACACCAAAAGCACCAACCCTAAAAGAAAAGACTGATAGATTTTACTTCATTATTTTATAAAACAAAAGACACCATGAACAAAGTAACAAAGCAAACTAACCGGTATGTAATCATCAAATAATTAGTGTCCAGAATGCATTAACCACAGAGAAACTGATAAACAGGAACAAGTTGGAGACAACAAATTTACAGGAGAGAAAACTAAAATACCCAATGAATACATTAAGTAGTCAAAGAACTGCAAACTAAAACAATACTGTGATCAAGTCAAACCCGTTAACAGGACAACGTTTATGTCAATAATAAAGTGTTAACAAAGAGAACGATTGGGATTAATGGCATTACAGATGAGAATATAAAATGGTAAACCAATATTAGAAAGCAATTTTGCAGTATTTAGTAAAGTTGAAGATGGGCATGCTCTATTACTCAAAAACTCTATTTCCAAGTATATGTGTGTATGTATGTCTAGAAGGCACATACATGAACAAGCAGATATACAAAAAATTTCACTGCAGTTTTCCTTATAATATTGGCCAAAAAGCTTAAGCCATTAAAATATCTACCACTGGCACAATTAAATAATTGTAAAATCTTCTTAGATCAGGTGAATGAACTATGCGTAAACCAAAAATCACCATGGTAGAGAATAATTAGACAATTACATCTGCATTAACTTTAAAAATGTAAAAAGTGATTGTTAAATGTATATTACCTGTAGAGCAATATTTTTTATTAAATGTTTACTAATACTAACAAAAAATTTAAGGATGATGGTTATTGCCTAGTAGATCTGATCAGGAAGGAGGAGACCAGGGGATTTGCACATTATCTTACTCTCTATCTCTGTGTGCTTGAAATAATTCATGTCTTGTTCAGATTTCCTGAAAGTGAAAACAATGGGGGACCCCTTGTTACAGAGGCTTCCTCTGCTAGGTGAGTGTTCCAGGGACCCATCTGTATCAGGGCACCAGCTGGCACTGTTATGAGAAGCTGTGTTCAGCTTTAGTGATTTTTTCTGAAGACTGTTTCAATACGTTTGCCCATTTCATGATGGGTAATTTACAAGCACACCTGCCTACACCTCACTGAGTGTTCAGCGGTTTTCGACCAAAAGGGGCATGACCCCCATGCCCCACATTCCCTGGTCACCTGATCTTGCCCTGGATGACTATTATTTTTGTTTGTTTCTCTGGATGAAAAAAGTCCTCAAAGGAAAGTGTTTTGCCAGAGTGGAAAAGGTGAAAGAAACAGGGCAGAAAGCACTAAGAGGCATCAAAATCGACAAGTTCAAAAACTCTTCTGAGCAGTGGAAAAAACGTCTGGATGGGTGTATTGCATCAAATGGAGAGCACTTTGAAGGGTGTCTGAAGTTTAAACATGTGAGAATAAATACACCATTTTTTAATAAATAAATTCTGGGGTTTTTTGGGTACCCCCTCGTATACTTGATTCATAGGAGAGCCACCCAGAGCCTCACTCACAGCCAATGGTATACATGGAACTTCAATATATCCCTCCGCCCTTCTACTTTTTAAAATTTATCACAAAGCATTTGCTGCAGTGAGAGAAAAGGGGACCAAAAGTAAGAGTACGCAGGGAAAACTGTGGCTTCTGCCAGGAGTCCCACCACACTCCATCAAGCTGAGTCCCAGGAGAAAACAGCAGGGAGCCCGCTGAAGATGACAGCAGCAGAGCCCAAGCCTCCAGGGTGATGCAGCAGGAGGAAGGACAAGCCTTTAATGTTGTGAGTTTCTATGACTTTGGGGTTTTTGTTACTGCAAGGTAGCTAAGCTTAAATTGATAGGTACAATCATGCTGGCTGCTAAGCCCATTGGGAAAATAAATGATGGAGAATTTTATAATGGATGAATTAGGCTGATAATACCTGAACTACCTAACTAATCATAAGATCACAAAGACAAATATATGCCTCTTGAACATGATGTACTAGAAAGTTCTTGGAGGGGGGACTTAATTTACTGACCTGATTTACTCCTGATCTATGAATAATTATCAATATATATCAATCATGGTAAAATGGTTCTATGAGTATGAAATAAGCAAAATCCAGAATGTGGGCTATTCTACAAAAAATTATCCATTCAATACCTTCAACAAAAATGAAAAAGGTTTTAAAAACTAAGTTGTAGGGAGAAAATGCTTTTAATTAAAAGAGACTCAAGAAATATATCAATCAAATGTATACCATAATTTGTTTGTATCCTGGTTTTAAAAATTTAGTAATTAAGTATTAATAAATTTATAAAAATCAAGTAAATTGAGGTACATTTTTGTTATCTTTTGAAGCCATTTTTGTTAATTTTTATTTTTTAAAAGATTTTATTTATTTATTTTTTAGAGAGAGGGGAAGGGAGAGGAAAAAGGGACAGAAACATCTGTGTGCACTTGCCTTTCACACATCCCCTGCTGGGGACCTGGCCAGAAACCCAGGCACGTACCCTGACTGGGAATCGAACTGGAGACCCTTTGGTTCACAGGCTGGCACTCAATCCACTAAGCCACATCAGCCAGGGCTATTTTTGTTAATTTTTAAAGTGTGATAATGATATTGTGTTTTCTTTCAAAAAGTCTAGAATATGTACTAAAGTATTTATATTGATAATAATATGATGTCAGTATATACTTTAAAATAATACAATGGTGAGAATAAGTGAAACAGGATTAGCATAGATGTTGAAGCTGGGTAATAAATAATTTTTTAGCAAAATTAAAAACTTCTGCTGTTCTCAAGATATCATTAAGAATATTTTTTTAAAAGTCACATACTGAGGGAAAATAACCAGAGTACATATACACAAAAGATTTATACCGGGAATATATATAGTCTTCATAATTTATTACTAAAAAAGACAATCCAATTAAAAACAGGCAAAACATATGAAGAGACACCTCACAAAAAGACATATGAAATGCCAATAAACACATGTAAAGTTGAACAGTTATCAACAAAATGTAACTTAGCCATCATACAAATGCACACTAAAACAAAAATGAGTTGCCACTTCAAACCACTAGGCTAAAATTAAAAAGACATTTGAGAAGACAATCTTAAATATTGGGGAGAATGTGGAGCAACTGGAACCCTCATTGCTGTTGGAGTATAAAATGGTAAAATGACAAGGGCAAAGAGCCGTATAATAACAATCAAAAAGTGGAAACAACCTAAATATCTGACAAGTGAGTAAATATACAAATAGCGGTACATCTCTGTGATGGAACAATATCCAGACACAAAAAGGAATGAACTACTAATGCCTGCACCACCATGGATGAATCCCAAATGCGTTACTCTGCATGAAAGAAGCAAGATCAAAAAGGAGGATATATTATATGATTCTCCATTCAGCTGCAGGTCTAGAAAAAGCAAAACTAGATTATAGTGACAGAAAATAGACCAGTGGCTGCCTGAAGTTGGGGGTATGAGGAGACTGACTGCAAAAGAGCATGAAGAACCCTTTTGAGGTGACAGAGGTGCTGACCACCATGTTGGTTATATGGGTGTGCATCTGCCAAAACTCATCAAACTGTACGCTAAGATGTATGTAAATTAAGATGTATGTAAATTAAATCCCAAAGGTGGTTTTTAAAAGCTATACCAGAAATAAGCATACCATTTTTATGAGATCATGCACAGGGATAAAACATAGAATAAATTCAGGATTCATGGAGAAGTCACTAAGGAGAAAAATCAGATTATCTTAATAACCAAAGACATTGCAACCACATCCTAAATTTAGGTAAGAAGATCAAGAGGGAGGACACAAAGGGTAATGGGCCATTTTAGTCCTCCATCTAAAATGAGAACAGGTCTTAAGAAAAAGTTGAATATATTCTTCATACTAACTCATGTATAACAAGGGTGTCAAACTCGTTTTCACCGGGGGCCACATCAGCCTCGCGGTTGCCTTCAAAGGGCCCAATGTCATTATAGGACAGTATACATGTAACTGCTCCTTAACTAGGGGCTTGGAGCTCGGTGCTGCTGTTGGGTAGAAACAAGGTGGAGGCCAGATTCGGCCTGTGGGCCTTGTGTTTGCCACCTGTGATGCATGTTTGTTACAAAACTGTTTATATCTTAGAAATAAAAACATGTAACTATATTAGAATGTGTAAAGTGACTTTCGGTGCTAACTTTTGGATAATCAATATATGCATACAGCAAATTCAAACAATTATTTTTGAGAAGTCACAAATGTGTACTACATCCCCACCCATAATATTCTCTCCTTAATTGAAAATGAAGAAAGAGTATGAAGACTAATCCTTAATGCTCTAAAAACCACAAGTATTGGAAAAAATATGTTCCTGGACATTTAAGTTCTCAGACTTGTCTCAAACTGAGAATACAGTATCTCCAACATGTAATAAAAGTTGTTCCGCATTATGTGATGCTAACGGGAGCAGACTATCAACCAGGCCTGTCAAATACCCTTGAACTCTTGGAAGGAGCATAAGAAGGAAATGTTATGATTTTTGGAGTTTTTTTGTTTTGTCTTGTTTTAAAAACAGCTTTTGAAGGCTTAGAAAACAAACTGAGGTCAGGACATGCCACTTCGGATAGTACTTTCTGTGAATCACCCTCCTAAGATGACCAAGCCTACACTCCTTTATCCTTGCAGGCACATCACTGGAACATCCAAGAAGACTTGTTTAAGGTATACTTAGGCATTTCATTACACTACAAAACAAATTAACCTTAAAAGTAATAAAAGCTTTAGGCAGAAAGGGGAAGCTGTGTTCATTCCGTGGTACGAAGGCTGTGGCAATCATTTAATTCCCTTCTGACTGGTCTCCCAGATCGTGACAGGCCAAATTGTTTTGACTTCATTTAATTTGAGGCTATTGAATTATTTATCATTCCAAACCCTCACACTAAATAAAAACACGATTTTAATGACAGTTTCTTTCTTTCTAAAAATTTGTTCATTTAAATAAAGTTAAAGTCTGACTTTAATTACAATAATCTGATTAATGTCTATTTCTTCTAAATATCTTGCTTTTCTACATTTTAAAATATAAAGTCCCATGATTTAGGCAGACACAATCAGGTAATGAGATATGGCATCTCAGACAGCAGGACCTCATTTACTATGTGATGCTCCAGAAAAGAGAGTAGTCTATGATCTTTTCTGTTTTTTTTTTTTTTTTACATTTATGCTTGGGAAACTTTTTTACATTACTAAAGGATACTATAAAACTTCATCTAAGCTCAAACTCACTGAATAATTAATAACTCTAAATCAGCTAAGCCTAAATTAATATATTTTACTGTATTTACTGTACTTGTTTCAAGTACCATCAAGTTAATTCCTGCCTCTTGTCAGCCTTTCCATTCTAAATTATGCTTCAAAACTATCGGCAGCTATTTTGCAATCTACGAAGCACGGATATTCTGCATCATGGAAGATGTAGTTCACTGACTACATTTTCACCTGAAGGCAACTGTGTTTAATATAAACATTTGGCTCAAATTTTGTTTGCCTAAAATATATGACTGAGAGAACACATTCCAGAAAGTAATTTAAATTCATTAGGAACATATTATACCAAATGGAAAAGCATTTGCCACAATTCCATAGCAAGCACTTTCATTACTTAAGCAATCCATATTCAGGCATTTAAGTACTCTAACGATTTTTCAGTTGGAAAAGAAACCACATGACACCAACTTTTAAAAGATATAGGACAGATTTTGGCTTTTGCATTATGAAATGTGATCAATAATATCTCTTGTTAATAGATAAAAATAATCAACAAAAAAGAAGTTTGGCACCGGGAAATAACTCAACAGACTCAGAATGGACACATCATTCTCTTAAACATCTACCTTCTAAATCACAGTGAAACCTAACAACAGATTCACTTACCAATATTTTCTGTGGGCATTGAGACTCTGGTTGGTTCTACCAGATTGTCAGCCAGGACAAAAGCGCCTTCTTCCAATGTATCCAGCAACATAGTTGCAGTATGTGCTTGTTCAGAGGAATTCATGTGCTTCCATGATTCCAAAGCTTCAGGTTTCAGAAGGTTGTCCACTGTGTCAACAATCGCCTGCATCCATGAGAAAACCATCATTAGGCCTGCATGCTGCTAGTACCAAGGTGATTTTCAATCACTGACTAGTGACAACTGTAACATCTGTCATGATGATTTACTCTTACTTCAAGATGTAAGAACACCTAGACAACATATTATCTGGTCAACTTGTAACAGATCTATTTCAAGATAGGAATGATTAAAGATTAGTAGACTGCTAGTTGATTATAAAGAGTAAGTGTAAAAAGATGGCTTGTGTTTATCTATCATCTCAGTTGTTGGAAAGAAAAATACAAATAGCATCTAAACTCTTACATGCATGGTCACCCCTACTTATAATCTCAAAACTCAGGTTCTAAAGAGAAAACACTGATGCCTCTGGAGTAGCCTAATAGTTATGCTTGAAAAGTAAAACATTGTGTTTTGGAACATGAACCAAAATTTAATAACCAAAATTGTGCTTTGTAACACTATTTGCTTATTACCATTGGGGAAAAAAACAAGATAATTTGAAAGTTTGTAAATTATCTATGAATGTTTTCACTCTTTCAGTTCCCTGTCCAGATAAAAATTAAATGCTTGAGAGTACACCTTAATTCAAAATAATGATCTGTTTTTAAAGGAATCAAGAAAACAATCAAAATATTTAAAGCCTAGACTAAGAATTTGATGGAAACAGAAAAGCACAATAAAGTCTTTATAAACATCCAAGTTGTAAATATTCACATATATATGTTTAGTTTATTATTGCGGAAAATAACATTAAATAAATATATAACTCAGGCAGTTAAGCAATTGAAGGCAGGCTTGCGCACTGATGGTTATTCTAGCTGCATACTATGGCCTGAAGAGCTGAAATCACTGTTTATTTATTCTATCCCATTTACCTACTCGTAATGTATAATTAAGCCCACACATAAATTGTTTGGATCTACTGGTAATCACACATGGAAAAAGAACATACGTTGTACAAAGAACAACAAAAACTGCTAGTTTGAGGTACTATATTGAAATAACCAGGGGGGAAAGTTGTTTGAGGCTACTGTCAGAGTAAGATTAATTAGCTTAATCCATCTTAATATCCTCTTTCTGTCTGCCTTGTGAGCCACCATGACCTTCCTGGCAGGTGAAGATACTTCCAAGTGGCGTTAAAGGCTTTTTTCTTTCTCTAACGGGAGATAGAATAGTCAAAATGCTCACACCGATATTGCTGCAGCCATTAACCAGCGTGGAACCGAAATCGGTCTGCTGAGGCCAGATTAATTAGTCACCAAGAAGCACAGACTAGCACCTCTAATCTAAGTTACAAACGAATCCTCTGTCACAAAGCAGGAAACCGCTTTATCTGCATAGTGTAAGTCAGCTTCTGATTTGTAATTTAAGGAGTTTTATTAGTCTTATCTGAACAGAGAAACTCATCTGTGACATACTGAAAATGACACTGGTCAGAAATTAAGGTCATGCTGAAGTTTACTATGTATACACATAAGTCACTGATGATACAGCTTCTTTATTAATTTGAAACACTCCTTATTTATTACCATTTGTACTTTTCTAGTGGGATCAAAATGATCATCATTAGCCTAATCATGTTCCTGAAGTAGTCTCTCCCTGCCAAAGAAAAAAAAACTATTCTTTTCCCACTGAGATATATATCCCGGGCAACATACCAATTATTACATTCCACACATTAATGAATACCTTTATGGGGAACTGAAGATTTCATTATGACAAATTCTACATTCTTTAGCAGTTCTCTGCCCACATTAAAAAGGCGAAAAGGGACTTTCAGAATATTACTATCTAAAAAGACTTTCCCACCACCTTTTCTTGTAAAGTTCTGAGATTCCACGATATCTATTAGTCCCCAGTGAGATGCCATTCTTCTTCTCTAGACCTTGCCAGCCAACATTAGCGAAGCAGTAGCTTTCGAGAAACCTCTGTTCTACAACTAAAAAGTCCTTTTGCTTTGTTGTCACATGTGTTAAGAATTAGTTCAAGGTCTGATTTACTAGTGATACGGTTCCCTAATGAGTAAGATTAGAAAGAAACTATCTTCCAAAAAGGTTTAAAATTTAGAATGAAACAAAATGAAATGTGGGATTATTTTGACCTATCACACGGAACTAGCATGATGTAATTCCTCTGTTGGGCCTCACTTAGAATATTCCCTATTCCTTGGATACACATGGGAGAAAAACTGGCTGGAATAGGCAAGGATTCTCAACCAAACAGTGGTTTCTGTTCTTATCAGCCTGATAAAGACCAACATGTAACACCCATCGATAGCACTGTCACATTATTTGTATTTCATTTCTTGTGACCCTTTCTAATATCAACCTGATACTAGAAATGACCCCAAAAAATTTCAGGACAAAGCCTATTTTATTTAAGAGTATAACACAGATAAGAAAGCAGTGACTTTTTCATGCACATACATTATGACTCTACAGTCTTTGATATGATAAACTGCCAAGAATATATCATAGCTGTGTTACTCAAGTTGCTTTTTAATCCACAGAGATGACAACAGAAAACAAAGAGACTATATGATTACTTCCCAATTCAGAGGATATGTCATTAAAATCCTTATACATTTGGATGGATGGAAAAACAGCAAAAATTATAAAAATTGATAAAAATTATTTGCTTATTCTGAGAGTAATATACCTGTGAAAAGCCAACATTTGTACAGCTGATATGGGGCACATTATATAATTATCAAAGACTGAAATACATTGGATCATGCAGCAAGATGATAAAGCGTGGCAGGCAGCTGAAGAAGGGAGAAAGCAGGGTGACAGCACAGGAGAGATACCTTAAGGTAAGCCCTGCATGTCTTCTCTCGTTTTTGGAGCTTTTTAGTGAAAGAAAAGAAAATCAGAGGTTAGATTTTATCTGTTGAAAATGAGGAAAGAAGAAATCCTCAAAAATTAAGCTGGTGCTCCTGAACTCAGAGTGTATTCAGTATTTGGTCTCCTGGACTTTCGTGGATCCGCACTGACTGCCAACTTTCTCTACCTACAGTTTTTAGCTGTATGTTACTAAGTATACTAATCCAAAGTATATTGATAAAACTGGGGACAAAACATGTGGTCAAAGGGGAAAAAAATGCCTATTTTTCTCCCTATAAAATGGTATTAGCCACAGATTTTGGAATCATATGAATCTCATCTGAACACTTACAGTATGGTTAAAAAAGCTACCAAATTTTTGTCACAGTATGAGAAATTAATAAATTAATATCCCATAATCCTAGAGAGGGGAATTTGTCCTTCTCCCAAAACCTGCCACTAAAGACAGTATTTCTGTGGGTAATGTTACTATATATGCATCACAACTGTGTTGAAAACCTAAGAGTTGAATGCACTATTGTGTATTGTACAAGTGCAGGTAATACATTCTAAAACAAAACTACTGACCATAAACAGGCAGGTGAAGTTTGCCACCAACTAAGATCACTCTCAGGTAATTAACTTTGGGAGGGCGGGATTAGAGCCATATTGCTCCTTTCTCAATTGTAATTCTTTCTTGGGACATAAACCAAATTAGAAGTTTTGTCTCTGAGTGTAATGCA
The DNA here is from genome assembly GCA_004027475.1 of Anoura caudifer. Lineage (NCBI taxonomy): Eukaryota > Metazoa > Chordata > Mammalia > Chiroptera > Phyllostomidae > Anoura > Anoura caudifer. The sequence goes on along the minus strand of PVKU01000484.1, from coordinate 274,415 downwards.
AAGGGGCCAGAGGTCTGACAGTCAACTGCTATTATTGATTCCAGAGCTGCTATACAAAATGTCTAATTGAATGTAACAGAAAATTCCTACTTACCTTGTTATAACTCCGTCCAGCTGAATCCTTTTCACTAGGTTTCAGTTCTTGCAGCTGTGCATCAAGAATGTCCACCAACTGCTCCATCAGTCTCACTGAAGAACTCACATCCCCAGCAAACACCGGCCCTTTGGTATGTTTAGCCAGTTCATTGGCAAGACTAGCAGCATTTTCTCCACTTCTGATCTGAAATGCCAATTTACATTATCTCAGTAATATTTCTTATTCTGTTTGTGGCTTCTCATTCTTCTCCCAAGTATCTTTGTTACGGTGAAAAATGTATTTGCAAATGTGTCAAAATCTGTAACTAATTGAGACAAATAACTTTCTCTTCATTTCAAATGATTAAAGGTTCTCATATCCTCAACACAAAATAAATTCTTAATCAGAAATTAAAAAAAAAAAAACAAAAGGGGGGAAACCAGAAATCCTTTGTAAAGGTTTTCAGATAGCTCTCTCATTTTGCTGTAACCATTTTAAACTGCCATTTAAAAATCTATTTATTTATTGCAATGATCCAGAAATTTAAATCAGAATGTAATCAGTATGGTATTGAGAGTTATTATCTACTTCTTGCACTTCAGAAAGGTAGCTGACAAAGGAGAAACTGTCACTCCATTCCACTGTAATATTAAATACTTATATTTCACTGTAAATATTTCTACTTATTCTCTTATAATCGTCTATGATATAAAAACATCTGCATGCATTCTGTGGATTTAGTTGCAAACATAATGATATTTGATTTATTAGGCCAATGCACTATTTGTCTTACGAACATCAAAAGAAACAGAGCTAACTAAATATGATTGAAATTAAGCAAGTATGTACTCGTTAAAAAGCTTACCAGAAAAACAGCATGCCCCAAAACATATGTAGCTTTGAATAAAGAGTTTACAGACAAAACTATGCATAATGTTTGACTTTTATGCTGAACAAAGAGTAATGAAGCTGGTTTTAACATACAAAGCTAAATTATTTATGTCAGAAGTTAAAGCCCTTAATCACCAATGTGTATCATAATAAAAGGTTCCAACCAACCTTCTGAGCCAGCTGATTCACCCAGTGTGAGGTGCAGTTGCTAAGATCGGGGCCCTTAGGGTTCCATGTTCCAGTGGAAACCACGCAGAGATACGAGGCAGTTCCTACAACAGATGTAGAAAACAACAGTGAAATTGAAACCATTTTTCTACACGCATTCGGGAAATCATCTATGATGATGCTACCCTGCGTGTTCAATTTTGAATAAACGCTAATGGAAGTAGTTGACAATAACTGACAAAAAGTAGGGTGAAATGCAGATTATAAACAGAAAATATAAAGTCAGCATGGAAATATCAGACATTTACAACAAACAACAAAAAGCCCTTGATTTTCTTGGGACTCATCCAAAATGATACTAACAATGAGAAAGACAGCTGTTAGAAACACTCCCTAGAGCCCATGGGCAAAAATCTCAGGCTTGACCCTGGTCTTTAAGAGGGAGAGGTAATTCAGAACCTGACCTTAGGTAATTTTTACAATTTAAAAACCTTTAAGTTGTCTACAGCTGCTATGTTACCAAGTAACAAGAATAATAAAGTTCACCATTATAAATAGCTCCTTCATCTAGTAAAATCACTTCAGTGTAATCCAGAATCTCACTAAAGTAAAATTTAAAATGTATATGTGGTATTTTACAGAAAATACCTCTTGTCCCCTTAGGACATGGCCGTTCAACCATCACTCCCCTTTGTGTCTGAGGCCACCATATCCCCCTCGCTTCTAATGCCTCGCAGAATCTCTCTGGCAGGGGAAAAATATTCGTTACAGGAGGAATTTTGGTTGTAGAAACTGCTGGAGGTGCTTTTGTCCCTCTGCTTCCTTCCTGGGACCCAGCGACGGTTGTGCTCACGGGGCCTTTCTGTGAAGTAGTGCTTGTGGTTGACACAGTGGTTTTGAATTGCTCAGCTGAAGAAGTTACCGTCACAGCTGTCGTAGGCACTATGGAAAGAAGGTGAGTATGTTAATCTCAAAGACACACTCAAGTCCACATGCACGCACGCACACATGATGTGTGCGTGCATGCACACACAAAAGCCCACCCATCCAACTTCTCCAAAACCAACAAAATGAGTGTTTCTGAGAACATCAGTAGTGCGGAAGAAAAATGAATCTCTTCAATTATTCCAATTTATTTATACTATTAGCTAAGCAAAGGCAGTTTAGGCTTCATTATCGGTTTCAGAGACATTTGATAACACAGTTCGAGTATAATTTCATTATATCATATAACAGGCAATGAAAGTTTTGATATAAACTTTCAACATACAAACCAAATGCATTGTCACTAGTAAATAATAGAAAAATTATTTTCTTGTATAAATTCATAATCTTTAAATAATCAAACTCAAAGCATCAACAAAAGTCTGACAATTACATCTAATTAGGACAACAGAAAACTTAAAAAGTCAGCCATTCTACATCTTACATGAAAATAAGATGTGACATCTGTGACATCTTTCTAACTAGCAGCCTTTCTCGCTGAAGCGATTTCTGAGCAAGCCTGGTTAGACCTCACAGGATGGAACTCTGCACGCCTGTTCCAACAGCAAGGAAACACGTCGGAGGCTTCAGCTTGTTTACTTTTGAAAACGTGGGTATGAAAAGGGCAACTGGTTCTGGTAAGAGGTATATAATGCAACCGTTTACCAAGATAACAGGTTAGAGCAAATCATGCCTGATTCAAAACCAGCCCTACTCTCTTACTGACCCTTAACAGTATAAAAGGACTGCAGTTACACATTTAAAAGTAGAAATTCACAAAGAAGTTTTTAAAGGTTATTTTTTGACTTCCAATATTACTTTCAAACTGTTATATCCAGTAGGTTAAAAAATTAATGAGCTTATTTCTCCTTCATTAATTACCATTTAATTAGTTTAAACAACAACAAAACTTATCTGTCAGTAAAACTGTAATACTATCATCTGAACTCTATTAGGTGATCACACTGACGTTTTATCAATATTTATAGTTACTGGCTCTGAAAATCTTCTATATATGATGCCTTCAATTTAAATTATTAAGAGTGCAGCAAATAAAAAATAACGATTTCAAGTAATCTCGTAAAATTTAACTATTTTATGCTTACTCTATACACAAGAAACAAACTAAAACATTAAAACTGATTAGAAATCAAGTCATATTATTACTATGTTTCATATTTTAGGCTCTAGTCCATAAATAGATGTTTATATGATTCTGATACTATTGAGAGAGTATGCTGAGTTTATCAGGAAAAACTTGTTTCTAGGCCTTTAATAGTGACAAACTTCTTGTTACCAATATACTTTCTACACCTTTTTTCCTTCTATAGCAAGAAAAACCTCCTAAACATATGTTTTATTTCCAGGGCATAATTTATTGACCATATGAGAGATGCCTACGTACATTAGTCAAACATCATGCCCAGCCAGCTGCTGCAGAAACCTATTCAAACCCGTCTATCTTTTTCTGAAAAGCCCTTGCCTGACATCTTGTTAAACCTCCGTAATTTTCTTTTGATTACAATGCAGCCAGGCTTTCAGTGCTTTCTCAATTAACATTTGTCAAAAGCATCACAATCTTTTGCAGAAGTGTCAAATGACTGCTGCTGAATCCAATTTTAAAAGGAGTGTAGAATCGGAGCAAAAAGAGAACAAGGCAGAGCAAAGTGGTTTATTGCCAAGCCATCTGATGTCTCCCTGGACACTGAACTCATCAGGACGTATTTAATTACTGAATATGTATCAACAATGCTACAATTAGTGATATGTTAGTTAAGCATCAGTAAAGATGCATAATAACTGTGTGAAGGTAGGTAATAAAATGACCTCTATTACATGTACACAATTTCATGAGATATTCTATAGTCTATTTCCACATGTTTTTAAAATAATTTTCATACATTTTCAACTTTTGTTTAACAAAAGAAGTTCAAAGGGAATCAACCCATTATTCAAAGGCAAATCGCTGAAATATTGGGACATTGTGACAATAAACATGGAAGTAAGCTTTATGTGGCAAATTTTAATTTTTTTTTTTTGGAGGACAACTAGAATTCCTGGGATTTTGGAAGGCCAAAGTTTAGCAACTTCAAGGAAAGCAATTTTTTGTAAGGTTTGAGTTAGAAATGCAGAGATATTTCTCAAGATTAATATTTCTTTTCATAGGTGAAGACAGGGCATCTGATAATGATAAAAGCTTACACTTATTCAGCACTTATGTAGCAGATTCTATGCTCATCAGCACTCAAAGGTCATCGGCTCACCTTATTTAATCCATACCACAACCTTATAAAGCATTATGATGATCTTTCTTTTAAAGATGAGGAAACCGAGTCACAGAGAGGGTTATGCAATTTGTTAAGGTCACTTGCCCATACTCTCAATTGCTACTATCTTACTTTCCTAGGTAAGGTTTTCATAGACTCTGGAAAAGTACAGCATCCCACAAAGCAGTCTGCCCTTACTCTGGAACATTTAACTGACACTGGTGCTCTGTGTAAACCTCTAAGAGAAGGAAAGATGTGGGAAGGCCAGCAGAAGGTATGGGAGCAATAAACTAACGATTCACACAGAAATTTATGTGGCAAGAAGTTCAAAACTCTAGGATAGCCTACAAACGGTAACAGAAAACAAGGCAACTCACAGGAGAATTCCATTTCAAACCCAAAACCTACCACACAGAGCTGCATCCCAGCTATCAGGATGCCATAGCAAGCAACTACATTAACTGCTCCAGCATTTTACCTGCTGTTATCATTTGAGGACAGAGACCTGGAAACGGTGCTAATAAAATGCTAATTAACATATTTAATAGGAACCCATGAAGATCTGACAAACACATACAGAATGGTTCAGTTTACTATAGTAGTGTTTACTAAGGACTTGTTATTTATGACCAGCTTTCTCCTGCATGAAAAGATTTAAGGACAATACCATTGATGCTAAGGGAAGTATTTCCATCATCCAGGTCCCCAAACCAACCCATTATTCACTACATGAACTCCAGCTAGAGTGAGCTGGTAGCCTAGTGAGGCAAAACTGCACATTCATTAAATTTACCCTTATTTAATGTTTAAAAATATTGCCCACCTTCTAAGAGGATTCATTATCAGTGGGAAGATGTTTCAAGAAATATGTATCCTATGCTAAGTACTACCAAAAAAAATCAACTCACTCTCTTGACAAAAAATTTCCCTTGTATTTCCAAAATATGGTACTTCATAATTAGAGTAATTATTTAGGAGCTGTCAAAAACCCAAGACACAATACTTTTGATAATGTTTGGGAGATCATATTTGCATGCAGATTATGTAAATATAAAACATTCAGATTAAGAAACAGAGAAGAGTTAAAATAAGGCTAAAATGGATTTTTCCTAAACCCACTTAAGGGAGAAGGATGAGAAAGGAAGAGCAGATCTAGTTTACGGGAACAGAGATCACAAGAAGCTGAAATTCAAATAAAAAAAAAGGACTTATTTGAAAACCAGGCCAATAAATAACACATTTGTGCTGTTAGAAACAAAAATGCTTGGATTTATAAGCGGGAAAAAGCATTGAAGCTAATATATTATGAAGCAGGTCACAGTGAAAAATGAAAGGAATGACTAACTTCACAGCACAATGTACACCTTGGCGACATACACTGCAGCAGATCCAGTACATTAAGACTGTGAATTTTAGCCAAACCAGTCAATCACTGCTTTGTAGGACAGGCAAAAAACCTGATCTCTAATTGCTGTCCCATCAGTCCCTCAGATCTTGCTTTTGGAATGCTGACAGTGGCTTAGTGGTCTGGCCTACGTTTATGGGCTAGAACAGCTCTGCAAAGCCCCGTCTAGATATCAGCACACATCTTGGATGAGAGAGAACTGAAGTCTCTCTAAAAGCATATGAAGGTAAATTATAAGTAAACAGACTAAGACAATACGATTCAAACAGAAGCAAGAAAAGTTTAGGTGAGATAAAACTTTTTACCACTAAGGGTTTAAATAAAGGGCCAAAATGAATTTTCACTTTCTGGGACTATTTAAGAATGGCTATTTGGGATAACAAAAACATAATTGTAGAAACACAGTTACCAAATGTGCCTAAGTTTCTCATTTTCAAAGTTGGTAATTGTTCTTTCCAAAAAGCATCCAGCCCTGACTGGTGTGGCTCAGTGGATTGAGTGCTGGCCTGCAAACCAAAGGGTCAACAGTTCAATTCCCAGTCAGGGCACATGCCTGGGTTGCAGGCCAGGTCCCCAGTAGGGGGCATGCAAGAGGCAACAACACACTGATGTTTCTCTCCCTCTCTTTCTCCCTTCCCCTCTCTCTCTAAAAAAAAAAAAATAAATAACCCCCCAAGGGCATCTAAATTATCAGACTTTATCTGTGATGAATCTATTTACTAGAATATAAGCCACCTGTGGAAAATATTACTCATCTTGTATTCACTCAAGTACTTTTGTGCCAATTAGATGAGGCAATGATTCTTTATTCAGAATCCTCCAGGTGTAGTCTGATCATGAATTGGCATTTAAAAAATTATTTCTTATCTTATTTTTCTAATGGAGAGGAAAAGATGTATTACCAACCAAAATAAATTGAACAGCTGTGAGTGTAGTAAAGATTTACCAAAAAAAGCTACCACGAGAATCAACACAATGTCCAATTTTGTCAATTCCTGACATTTGCCTTTTACCAGACTGTAAAAGAGAACCGTGGTACTTGTTTTTAGGAAAACAAATGAGATACAGAAAACATTTTGAATTGCTGTCCTCCAGAGAAAACAAATACGTCTAATTATAAAAATAAACAAGTCTGAGTTACTATCAGTAAAAATATTTGTGCCCTAGAAGAAAATTTAATTGTTGAAAATTTAATAGGACATCACTGCTACAATTTTAAGCCAAAAAATTCTAGACATACATGAACTGGAGAAAAGGGGCCTTGCACTAAGTCGATGTTGCTATTGTTCTTATGAACAAAAACCACGTCACAGATTTTGGTGTGCTACAAGTCAAAACTCCACTGCAAAAGTCTGTGCCGTACACTTCTGAGATTCTGATCCCATGACAATGTTTAGAACTCAGTAACAGTATATGCTAAAATACGTGTGGATACATGTAGTTATGTTTAATTGTGCAGATATATACTGCTTTAATAGAAAGAAAATATTAATTTTTCCTCCACCTTTTTGAGGAGATTGATTTAATCATTCCATAGAATATTCTGGTTCCTCAAATTCTGAAGTAACTTGATGATGTGAGAATTCCAATTAACTCAGTAAATTGAAACATTAATTCAGAATTTTAATACACAAATATTGTTCAAATAGCAAAGAACTTGTAATTAGTGCAAGCTCTATAATAACCTAACAGGTTATTCTTCTATCATGAGTATGAGGTAATCTTGTTTTAATGAAATAGTCATTTAATTTACCCTCAAAAATTGCTTTCCACAGAATTGAATTCACTTGATAAACTGAAGTATATTCCCAAGGATTTAGCATTGCTTTCTGAAGTAATGGTCCTCCATAAAGTTAATTAAAGAGAACACACACAAAAAATGCTAGCAGGTACGTTATAAATCATCACGTGGAACCACTTAATGTTTAGTCCATATGTGACAAAGTCACAGAAATATTGGCTTAAAACCATTGCTAATTTCTCAGGAAATAAAAATGTGTAATTTTACATGATGATCTTGGAAGATGTCGGATGACTCCCTCTCCTGCAGAGAGTAGACGCCAAAACTTCAAAACACTTAATGCCTGGCGTTGCACATCAAGCCTAGCAGTTCTCCTGGGACACCCTAACACGTATTTATTTCCCTTACCCACTGGCGCCAAGAAGTTAAAAGGTCTGCACATAGATTGTAATCAATTCAGAAGTCAGGTAGAGGAAAAAAAGCAAGGTTCACAGGTTTGTAGCTGGTATTATACTTTTAGTAATGAAAAACTAAATGATCAACGAATGATGCCTCAATTTTCTGATGGCAACAGTTAAGTGAAGAAATTCAGGAAAAAAAGTACTAAAATAAAGCTACAATGTACACACTATGAGACAACACGGAATGGCACACCATTTTCCTTGGTGCTTTAACTATGAAAAGGGGAAGAAAATAAACAGGAAAGAAATTAAGAAGCCTTTCAGAAGTACGCTGTTCATGAAAGACACAGACGTTAGCAAGCAAACATTCTTACCTTGGGCAGGATCAGGTGGACCGAACTCCAGAGAATATCGTAAAATGAAGTTATTGTTCCACACGTAGAGTTGGTTATCTCTAGGATTGTAATCCACTGCAGCAATATACTGGTACTGGTTGGGGAAGGGGACATCAACATACTCTCCTCGGTTTAGTCGGGTATTGTAAATGTAATCAATTGCGTTCTTGCCTGTTTCGCTCTCGTTGTCTTGATAAACTGACCTGACCACATAGAGGACTCCACAGATCATGAAAGCATTTGATGCAGCACGCTTGTCATACACAGTCTCCCATGTTGCCTCAAATCGAAGAGTGTATGGATTCAGTTGGCTAATAACGATCATTCCATTGTTCTGTTCAGTGGCATAAATGACCCATAAGCCATTTTCATCAACTGCTAGGTCGATGTCAGTCTTTCCTCCCCATCTGTATGGTGAGGTATCGTGATAGTTGGCATAGTTAATTATGGCCTCTCCACTCTTAATTCTAGTCCTCAAGTCAAATTTCACAATATTCCTTGTTCGCTCTTTGTTAAAGAAGACAGCACCATCATAAACCACAAATCCTGTACCATCTACTCGGTTTGGAAGTTTGTATGTTGTTGTTTGGCGACTGTTTTGGAAATCTTCTAAGGAAGCATATTCTATTAAAGTATCAGTACGATAGGGGGTCCAGGGCATGAAATAAATTTTATCAGCAGCCTGAAGAGGGTCCTTGCACCACGCCCCTGCCTTTTGTTCAGCTTCATATATACCTGGTGAGTCCACGATTGCTTTCAAGGTCCCAGGGCACACAAAAACTGATGGTCACAGAGAAAAGACAAGAATTAAGGCAAGTTAAAAAAAATGACACTGGTAAACGGAAGTTTTAAGGATCATAAATCCAAAGAGAAAAATCATTTTATTAACTTTCTACCAAAATATATCCTTAATACAAGTGTGCTATTCTTCCCCCAAGTTCCCATAATCGAAGTTCCAGCACACAAAGTGGCTGTGGTTGATTTTCACAAATACAAACATAAGTTTAAGGTCATTCACAAGTGAGTGGGAAACTTACATTTTTGCCATGTGTTTTTATCTGCTAATTTGGTAATTTATGCCTTAAAACTTTGACCTTTTTGCGTAACAGTGTACAAAGTTCTTTCTTTAATCCCAACATTGTACCCTCCCTTCCCTGGCCCACTTATGATTCCCCCCAAACCCAAAATCGAAGGGCCAAAGTAAAGCAAACAGAACCACCACCACCACCACCACCACAACAACAAAAAACCTAATGTGAAGGCTTATTTAGAACTTTTACGGAAGTCAGACTGAAACCAAAGAAGCTTCAATTGAAGAAACATAAATATTTGGAAAATGCAATTAGGAGCAGAGAAAAGTAAACACAAGGAAAGCAGGGATGAAGCGACCAGGAGGCCCTGGAACCATGGCATGCTATGGAGAGGGCTCTGGAAACCAGGCAAGATGACACTTCAATAATAAAATATCCAAGGGGGTCAGAAAAAAGAGATAAAGGGTGAAAAAGAAACAGAGAAAGGACAGTCCCCCCTCGCCGACTTCAGAAATTTTACCCCATCACCAGATTTAGCAGTCATAAAATTTCATTGCAAACAGCTGATTTCTTTATGAAGTGCATTTATGAGATCCTGCTGATTATTTAATGTCAGGAGTGTAGTGGGGGAGGGAAGGGAGGAGGTGACATCCATAAGGCACATAACAGGGAGCTGGGGTCAGACTGTACGTTATTTACCTTTTTGCTCCACTTCTATTTTAAGCATCGGAAGAAAAATAAAAAGAGTGCAAGGAAAAAAGAAAAAAAGATTAAAATAAATAGACTATTAGTCTAAGATTGAATTTGTAACAGATGCTAAATACAGGAAGAATAAGAGCTGCACTAGTTTGGACAAAGAGAAACACACAACAGGAAAACCTAGCAGGAAAAAGATTCTAAAGTTACATAAAAAACATGGATCAATCATCTTAATAGATTAAGGAGGCAATACAAATATGTTGGCATGCTGCTTCACTTAGCGTACCTGAATAAATAATGAAATTCTTCACTAATGCATGGTATACATACTCTTGCCTTTCCAAAGTCACTCAGCATTCTTATCAAGTATTACTTTAATACATGTCGGCTACAGACACAGATGCATGCACAGGCGGCTCATCCGCATTTATCTAACTGTGTAAACTCATTATTACATTGACTAATGTTAAAACATCCAATGCATTGACTAAGCATAACAAACATGATGCATTTATAAAAATAACAACTCAATTTTGGAGTATAGGTCAAATTTAATAAATATTAATATGGCTACATTTTAACATTTTACATAATTTATTTATGTCACAGGAAATACATAATTATGCATCTCAGTATATGTTTCAATTGTTTCTCTATTATTTCTACTTCTACAAAAGTATATACCTTAACCATAAAAAAATGCCTCCTTTACAGGAATACACAAATTTCCCCCACCTACCCCAACAGGGACTTTGAAGTGTGGGGTAGGTTAGTGCCTTTCTTCCCCACTAATAATTGGAAAATTTAAACATGAAAATTATATATACTTTATATTATAAAATTCTTACTGAATTCTCTACAGTACATATCTCAAGCTTTGTAATGCTAAGACTATTTTAAAGAAGTAAGCAAAATACATACAAGGAAAAAGCAAGCACAGTAGGCAAGGAGAAAAAGGAAGAAAGAATATGGTTAGCTTATTGTGACATTGTCTTCTATCATCAATTTACACAGAATGCAAGCTAGCATGCAAAAGCAATCATACCAAGCATTCAAAGCAAATACCTTGACTCCACAGACCCCAGAAAAGGTAAATGCTTTCATAAAACAAACCTGATTAGTACAGTTATACGTGAAAAAAGTCCTCCCTCCAAGAAGTTTAAAAAAATGGATTATGCTGTTAAGGAAGGGTGCTACATGAGATTCTCGCTGGTAAATAGTATTCTAATAATTACAAACCGTAAAGCACTACTTTAAATTGTGTGTAGGCTTTGAAGTATGTTGCCTGAATTTCGTAAGTTTCCAGATTAATGTCTATGCTGCTTCTTCCCTTATTAAAATGCATTGGAGTGTGCTAGTAGTGTATCTCCAAACTGATTACTCAAAGGTCCTGTAGTTGCACATTTCATTACATGTCTTAGCTTGATTCATTTTTAAATTTGTAATAATGCATCAAGATTAACTACTGACCTCCTGAAATACCTTAGGGAGAAATATCACACAAATATTTTTGCCATAATAATAGCATAATCCTTCCATGTTTAGCCACCACCTCCCCCATCCAACTTGGCCTATTTAACTACTTTCAGGAAACATACTTGCTCTATAATGTGTAATTCTGACTGCATCCAGTAAAAAGAAATTAAGTGTTACTGACGTGAAACAATGTTTATAAACTGCTAGTCCTAAAATTACTCCTCAGTGAAGAGCTCTATTACACCTGCTTAGAATCAATAACGGGAGGGCGTGGTGGGAGACTGAGGGCAAGAGAGGTCATTAGTGTCGTGACTGCTCAGACTATATTTACACGCTGCTATATTTTAGAAAAGGATGACTTTACTGAGATAAACCAATTCAGTATAAAGGATGGGAATAGTACACTTTAACATATGTTACATACTTAAAACAGAACTTAAAACAAGTTCCCTAAAGAACACAGAAAGTATATTTTGTTTTCCATTAATTGCAAATGGCTGGGTTTTACTATATGAAGTAAAATGACAGTGCAGTTACTGAGCAAAATATTGAATAGAGAAGTCTTTGTTTGTGATTTAACTGACATTTATATCAAAAAATTAAAATGGAAATAAATTATATCTAACTTATAATTCTGATGAAAACTGAGATTATTAAAATTGAAGGATAAAAACTACATATAACCTTTGATGATTAATGAATCAAATAAGATATGGATATTTAAAACAAATGTCCTTACATTATGATTTTTATGAAACCCAAAGGATAGGTATATGTCAAATCAGCCAATTAAAATTTCTCAACCCAGAAGAATATAAGATCACAATAAAATTGATGAAATTAGAATTCTTCATCACATGCCAAATAGGTACTGCAACTTGTCTTAAGAGAATGTATGAATTAATTCACAACATGTTTGCTATTCTATAGACCAAACACAAATACATGACCCACTAACATCAGTGGAAGACAACATGGATACGTAAGACAGGAAATTGACCCAAACAAACTAACGTCTATATACTCTGTATCTGAAGTGACACACTATTTCACTATGAATAATCTCATGTTTATTCATTAATATGATTTAATCAACAGTAATGGTTCTTTCTTTTCATCAAATAAAACTGGTAGCTATAATTTTAATTTTTATAATTTAATGATAGTTGAAATAATAGGGTACAAAAATCAAAACCAAATCCTGCCTATAGAATATGAATTTCCAATCAGACTTTTCTCCTTTTTCCTACGAGATCCTTTTGAATTATTTTAAACACGTACTACTTATGTTAATGATAAAGGACGAGCTGTGTACATCTGTTTTTGACACAGACATTGTCTGAGCAGAAGTATGTCAGATATAAGACATGTGCCTGTCTTAAACACACAAAATAGGAAACAAACAGTATTTCTAATGGGCTCTGTTGAGTAAAGTACTTATAAAATTTTCGGAAATCACAAAAAATTGTCTGAATATTTTTTAGAAGAGGAGAAAACAGTATGGGATGTATACATTCCTGGCAAATTTGCTCTGGATAGAAACTGGCATAGAGCAAGAGGGTAAGAGAATATCATAAATATTATGTGACAGTGACAATTTTTATCAACTTAGTGTGGGGGTACGCAAATATTACAAGTAAAAAAACACTATTAAAACAAGGGGAAAGTTAAGGCTATACACTTAAAATAAAAGCAAGTGTAAGGGATTGGTACAACAAACAGAACCATAAAGAAACAAATGAACTGAAAAAAGGGGAAAAGAGATAAAATACAGTCCTACAATTCATAGTGTGTCACTACTATACGGTATACAGACTTTATAATTACACCAATCCTTAAGCAAGAAGTAGTTTTTAAAAAAGCCACAGACTTATTTCTGCCTTGTGCAAACATCTAGAAAGGTAACATCAAATTAATTCCTGGGTTTTTTTAAAAGGACAAAAATTATAAAGAACAAATACTTCTCTTGGGTAAAACTATTTGCAAGTTTAGTGCACAATGTACAATACTTCTGGAGAACTGAAAAAGTAAAAAAAAAAATGAAAGTTAGATGTTCCAGAAGGTATCCACATTTTCCCTTCTTAAACAGCACAAGAAATTACTTAAGAGTCTGAAAATGATATTTGCTTAACAACACTGTTCTTGGTCTATAGACTAGGTTACAGGAACAGGCTCCAGAAAGACACAATTCTTGGCAGCTTTGACTGATTCCCCTGTTTGGGAATGGATGCTGTACTCCTTTTTCTAATGTGAGGACAGAAACCGTGCTAAATTCAAGTGAAAGTGACTTTACGAAACGAAATCTTGGTTAGCTCAAAAGAACACAATGGTCCTCTGGTGGCACAGGAGGAGGATTATGGAAGCCACCAACACCACACACAGGAGAAATGATACAGAGCTCAGTGCACTCAGTAGGCTTCCAACCCTACAAATGGTATAGAGAATACTGAAAACATAAAAAGCATCCATTTCACAGTGACACAGGAACACAGAGCAGGAATGAAAAGGAAAGATCAGCTGTGTTTGGCCTTTAACTGATACCCTACAAAAAGCCAATTTATCGAAACTGCGGGCAGAAAACACAGACAGCGCCTTCACATGATGTGTAAGGATGCATTACTATCATACTGAACGTAGGACAGCTGTTAGAATTCGGCCCTTTGGTAACAGAAATATTGATGGTTTTCACATATGAACCTATCAAAACTAATGATCTAGTTTTTGAGGTTCTAGAAAAAGCAATTTCATTATTTGGTTTGAAACTGACTTTTTTTTAGGAAGGAAGTGGACCAAAACTATCTTAAATCAATAAAATTGCTAATGAAGTTTTCATTCACGTGCTTAGGAATTAAGGTGACATACACATTTTATGAAAATTAGGTAATGTACTGAAACTTTTTAGTTGTATAAAATGTACAATGAAAGTACAGGATACAATTTAGAAGTGTGAATTCTGAGGTTCAGAGGAAAACTACACAGAATTAGAACATAAGCTGAAGCCTACTCACAAGATCTCCAATTGAATTTTAAATATCGCTTTATGGACCCCACCAAACATGAATGTTAGGCCAAATTAAATACAGAAATATGTACAAGGTTTTGTTGCATCTATTTTATTCAGTATTAAGATTTCATCAGTGAATATGGCAAAGAATGCTCCCTTAAGGACAATGGAACAAAAAGAGAGCTCTTGCCTCAGTTACTGCAACGGTAGCTTTTCCCAGGCACTGAAGTTACCACGACAGCAGGTAGCCATTCGAGTAGCTCACGATTAAAACCAAAGTCAGTTCCTTCTTTACAAAACCGTGAGCCAAACCAATTTGTCAGCAACTGGTATCGGGCAAAAGTACAGATTTCTATCTGCCCTATTGAATAGCTAATTCAAGTTTGTTTTCTGGAAAAACACTAGCCTTAAAAGCCAAACACTTAAGAACACAGACAGACACTTGGCCAGCATCACACTATGGCTTCCTTCCACACTTCATGAAGCTAATTGGAGGCCTGAGTCTGTTAGTGCTCTGCATGCATAATGGTTTTGTAGGCCATCAACATATGCTTCTTTCACATGTGTAGTCTTTCAGCATCAACGAGGAATGCTGGGGAAATGGAAAAATGCAAATTTCATACTTACTGTAAGGAACACATTCATACTGGACTTCAAGGTATTTGTATGTTCCAGGACATGGATCAGGAAATACATCTGACCCAGTAACTACTATACACTGTGTTCGATTGTTGCACCTGGAAAAGAAAACAAATCAAACTGTGTGACATGATAATTTATTTGCATATTTTTCAAGTAACTAGCACCATGAAACAAAAAAAATTGACTGATATCATTATTAGTTATAAAAGTCGTATTTTCTTTGTGTTGTGATATTTCTGTATTGTGGGTCACACTAAATGTTAACTCCAAGTAAAAAGAAAATAGCTAATAGTTCTCTATTATTCTACTATGTTTTACTTGTAATTTTAGCATATTCAATACGTACTGAAAAAATACCAAGATACTCTCTGTATCTAAGAATTAAAATGGTACTATGATGGAACAGAAACATACAAACACAAATTAAATAGCTTCAAGTAAGTTTGGAGAGCATATTAAAACAAAGGAGGAGACAGGTTTTTAAGTTTATCCTCTAACCCCAGTTTTGTGTTAAGTTTTCTATCACAGGCACTTTCTGTACTCCTGATCTCACATACCATAGCACTCTCCATCAATGGCTTCCATAAATGATAAAATACATTTAAAGTGTTTAGCACAGTGCCCAATACATATTGAGTGTTTAAACATTGTTTTTACTCTTTGTATTTTTATAGATCAATGTGCTTATACTATTTAATATGGTACAACTACGAACACTGTTTCTTTTAAACTAAGACTCCCTGAAATATAACATTAAAAAGAATGTCACTAACATGATGCCTAGAATGTCCTATTTATTACTATTGTAAATACTTTATTTTTGTGTTGTCAGTAAATTATCAAGATTATTAGAACTAAGTTAGAACTCCAGGAAAGATGATATTTTAGTCCCATGAATTTATCCAAATGATCATTTTATAAGTTTTGTTGAGGCAAGAACTATCCTTTAAAAGTAATATTTGCAGATTTTTATTGTATTTTCCAATACTATATAAATTAAGAAGGCAAAGCAAGCAGAACCAGAGCATGATAACAAAATCTATTTAACAATTTGAACACCAGGCATTATATAGTGCCTAAAATAACTGGACCTTAACATGGCAGAGGAGGAATGAAAAAGCAGCCCGGCTTCTAGCACAGCAATTACCGTGACTAAAGGACAGTGGAGGGAGAGCTGCGTCAGAGGGGGACAGGTATGGGAAGTCAGACACCCTGGCGCCATTTGACTCAAGTCAGGCTGACTCTTCTTTAAAGAGCAGCAAGACCCGAAAACTTCTACAGAATCAAAAAGGTACATTTTATAGATCAAGATATATTATTAACAAAAGTCTTAAATATTAAATAAATGATAACAAATATTGCTAGTGCAAATACTAAACTTATGATAAGTTTTATCATAATTTATCTGTAATACTCTATATGCC
Organism: Anoura caudifer; assembly: GCA_004027475.1. NCBI lineage: Eukaryota > Metazoa > Chordata > Mammalia > Chiroptera > Phyllostomidae > Anoura > Anoura caudifer. The sequence goes on along the minus strand of PVKU01000484.1, from coordinate 257,811 downwards.
GCAGGTTTAAAAAACATAACATACAAAATAATTTCCAACAGCATGGATGATGTAAATGGTGCCCTGTCACATTCTTACACAACATCATGTTTTACTCTCGTTTATCATTAGTCTGAATTGGTTCAATCACTTGAGGAAATTTAATAGTATCTAATGTTTCAACTAATGTTTTAGTTTCTCCTTTGTTAAATTTTACAGCAAAAGAGAGTTCCTCACTTTTTAAAGTTTCTTGATCTCCCAGGAACCCTCGACCAGTTTTTCTGGTCCCCATGAAAAACTAAAGTTTTTTTATTTTCTTCCTTGTATTTATTTATACCTACAAGGTTCCTCCCTTCATACCACCTTCGCACTTTAAAAAAAAATAGTAATCTAAGCTCACGTGAGTAAGATATGCCTTTTACATACTCCCGCAATATAAGATTACCTAATTTTTACCACTAGAAGATCAGAATAATAAATATGACCTTAATATGGAATTTAAACTTTCTTCTACATTTCTCAATGTCACATTCCAAGAAGTATACAAGGGATAAAGTATTACCGATCCCTATGTGTGTGTGTATATATATATATATATATTTTTTTTTAAAGACCATCACCATTTAAATGAAGAACAATTGCTCAAATTTACTTTTTATGATGTTTGCATTAGTCATCATACCAAAATTACAGGTTCAAATAAGTGTCAAAAGAAATTGTAATTAATAATCACATTGACAAAACATTCACTTTCAGATGGCAAATGGTGTTAATTCTTAGGCTATATCCCTAAGTAAAATTAAAGGTAAGGAGAATCAATGGAGTTCCTGCAAGTATAATTATGTATATTTCCAGAATTTGTGGCCTCTCTAGATGTCAAAAATGTTCAGTTTATATATCATAAATTCAGAAAATTAATCTTGGGGGGGGAGATACTCAGGGGCTAAAATGGTGAAGGATCATCAAGAAGTAGAACGCGCAAATATAAGAGCATCAGATTTATATAACAGTATTTTGATTCATGGGAAAGAAAACCAAAGCTTTTAGAGAACCAAATGATGGAAATAAAAATACAGACTATGTACATTCAGTTATGAATGAAGCAGGTATCCTTAAGTCTCCAAATACAGTAAGTATGAGATACAAGGGAAAAGGAAATATCTAAGATGAGCTGTTAGTATAAAAAAACACCTGAAAACTTCTTATCCAACACACTTCTGGTAAGACTAAAATTGTAAACTGCTAAAATTTAAGATGATTGGGAAAGAGAAAGCAAATTAGCCACAGAAGTGAAGTAAATTCCCACCAAATGCTCTGAAAAGGCACAACTACGCCAAGAACAGAAAGACATTCATTTGTTTGGATTCTCAGCCCTGGACATAGTTCCTGGCATTATTTTCTCTCTTCCACCCCACCCTGGTATGGTTGTACTAACAATGAAAGTATCAGTATATTTTAGTCATGCCATGTGAATTATGTTAAAATTCTCTCTTCTCAAAGGTTAAATAAAAATGAGAGTATGAAAGAAAACAAGGCAGAAGAGAAGAAAGTGGCTTTTTTAAATAGGTGGACCTCTGAGTACAACTTGAAGGAAATACAATTACAGTTCATCATAAAGAACATGCAATCTAGACATATTTTACACACTTCAACTTTTTAAAAAATTGATCATATTTTCTTTGTATTTGTAAAGATGGACAGATGAGTTAGAATAGCCCTGACTCTCAAAAAATGTGGTCCTCCAAGCAGCAGCACCAGTATCAACTGGGAACTCAGCAGAAATGCATTTTCAGGCCCTACTCAAGACAGACAGACTGAGACTGGAAGTCCAGACCCAGCAATCTGTGTTTTAATCAGCTCTGCAGGTGACTCTGATGAATAAAAACCACTGGGTTAGAGAAAGGTTTAGGTACTTTATAAAGAATAAAAAGGTATGGAAATTCATGCTTTTTGCTCTATACATCTTTATAAAAAATACAAGGGAAATAGAGAATCATTAAGTGATGAATATGATTTATGCAGAAAGTACATAATGAGTTTACAATATTAAAATGACTGCCTTTGCTATTTTCATCATAAGAATCAAGGGTCTTAGTTTCCCAATTTTGAGCAAACAGGTTAGTTATTTATAAATTCCCAAATGTCAGCGGTCTAAATAAGTACAATTTCTAGGGACATGCATATATCACTGCAAGCCCATTTTTAACAACACAGGGAAAATCTAATCTTTTACTAAAATTTGCAAGCCAATGGAAATTCCTAACACCAAATAAACCTGGAAATAAACATTTTTTGACAATGTGTAAAAATAAACTGTGTTCCCTGGGAGACCATTCATAATAACAGTAACAAACAAAAAAGATTTACTGTAGTCATTACAAAGTTTTCTATATTCAGCCTTTGACTTATTTATTCAAATAAATTTAGACAAAGCAGCTCAACTATAGGAAGAATTAATATGATTGTTTTTAGAAAGAATTCAAGAGGCATAAAAGCAGTCCTTGCAAACAATGGCTAAGCAACTTCGGGGGTATAATGCATGACTTAACATCTAGTAAATAAATATAGAAGTACACAGATATTCATCTCAAATTCTAAGCATTTAATCATTCTTAATATATTCTAATGACCTTTCAAAAATTTCCAAAAATTGGCATGATTAGCCTGTAAAAGGCTAATCATTATTACACACTGGATTAAAAGCAATTTCAAAAAATATCACCTATATATAACTTCTACACATTATTTTATATTTCAACTTTGTGTCACATGACAACAAATATTTTTTCCTCTAATCTTCTTACTAATCAAAAATATACATAGAATACAACACTCATCCTGAGAATTCTATATGTAACTAAATTAAATCCAATAATAGATGCTTTGTAACAAACATTATCAAGTTCAAATGCCAGAATAAAAGTAGTATTTCTGACATCAATATTCATATCTTACATTTTAATTATAAACCCATCAACTCCAATAAAGAAAATCTAAGTCCTGCTTTATAGACCATAAAGCTGTTTTAAATGGAGCAAAAAGACTGAGTTTTAAAAATTATTTTAAAGGTCATTTCCATAAGTCTTTCTACTTTAAATTAAAACAAATAATAATAAACTCAGAATAAAGCCAAGTGCATATCTCAAAACTTGAAGAAAATAAAACCAAGTAATTCTGGAGATTAAGAATTTACTAATTTACTTCCTACGCACTCAGATGTAGCAAAGTATTTGCTAATTAGCAAAATTTACAATATAACATTTAAAGTCAGTTGTTCACATTTGTACACAGTAATGTAAAAAAATACTTCAAGGAATATCTAATGAATCTTTCAACCATCAAAATCAGGAGATGGTAAAAAATTAAAATTATGAAAACAGTATATTTTTTTCTTCGGGATGTAATCAACGTTCTCAGGTTTCAATATAAATCTGAAGGCAGTCACAATATTTTTTGAAATTAAGATGAATGTTGCCAAGAAAATGTGTAATTGATGAAAAGGCATTTTATAAATGTGTAACATAATTAATTTACATACTTGTATATGGAATTTACTTAGAAATTGTCATGCACAGAATAACAGCACTACAGTATTTTAAAGAAACATCTTTTCTTATTTTGGAACAACAGTGCTTTACCAGTAATGAAAAATTAATGCAAACAAACTACCAATATGCTGCTTTCTCCAATTTTTTAAAACTGTAAATGAGAGGTACCATGCGCACATTACTTACTATAATCTAAGAGTAAACTGTACAAAAATCAACAATATAGTATAATATTTAACTGTGTGGAAGCAAAACCATTTGCTAATTGAGAAGATTAGTTTTTAAAAGCAGGGGCTTTAGAATCAGAAATTTACAGCTCGACTGCTTACTTGACTGTGTGTCCATAGTAAGCAACGTATTAAAACTCTCGACTTTAGCTCTTTCATCTGTAAAACATAACGCTTACCTTAGAAGTTTGTTGTTAACAAATGGGATCATGCAGGCAAACTCTTTGCATAATCCCTCAACAAATATGAATTACCAAAAACCACAAAAAAATCATTAACAACAGTAACTACTCCCCTGTATAAACTGGACATAGATTTGCAAACCTTAAAGAGGTAGAAGTTTATTCTTCCCTAGTCCCTCTACTGTGCACAATTTCCTGTGTACAGCTTTAAAAACAGGCCAAACTACCTATGCAAATTTGTTTCCTTTCCAACTCTCATCTTGAATTGTATAATGCCCAACAAATTGCTTTTACTCTTCTTTTGATTATCTTATGCTCATTATTACACTTTACAAAGTGCAAAGTATGGAGATGAGATTCCACGTGTAATCTATTGTGAGAGGTGTTTTAATCAATAGTCCTGTTCTGCTGATTAAGCAGGGGCTTCTGTTTTGGCAAGATAACATTAGTCTCTCCAGTCATGCTCCAAAAACCACTGGGAATCTTCAGCAGATCATTAGATATGCTACAATAAAGCTTTGGTGCATTCTCTTTTCTTCCTTAAATTACTTCTTCACCGTCCCATCATTCCTGGTCTCGATGGCACTGCATTATTACTGCGTCTCCCCTAAACGTGCACTAGAGCTATGTCTCCGGGCCACAGGATGCCATTTGCAACTGAAGCTTCTGCTTGAAAATATAAATTAAGAAAATTTCATTATCTCCTGCCAGGGGCCATTATTCACCACAGTTCTAAGGAAGATTAAAAATTCAAAATCTACCTACTTGAACAAATACTCCGGCATTCAACAGAAAACCTCACTATATCATGACAGAAACTAAAAATTAATGTTTGCTGAAATTTGGAGTTATCCTCTAGAATTAATTCAGTTCTGTCCTGAGTCTGTATGTTCAGTGAAGGCAGCCTCGACAATTTCAGTCCCAGTGGTAACCGCTATTTTAAAAATTCAATTATAAAATACTACCAATAAGAGGTTTCTTTCTTTCCTGACTTACCTTTTGTCTTGGCTAAAACTGCTCACGTTTTGGAGATGAAATAAATGTTTTCAAGGCACCAGGGTATCATGTAATGACACCCTTTTCCAAAGTGCCAAAAATAAGCAGAACATTCACAGGAATAGTTTAAACCAGATCCACATGGGGAATCATATCTTCTAAATGAACAAAACATACACGGTTGAATTACTGCACTATAAATCCATTCTTACTAATGAAATAGAAATAATATTCATCTGTAAGCTTCAAGTAATAAAAATATTATATATAAATAAGTAAATTTTATTCTATTCAGGTACATAAGTTTAAAAAATTGAGAAACATTACCACAGAGAGTAAAAAAGCAAAAGACAGAAAAAAACACTGGCAACCAACAAATTCTTAGGTGATTATATGCTTGATATGTAACAGGAATTCAGTAATTTTTTAAAAAATAAATGAGATAATGATGCACACTTAACTTATTTCTGCTGGTAAATAAGCACTTAGTAGAAAATAAAAGTAGACATCCAATTCTGCTTTAATAGGCTGTACTTGATTCTCAGAGAATTGTCAATTTGGACGTAGCTTAGTATCATGAAAGCCAGTAATATACTTTGTTGGCCAAAAATATCCGTTTAGTTTTTTTCATAAAAGACAATTTTTATTTTTCACCAATAACTTTGTTGATCTGAATATTCTGTGTATCTCACTATCTCCCGTGTAGTGTAACATTGATTGTTCTCAATTAATATCTCCATTCGATCACTGTCAACTTCAACTGGTCTACCCAACTGTGGAGCTTTGTCCAGAGAGAAATCTCCAGTACGAACCACTTTTGACACATTTGACCAGTCACAGCACCTTCTCCATACGCTGCACAGGTCCTTTTCATGTGTGTTTCGGTTTTTATACCTTCCTTGAAATAATAAAGCATAATATGCTGAAAATGTGTACTTTCTTTCATCTTTAATATTAAAATGACTACACAAAAATTCACCAATTTTGATACTTTTTAAAAAATGCACGCTGATATGACTTCTCTCACAATTCAATCTAACAAAAATGGTTTCAAATGGAGTTAGACAACTAAGCACTAGCAGAGCCATCGTACAGGGAAAAAAAACAGAAAACAAAAGAAATTTTTTGCCAACCCAAATAACATGTGGGAGATGGGTCTGCTTCAGGAGCAAGGAGAAAAAGCACCCTTTGGCTTCCAATCCACTTCTTCATACATTAACAATTCTGAATAAGCAAGGAACATGGTACTGCAGGCACCAAAAGTCCTTTCTTTATAAGTCAAAATTTAGAATAAAATTCCATACACATAGCAGACCATCTTAAAACATGAAAGGTAAGTTCCAATCCAAATACATTTGCCCAAGCAAAGTAATCAGACACACTGGGGGGATACGAGGATACAGGCAGCAATCATCCGCACAGGCTAAAGAGAGAGACTGAGTTGAATATTAAACCAAGCCTTTTTTTTATTGTGTATTGAAATGCTTTTCTACAATCTAAACTTCTCTTCTTAAAGCTAAGGAAAGTGGTTCCTGCTTTCTTTAAATATTTATTAATGATGATTTGTGAGCCTAACTAATTGCAAGGTAAACATAACATTAGGAAGCTAAATGGTGTGTAATTAATATGGTAAAAAAGAGGTGTTCTACGGTGATATTCCCATTTGTCATGTAACTGTGATCTCATTATTTGATAATCTGTGTATTCTAGAAGATTTCTGTTCATCATAAAGTTACTTAATTCTGGAAGTATGTTAGGATACGGTACTTTCTAAGCATTAAGAATATTGCGTTATTTAAAGAATTTTAAAATCATTGACATAAAGCTGAATGATTGAAATAAATTTACTACCAATATCTCTAGGAAAACATGTATGATGGGTACATAATTTGGAAAAATAAATAATATAATTTCTATTCGTTTTAGTTTTCTATATAGTATTATTTTTAAACATAATCCTGTTTAAATTTCTGCAACTGTATTTTTAGTAAGGCATAGAAAAAGGCCAATTTATTATTTAATTAACTATAAGCAAAAAGCACAAAATATCTTTCTGTACTATCAATATATAAACATAAACCCATATGACTGAAAGTGTATAGTATGTAAAAGAAATAGAAAACCAAATAAATAAGCATTGGGTAACGTACAGCACGTTAACAAAAGCTTAAAATCATGCCCAGAAGACTGTCATTCTGTTTTCCAATATGTTGAAAACAGGAATAACGTAAAAATGACACCTCTATGAGTCATCTGTGTCAGAGTAAAATGTTGTGTCAGGAATAATAACCACAGAGTGTGCATACTGAAATATTTGTAGCTAAATGTGCACCACAGAAACTTAAAGAATATCTTGAAAAATCCCACATTAATTACCAAATTAAGCACTTTGAAATGGCCATGCTGATCTACTAAAGACAACTTTCTGTGTTTTAGAAACGTCTGGAATTCCTTGCAGTTTTTACAGGACCACAGGGTCAGCTTAAGGCAAATTAGACTTGACTCACTCAGAGCCTCATCAATCCAGTAAAAAATTTCTTCTTTGTAGAAATGCACGTTCAACATAAGTGTGCTTGCTTTTATTAGCAAAATAACAAGTATTTATTTACAAAGCATGTCACTGAGACCAAGTTTCATTCACAGGGTTATCAGGTCTAACTGCTTACTGAAAGGAAAAAAATAATTTACGTGGAGATCAAACTACAAAACACTGAACTACTTTCAAAATATCGCTGTGTCCAAATTTTCAAGAACTCTGATTTTAATAAAGAAATTATTGTGATGTGTATCCATTAAGAGCAATGCTTTTTAAAAATGTTAACCTACTATAGTTTGCACTTGCAGAAACTTTGTTAACAAAGGAAATGGGAAATCACTATGGGATGCCCTAGTTAGATTAAATTAGCAAGAAACTTGTTACTAGACCATATAAAAGACACAGCGTAATAAAACATGACCTTGCAGAGTCTTGGAGCCAATCTGTGATGTTTTTTCCTTTCTCTAACCCTTGCTAATTATCTGCAAAGTTACAGACCCTTTTGCACGGGTTATTTTTCTTCAAATTGTGAGGGGATTTTTGGTTTCTAAATATTTAATTAGTCTTGTTATGATATGAGAATTGTTGTACATGCCAAGCATTTCAATTTTCATTCTCTATTCCTGCTAATTATCCTCAGATTTAAATTGGTCATCCCACATCTTTTCCTTTTGTAATTATTTACTTCTTAAAGATCATTTGGTGAAGAAATATTTTCACCCTTATGGCTCTTCTTCTCCACAAATGGCTTTTCCGGTCCGTTAATTACCCGCTCAGAAGATTAGAGTTTGAAATAATGCAAAAACAACCTACTAAAAGGAATTTTAGAGGGCAAACTGAGTAAATTAGATGTTTGTTGCTAATATATTAAATTCGCCTTAAAGATTATTCATTCCCTTGGCTTGGATATGGCTTTGATGAACAGAAAAATTATTCCATAAATATTTTTCTGCCTCCTGAGATGTTTGATGGGATGTCATTTGTCAGTATTATAAATCTCTGCATATGAACGAAGCAAATTTCTAGTCTAATTGACAGCTAATATAATTTCCACTTTTACAGACCTCATTTTGATTACAGCACAGCAACAAAGGTTCGCAGAACTTCCTATACAGAGCAAAGTGAATGCACAGAAACAAAATCATTAAGACTTTTGGTAGTATGACATTTCAAATTTTTTACCTATACAAAATTTTAGACAAAGTATAACTTTTTGTTAAAGTATTTAATTGACTCAGGAAAGTTTAACTTTTTATTAAAATGACTGCATTCTGTAAGTGCTTATTTTTTTAAACAAGAAGCAAATAAGCTTTCTATTCTTTTCTTTACTTGAAGTGAATTATTTTCGCATAAAATCTATCACAACCTTTATTTGTACTACTACTACTACTATTTCCTCATCAAACATTTTTCAGATCAATACATTTTTCTTATAAATTTCCAAGTATTTTATTTTCTTCCTACAACTTCAAAAATGTTTTGGTAGTAAAAAATGTGGCACGGTTTGTAAATGAATGTATAGGAATGCCTTGGTAAAAGGAGATGCAAATACAAGAGCAACATTTTCATATGACTTGAATTAATAAATTAATATTAAGAATGGAGAAATATGTAAATATTTCTCCAAAGGTTCAAAGTGAAAACTCAAAGTGCTATGTAATCATTCTGAAAGGCTTTTTCATTTAATTATCTAGTTTTAACTTTGTGCCCCATGAAAACAGTTCTTTATGGTTTCCTTACATTGTTCTTTCTAACCTGGAAAATTATATCGGAACTAAATTTTCACAGAAATTAATGTCTGTGTACACTTCTTGAACTACGTCTTCCTTAATACAAAGACCATTTGAAGGACCTTAAGTCTTTGAGATGGAACATTTTCAGAGGCTAGGACACTAGGCTAATAGCCTGAGGAAGTGCTGTTTTCCAGCTCACAGTGGTACCCTGTATGCACGCTTCTGAGCAGCAACTCTCAGTTATGTACTTGGCTGTGAGGGAAGCACACACACGTGCAGGAAGCCCAGCTAAGGAGGAGGCACAGAGAAGGCCAACCCACATGCTGTGCTGGGCAACAGTACTGAAGTCTCCCCTGATTATCCAAACCTGAATTAATCTTTCTCTCCTTTCTCCATGGCAGTAATTGTAGGTGTACATTTTATATATTTATGTACTTATCTATTACATATATAGTTATTTTGGCAATCAATTATATTCTGCTTTGAGGCATCTCCACTTCTATTTTACATTTTAATTGTTATTTAACTCATCTAGTATTTTTGGTGTTTAGAATTAAGCTGTAAACTCCTTTTTCTTTCTATCCTTTCCCAAACACTCTAAAGAGTGCTGGTGAATGAGATTCCCTACAGTGCCCTAAGTTGTTTCTAGGACCCTCCGTTTTACCTCTTCAGTTAGATATTGTTAGGCTTCTTCTAAATCCACTGGAATTCCTAATCCTGTTTACAGCAAAAATTACTCTCTCATTAATACTTTCTAAATTGGATTTCTCATTATTCTATATTTTACTAAGATTTTACCATTGAAGGAACAATTGAAAATGTCCCCTTGATACATACTAGTTGTCAATCCCCTAATAAAAACTGCACAAACTTTGTATAGATGTTTACCTAACTCTTCCATAAGATAACAGCTGAAAAATAAAGGCAAAAATCTGGATCAACAGACTCTTGGGATACTCTTAGTAGAGCAGGTATGGAAGGCTGAAAACAATCCTTAATACCAACAATTTGAATATAAATAATCAAATCCATCAGAGACTTATAAAGAGGTGAATACTTTGTGGATCATATACTCTCAAAGTTAATGGAGTCTCACCTGACTGATAAATATATGGCAAATTTTGCTGGCTTACTTCTGATAAATCAGAACTAATCTTTAATCATGACAAAATATTCATAATCTAATCCTTTTATCAAATTGACTATCACTGCAGGAGTCTCATGTGTTTGCACAATTAAAAACCCCATGTCAGCTGTATATAATACGGCATTACATTTGATGCAAATCCTTTTCTATTGAAATAAGTGCCAAGCTGACAGCAGGAAGTAGCTGATAAGAAGACACGAAGGCACTGCTGATGGCATTCTCGATAACTGAACACCTTCTCATAAGCATTCAGTCCACAGCATATTACTCAAAGTGCTCTTTAAAAAAGAAACACACACACACACGCAGATCAAGGGAAGCGTCTTCTTGCTGCATCTCAGTCACAAAAGCAAGAAATTATCTAAAAGCAGATAGATGATAGGGAAAGAGGGGAAAGGGAACAATAATTTTACACATTCTGGCCCTAGAAACAGCAATATAAGACATTATCAGCAATATAAGACATACCTTATGTGTAGAAATACCTAGTTTGAAAAGCAGAATAATACCCTAAACATACTACACCCAAACAGTATCTATGCAGGAAAAAAATGAACAAATGAATATAACATTATGTATTAGTATCCTCTGCTTACAAAAGAAGAGGACTCCATATTGCTTCTGAGTTAATATAAAGAGCATTAAACACTAGTGTTATCTTCCATATTGATAGTTAAAATAAACTCAGAGTTAAAATCAATTTTAACATAAAATTTAACATAAATTTTATAGATTTATTCCACAATTTTGAGAAATATAAACAACACAATCTTTGAAAAATCCTTTCCTCCTTAGCCTAAGTGCAAAAAGAAAATTCACAATGCCACGGAGGAAGAAAGCCAGTGAGATGCTACATGCAATAGAAAGTTTGAGAGCGTGGGGACAGATGTTGAAAACTCCCTGAATCAGACCTATGTTCAGTGTCTCCTCAACATGAAGTGTATTTTCGCACGATAGGCCACTCCTCATCACTTCTCTTCATCATCAGTTTCTGGAATTTCATTGTGCTATATCAAGGGATTTGACTTCATTATTCCTGTGTATACCTCATCTTCTTCACCAGATTATACTATCTTTGTCGGGTTACTGCCTGTTCTAAGAATCTCTGAACCATGTGCAGTGCATGACGCTGTGCCTTATTTAAAATTTAAGTCCATAAATGTCAGTGTATAGACTTGAAAATATTCTTACTGGTCATTTATAAATAAGTTTAGACTATCTGGCACATTAACTTATACATTATACAACTTGATGTTACCTAGTAGGATAAACCAGTGAGTAAAAGATAAAAAATTTTTAGTTCCATAACCATAAGAACCAAATTAAAACTTTTCTGATTTACGTGGTTTGTGTAAGTTTTTTAAAATTACAATGAAGGCAGAAAGCTTCTATTCCCTATTATATTCCTACAGAATTAGCTTCATATCAGTAACTTGTCTGAAAGGCTCCCTTCACTGTGACCTATAAAATGTTAGCCTCAAAAGCTTTAAACACCGCTCACACCACATACAGGCTTGGGAGTGCAGGGCTGTGTGCTGCGGAGCGGCAACCCTGCTCTTCTGCAAGCTAACGTGCACTCTTAGGCCGCAGACACAAACAGGGCAAGCCTATTAAATAATGCATTAGCTAGGAAAACATCTTTATCATTGCAGACTAAAGGGACACTGCATGCTGCATATTTATTATATTATACACATTAAAATCTATTAAGCTATTTTAAGATTTACATGTCTTACAGAAGTTATAGGTAAATCGAGATTGTTGTAATTTACTAAAATGTATTTGAAGTTACATATTTTATAGCTAGAAAGTCTTAGAATTATTTTTATTTGCAAATGCACCCTCATACTTGGAGTACTACACTCAACACATGTAATTTTATTTTATGTTAGAAATCACAGTAAATTTATTAACTATATTTGATATGTCATTATGAAGAAAAAGACACGCTAGAGCTTGCTGCTGCTCTTATCTCTGACCATTCAACTTTTCTGTTTCAGCAACCTTATTAATGTCAAAATGCCACTAGAAAGTCTGCCCACTTTTAAATTTCTACAGCCTGAGCAAGGCAGTGCTTTCTTTCTTATATACAGCAAAAAGCTTAATAAAGCCTCAAAGGTCAGAATATTACCTTTATTAAAAAATAAGGACCACATGACAGAGATAAGCTTCAGAGTGGAAAATGCCATTTTTAGACCTGAATCAGGCATTTCTTTTTTGCTTTAAAATTAATTTGTCTTATTTAAAAATGCTTTTAATTGCCAGATTCCTGGAATATATGTAGTGACCCATACTGCTGACAGAATTTCTTTTTCTATGTAACAGTACTCCCTTTCTTAGGCTGGGAAACACGGGCAGTGGGTGGGACCTGACTGAAGCAGACATGTCTGCGAGGCTCACAGTGCTTTCAGAACTGCCACTGAATGCCAAGAAAGCAGGAGTGGGTACAGTGACAGGTCCAGTGTGGCTGCAACAAAGGCCCAAAAACTCCTCAGGGAGGGGGCCCTGGAGTTGGGAAAGCCCTTCAGTTCCCAAAATGAGGCAAAGGATGACGAGGACAAGCCTTTGTACTCTGGCATCCGGTGAGGGCTGCCTCTGGGAAGCAGAGTGCAAGATCCCTCCAGCCCTGGCAGGGACCCACCCTGAGCCCATCAGCAGGCAGTGCCCCGGGCAGCTGGGGCAGAGAGAGCGAGCGGCCTGATCCTAAGGGGGAATTATCCAGCACACAGCACTGTAACAGTAGAGCTTGATGAGAACTGTTTTTAATACTATTGTACTTCTCATTTTCACGATTTTTACTGTATTTTATCTTCCTGTACACACTGACATGTCAATCCTGTTTACTAAGTGATATTCAATGGGTTTCCTATAGAGCAATGAACCTTAACAGGCAGCTTTTAATTGGCCCACATAGGAAACCACATTACTATTAATTCCACAGCTACAGCATAAAATAAAACCATTGCTTCTCTAACTCTAGAGCAATTAGACCTCTCGGCTATTTGACTAACTCTGCTTCATGATACCCAATGCAGTTAATTATATTTTTTGATGTTAATAGTCTCTGTCAGTCTCAAGCATAACTTCTCTTTGATGAATATTTAAATTATATTTGAATAAAAATAATCTTGGTTACATTTCGTATTCAGTAATCATCACAGCTTAATAAAGGTCTACTCCTCAAGAGTTGAAATAAATGATGATGCACATATAAAGGTCCTACATCTACTTATCAGATAATATATTTGCAATTACTATTATCCATCTCTCTATCTAACATATGTTTTTATATGCATTTTAAAAGGTATATTCTCATTCACATAACAACCCATAATTAGATTTCAAAAGTTACTTATAAAAACATTTTTAATTATATGTACAACATGCCATAAATTAACGATGAGAACATCTTAGGACTATCATAAGATAATTCAATGTATGAAAAAAATTATCAGCTTATAAAATGACCTAGAAAAATCAGCATACATGCTCTTACCTCCTCCAGCTACATTGTTTTGGCAAGTTCAAAGAGTGATAAGAAAAAAAAAAAAACTTTGAGGCCCACGAAAAGGTTTTTTGAATATGGATCTTCTAGAAATCCACTGAAATAATTACTAAAAAACAAAAAAAAAAACTTAAAAATAACAGCTTTCTACCCAAGGAGGTTACCATGGGAATGGGGGGTAAAGGTGAAAGAAACTTCCAAAAATAGTGAATGTAGAGAGTGAGAGAAAAGTATAAAAGCAAAGCCCATTAGTGTAATTTCTTAAAAATGTGTTTACACCTTATTTAATTTAAAACCCCTTTCATCTAGTTATAATGCAATACGAAAGGTTTAAATCAAGCATTTCTTTAACATAAACTGTAAAAATGTATTTTCAATCTCAAATGTTCCATTGAATAAATATTTTATTATCTTATCTAATTACTTAATGCCCCTTAATAAATTATATTAGTTAAATTTTTAATTTTTAATCTTTCTTCTCCCAAATCCCAAATTTTTAGAATACAAAGGAGACACAATGAAATAATACTAAAAAGACATAATGAAATGCCTTGAAATGCATACATCAGCCTATGAATGTCAGTGGAATCCCGTGCCAATTTCCTGAAACTATCACATTATAAATAAAACAGGTAGAAGTAGATTCAGTTTTTTGAAGTCTAAAGTCTAAAATTTAGGGGTTCTACTTTAAGGGAAAAATTGAAACATTACAAGGAGAAAGTCTGATTCCAAAGTGAATACTTACTTAGAAAAAAATAAAATCAAAACAAACAAAACATTTTTAAAAGCCTACTAATATCATAAGAAACAAAACCCAGAAACTTAATGTTTTAATAAATTTAAGTACCTGACATTCTTTATAAAATTTTCCTTATAATTTTTTACTCCATTATCTATGATTATCTCCTTATCTAACAATTTTATAGTGTCACTTTCAATGGTTTTGCTTTTCCTCTAGAACAGATGGTTAAAATTTGTTTCTTATTACTGATGTTTGGGGTACATAAAGTATGCATCTACAATGTCATAGGTGCTTATTTATGTCTGCTGACCTGCTATGGCCTGTGCCCCACAAACACAGGTATTTTTGTGTGGTTCTGTTTGATATGATACTCGTTAAATGAGGGAAGCAGGATGGTGCCTTTAAAATTCTAAGTACCACGTTTCATATGTTCTCTATGCATCTATATACACGTGCTCTACCAAGGACATTAGAAAATAACTTCTGTTTTGATTAGTATCTATGAGAACCAAATCTCCACTTACTGTTTTACACATATAATGACTGAAAGAATTTTCCACAAAACAGCTTCTGGCTCCATACATTTCAAACATTGTTTCTGCACATATTTCAGGTGCCAAAGGACACACTGATATTGTAGTATGACACCTGGCCTTGCACCTTTATGTCACGATCAGTAATGTGGTATAACGAGTAATAGGAGTACTCCTAGAGGCAATTTTTCTTTTCCAGAAGAGCTAGCAATAACTAAACGGTGCATGAGTGTCTGCAACCACATAAAAATACCCCACTAAATCCCAACTGAACTTATCACTAACTGAACCTTCACTTAACAGAATCCCAAAATGCTCTTGGCTACTCCTAAGTGATCATAAATGAGGGGAAGTATAACAAAACTGAAGTCCAATAATGAAATCAAAGCCTTAAAAGAAATTAAAACCTTAAAAGATTATTCTTCAATATCATATTTAGCAAATTTTACAAAAACATATGGCCCTGTGAGCAGGCTGCTAGTGGCCCAACCACGGGCTTGGATGGAGCCTGTGCAAAAGAAGGGCTGACTTTTAAGATTCATAGCTACACGGTAAATCCATCTACAGAAACAGAGTAATATTTTCACAAAGCACAGGTGAGTTCAATAACAATTAAGTTATCTGCAATCTGAAAAAAAGAACAGAAAGTTCACTGCTGTAATCTCAAGCCAATTTATACAGAATGACTCATTCCAGACACTCTTCAAGGCCATGGGGACTGTGTAGGCAAGTTCTAAAGCTACGTCTTTATTACTGGCATATAACATGTTAAGAAGTACTGGAAGAACTGTGACATGTATTAGTTATACAACATACTTTATTGATTTATGTGAAATCTAAATGTGGCATAGCAAACAGCCCTAAAAAACTAACAAAATTGCTATAGGATGCTTTATGAAAACACGGAGCTACTTTAAAAGAACAGGTCATACAATCTGTAAGACAGACAAATATGCATTAGTAAAATGCTACCCCAAACCTAATAACCTACAACAATTTCCCTTGAACGCGTACGAGTTTTAGTCTCGATGCTGCAGCGTTGTTACTGCTGCTGCGGTTACTACGGTCTGGGGTGGATTGCGTGAGATGCGGAAAAATTCACAGGCCCATAATAAACGACACTGTAAGTTGTTTTTAAATAATTTACCAAACCTTATTCTCTCTTCATTTAATAAAATTAGTTACTAGAGTACAGTACAAATGATACTGACTCACAATCCTGTCTTTGATGTGGCAAAATAGAGCTCCTAAATTGTGGTAAGGAAATAAGGCTTTGAAGTAAATCAATGACTAAGGATATTTTCTCCACCAAATAACATATAATTTTTTAACTTACTGGTACTTATATACCTGAATAAAATAAAAAGGATAATGAGGGTATTATGCTAAGTGAAATAAGTCAAAGAGAGAAAGAAAAATACCACATGATTTTATTTATATTTGGAATATAAGAACAAAAAAAATGAAGAAACAAAACTGAAACAGACTCATAGACACTGAGAACAGACTGATGGTTACCAGTGAGAAGGAAGGTTGGGGGGCTGGATGGAAAGGTTACCAACTGCTAGTTACAAAATAGTCACGAAGATGTAAAGTAAAACACAGGAAATCTAACCAATAATACTGTAATAACTATGCATGGTGCCAGGTGGGTATTTGAATTATCAAGGGATCACTGTGTAAATTACATAATTGCTTAACTACTGTGTTATACACCTGAAACCAATAAAAAATAATACTGAATGTTAACTGTAATTGGAAAGTAAAATTTAAAATTAAAAAGATAATGAAATGGGAAAGTCAACTTTATACAAAATTAGTTATTTGTTACATAATAAAATGTAGTAAATAAATAGCATATTATTTTATCTTTTAAAGATTTTATTTACTTACTTTTAGAGAGGGGAAAGGAGGGAGAACGAGAGGGAGAGAAACATCAGTGTGTGGTTGCCTCTCATATGCCCCTTACTGGAGGCCTGGCCCTCAACCCAGGCCTGTGCCCTGACTGGGAATCGTTCTAACGACCCTTTGATTTGCAAGCAGGAACTCAGTCCACTGAATCACACCAGTTGGGGAAATAAACAGCATATTTCCAGACAGTAAAATTATTCCAAAGCTTCCATGAATACATGTATTAATTTCCTAGTAATAAACATGCCAATATAAAGTTCTATTAGATATGAAAAATAATTCCAAATTCTTAAGTGAAGTTACAATTCTTAATTGGTTCTTCATCTTTCAAATGGGCAGAAAATATGCATTATATTACATTTCATCAGCATTTGGCTACAAGTTTTTGGTGGGCGGGGGAACAGAACAAAAACCAAGTATAAAAAAAATGACTATGACTTGATTTGAAACTCTGAAATACAATTTCTTTTCTATTCTCTACAACATAGGCTCTCCTCCCCCCACCCGTCCCATGAGCCAGGCAAACTATATCTGGACTATAAGACGCACCCCCCTTTCCTCCCAAATTTGGAGAAAAGTGCATCTTATAGTCCAAAAAATATGGTATTTCATATTTGTTCAAGGTATAGTTTTTTTTCCAAAGGATGCTTGTAAGCCATATTTCTTGGCTGACACTAATATTACAACATCAGAAAGTAGATCTGCGCTAAAAAGAAATCACATTTGGGTCCAAAACAAAACACTCAGATGAATATTTACATGAGTTGCATGTAAACAGGTCTAATGAGCTTTCAATTTAGTTATTTAACATTTGATTGTCTAGTATATCTTACTAATATAACACTGGACTGGACTTGGTGTCTGTTAATTAACAATTAATTTAAATTTACTTTATAAACACAAAGCAATCCTTTAGCGTGTAGTGGGCAACGTTCTAAGAGTTAAGACTACAAAGTGAACGGCGATACGCACAGTATTGAACCACCCCGTCACCTCGTCTGCAACGCTCACCTCTCCTATGAGAAAGCCGCAGTAAGCAACACTGAGTATGGAAAGCACTATTTAAAATATTATTATAGTATTATTGAAATGTGTATGTCAAAAAAGTACATGTTTGCATTCGGGTTTTTTCTTCCACCCCTCGAAGTTGGTTTCAAAAATAAAGACAACTTCTAAAAATTAAAACTGAAGCAAAATCACCAGAGTTGAAAGAAGATATGCTTCACTTTTAAAAACAAATCCCTGTTCCTTCACCTGACCAGTATCTGTCCAAAAATAAAATAAAGTTCAAACTTTTAAGGTATTATTCAAGACTCTTAATTTCACTGAATACTGCTTAGGAGATTGGCAATGTAGTATCCTCAAGGAAAATAGTCATGGCTTCCTTGACCAAGAGACACACAATATAAAATGTAAAAACCTACATATTAACCAGAAATACCAGTGAAAACCAGCAATTCAGGCTTTTACTCTCAGTCTTCATTATCCAGTAGAATTACTTTACTAATGTTCATTTTAAAAGAAGAAACCAAGGCCCCCGTAGGGCAGCGCATTTGATGTGACATTGTTTCTTCTACATTTGCTAATTAAGCAGGGTTGTAAGGAATATTCAGATGATTTGTCTTCTAATCCATGTCATAATTTATTAGGCTTTTTTGCACACTAAATGTGACTGTTTAATATGGTTCATGTTTATTACTGCCAATAGTCACCCCTTTCTGTAAGGAACGCTTTGGTTTAAATGTCCATCAGTAAGTGACATGCAAAGTATGTGTCCAATTAGATATACTAATTAGACCTTTGTTGATTATTACTATACAAAGGTTGAGGAGTGCAGACTAGTAACCGCCCAATCCTTGGGTAAAGAGAGGTGCCTGAAATTCAGTTAGTTCTCTTTAATCAACGCAGCCAAGTAGAATTACTGGAATCCATCACCTAAGGAAAATAACCTAAGTACATCACAGAGATGACGAGATAGTAGCATCTGAGTTATTAATTTTTCCCAAGATGCATTTCATCTTGATGAACAAATGCCTGCTCAATCTGACACCACAGATAGATAAATGCACTTGGGATAAAAAGCATAAAGACAGGAATGTAGTTTCTCAGAAACGGCACACTTAGCTCCTATGAGAATAAATAGATACAGGGAATAAATACACTAGTGAGAGAGGAATGTCCGTGAACACCAAGAATTTGAAAAAAATATTACCAAACACCGAATAAGGTGAAAATACAGTTTGGGCAAATATTTTTCCCTCTAAGAAAAGGCCAGTAAAAGAAAAGAATGTGAACATCTTAGAAAGACAGATTTGAAGTTCATTGTTACCTATAACAAGAGATCAGAAAACAAAAAAGTTAATTAAATAAAAAAAAACCTCTTTCATGTAGCTCTGACTTTAATACAAAGCTTCTTCGTGAAGACTGTAAGATCGATATAAAAGTTGAGAGGGCTGTGTGTCAAGGAGAGTATACCCACCCTGAAATCTATAATCATGAAGTCTGCCAGAGCACACTGGCAGAACTGACTGCATTTTAATGGATTTTCATGGCTAAATTCTGAGAAGCTTCCAATATTCATCACAGAAAGGTTGTGTGTGTGCGCATCTCCTTTTTTAAAAATATATTACATACACTTAATTTCTATTAGGATACCTGAAAATAACAAAAGTATATTTTTAAAAACCTAGATAACAATTATTATTTAAGAGTAATTATTTTTTATTTAAGAATAAATTTTCATGCCACTAAGAAATTAATGAGGTTATTGATATGGACAATTTGGTGTTTCAGACCCTGTGGCAAATAAGTCAATCTTTTTAAAGGTTCACAAAATAAAAAGAAGGGTATCTTTTTGCCACTTCTTTCCCAGGATTTTTTTTCAAATAAGGAGAATATACAGTAGGCCCCTGCTTATCCATGTTTTTTTTTTTTCCTGGGTTTCAGTTACCTGCTTTCAACCACAGTCCAAAAATATTATGAAAAATTCCAGACATAAAAAAGTATTCAGTTTTAGATTGTGTGTCACTCTGAGTAGCAAGATAAAATCTTGCTCAGTGCCACTTGGCCCCACCTGGGACATGAATCAGTCCTTTGCGAGAGTATCCCAGCTGTGCACACTGCCCACCTACCAGTCGTTCGGCAGCTATCTAGGTTAACTGTCACGACATCGCAGTGCCGCGTTCAAGTAACTGTCAGTTTAAGTTAGTAATGGCCCCAAAGCAGAAGAGCAGTGAGTGCTGCTAGTGATTCCGATATGCCAAAGAGAAGGTATAAAATACTTCCTTTACATGAAAAGGTGAAAGTTCTGGAAGAAAAAAAAAAATTCCACAGCTAAGGCTGCAACAGAAAGCACTGAGCCTGCACGAAGACTTTGGCAAGGGATCCCCTGAAGGGAGTGACACCAAACTATTTACCGCAAGTAAGGGGGGTTCCATAGATTCAGCAATAGGTATGGCAGGTACCATCGTACCTCATCATGGAAGAAAGGTGAGTACATTACATAAAGTTTGAGAGACAGACCACATTCATGTAACTCTTACTATAGTATAGTTATAACTTCTACTTTAATTACTGCTAATTTCTTACTGTGCCAAATTTATAAATTAAACTTTATCACAGGTTTAATTTATAGTTGTCCCTGTAAACCAAAAGAAGGTTTATAGTTGTTCATAAGGAAAATAATAATAATACATGAATAAACTACGTTCATGCGCTCACAACTGTAAACCAACTTTTGCCTGAATAGAACAAACACAGTGTACACAAGACTCGGCACTGCCTGCAGTTTCGGGCACCCACCAGGGACTCTGGAACACATCCCTCTAGAGAAGGGGGGCTGCCATGCATGCTGCAGTGTGAACACTGACTGCAATGACAGTTGACTCTGTAAGGAAATGAAACGGAGTTTGAATATGATGAGTCCCAAGGTCCTGAGCAGTTCTAACAATCTGCTGTGTAATAACTGTCTTAAAATAGCAACAATTGCCTATGTTTTCCCCTCCGATAAAGGGTTCCTAGTTATGTGCCTTGCCTGGCAGGGTGGCAAGAGGGGAGGTGGAGAGGCAGAGAGAAAGTTTATTCTGCTTACTCCAGACTAAGGCACGCTTTGCTCCTCACTCCTAACTGCGTGCTGTGAGTATGTGCTCCACGTCCCAGTCTCAGGCTGCATCTACTGCAACATGAAGACGAGCAGTGGGACAGCAAAAGTAACACACATACACATGCAATGACACATTTTCTCCAATGTTCATGCGCATGAGAAGTGGTCACCACCTGAGCTGCTGTTGGGTTAACAGTGTTAAATCAAATGGAATTATTATACTTGGAGACTGTAGGCTGGGGCATCGATAGGTTTAGAAAAGGGAAATTCAAGAATAGAAAAGTTATTTAACAGGTAGAGAATGGGAATAGATTAATTTGGTTCCTTTATGACAAAGATCTAGGCTCTAAAATAAGATTCTGCAGTTAGTTTAACTAAATTGTATACAAGTTCTAGAAGCTAGATTTTAAAATCCCTGAATTGTACCACTACTTTATAAATCTAGATGTATTTATGCATTCTTTAGTTCCATGTGACTATAGGCCTACCTCATTCTTTTGATCTGTGCAAGGCTGAATGATATTTTTCTTGATTTCTATGCTGAAAAACACTATCTTGAAAATCTTAACATGTTCTTTTACTTGAGCATTCTAAATAGAATGAAAATCTTCCAAATCAAAAATAGGAAAAAAATGTACATCTCAAATACTTTAATGCTGGCTTACGAGACATTATCCTTCTGCACTTGTTCTGCTTCCTGGATGGCAATTGCACCCCTGCCCTACATGCAGGTGTTCCTGAGCTTTTGCACACTTGAACTACAGAACCTCTGTGGACAGTACCGTCTGTTCACCTGCAGGCACCAACTTTATGTTTATGTTAGCTTCATCTATCTGTTCTTCCACCACTCTTGTGAGTGCTGCATCTATATAAACAACTACTTCATGAACCATTAATTTTTTATATGCCAGCCTGTTCCCAAATAAACTTAGAGGAGCTTAAATGGGTAATATAACCACCAAAGATATACTCAATTTTATTTAATAAGAACCCTGTATAGTTTAGCTAGGAAGTTCTGGCCAGTTGCTGTCTATATGTGAGTTAAAATGTTTTGGCTAGAAACTTTTAAGGACCTAGGCTAATTCTCTAGGTCAATGACACCTCTTTACTTTTCTAGAGCAATTTCAACATAAATAAACAAACAAATAAATAAATAGCCTATCTTTGAATCATTTACACAGAATATACCTTTCTTAACAAAGAGAAAAACTGAGGCATTTATTCTACCTTCTTGAGAATAGTACATACTATTTTTAGAATCTCTCTGTATTGACAGTATATATTGAAACTCTGAAACTGGACCTACCCATGCACATTAACCTTACCTTTACTACTGAAAACAAAAACAATGAACACTTACTTTCAGGTCTTTAGGCCAAAATGCTAAAATCTTAAGGCCATGCTATGGAGCAAAATCTTAGGCAGCAAACTAACTACCTTGATGAGATCACACAGATTCTTAGAGTGAAGAACATGAACCAAAGGACAGTGATAAGCAATATGGGAAGAGGATCTAAGGTACAACTGAGCACATCACTTTCAAGACATTAACTAGATTGTACCCAAGTACTGCAAAGAGCCGATATTATAGGCAAATTCTCATTTACTTACCCATCAAATACCTCAAAGTAGTAGACAGGTTATTTTTGTCTTTAATGAATTCAAGGTGTTAACAACGGTTCATATATTTTCAAAGTTACCCCACTAATATTATCTTCAAAGAGTGCTAAAATATTACCTCTAATGGTGATTATTAAAATACATACCATTCTAGAAAGGAATTTCATTTCTCACTTTTTAGACTGAGCCATTTGGTGCACACTATCAGTTACTAATGGAGCCTTGATTTCACACTTTAAATAAATAGGAAACAGAAAATGAAGAATGAATAATACTTTTACTACCACTACACTCAGAATTACAAGTATATTAGTTTACTTGCCTCTCAATGCATGAAGTAAAGGGCGAATCCTGTGCCGATCTGCATCATTACAGGTAGAAGTGGGGACATTCCAATTTAAAAGAAAAATTCTAGTGCTGTGAACTTTTCCCCACAAAATTTTCTATGCTAACAAAAAAAGTCTCTTTTTTATTTTTTAGATTTTATTTATTTATTCTTAGTGAAAGGAAGGGAGGGAGAAAGAGAGGGAGAAAAATATCAATGCATGGTTGCCTCTCACGTGGCCTTCACTGGGAACCTGGCCCGCAACCCAGGCACGTGCCCTGACTGGGAATCGACCCTTTGGTTTCCAGCCCACACTTAATCCACTGAGCTATGTCAGCCAGGGCCAAAAGTCTCTATTCTATGCTACTGAATATCGCATTTTTATGATTATAAATGGAAATAACTGCCAAATTATTAGGAATTTGGTAAAAATAGCTTTTTATAATGAAAATAACTTTTTCTTTTTTTTCTTTTTTATTGCATTCAAGTACAGTTGCCTCCAGTTTTCCTCTACCACTCCCCCCAACCCCAGCCACTTAAAAATATTTTTAAATTAAAAACAAAACAGGGACAAGTACTGCATGCACTCAAAAATCATTCAATAATAATTCAGTTGCAAAAAATATTGTCTACCTAATCTTCTTATAGCTATTTGTACCTATGTAACAGTCAAAAATGGCAGTCTGCCTTTAAGGTTTATATTCTACACACACAGAGTGGAGTAATTGTAAGCTACCGCTATGGAGCTCATTTTCAAGTCATCTTAACATTGTCTTCCTGTCAATAAAGTGTTCATGTTTAAAAGGTCACTGTGATTAAATAATTATAAGCCTTAGTATAATACAACAACTTAAAAATAGGGCTGTACCCCCAGTTTTGGAATTAACCCCTTATTTACAGTAATACATATAAACTGTTTGGAGATTTTGATAACAAAGGAACAGAAAACAATTCTACACTTTCACAGAATTTAAATACCTCAAAACTCTAATTCCTTTAAAAGAATCATCACAAGTGCAGCCCCGCTTTTGTAACATAATGGAACAATAAAAATAACTTGGTACCTATCTTGCACATTTCCTATAATATAATTATATTTACATTTCTCTTTTGACAGGATTTATGTATTTTTCTATTCAACTGTGTATTTAAAATGTATAACCCCACATACAAAGGGAAGTTACCTACAATGTACAATTTCTCAAGGCCAGCTCTTCCAGATTCTTTCTTTCTAACTAAGTCCCCCTGCTTTTCGCTTGTCAGTCTAGTAAAAGCATGTAATTATACAGAATAATTCTTTACTTCCTAGTTCTTGCTGGCCCAATTCCAAATGCTGAAATCCTAACATTTCCATTGAACAGATCAACATGTAAAGAATGAATAAATGGTCAATTATTAATGGTTGCCTTCATTGTCTTTCTAGCAGAGGCAGTTCTCAAAGTTTGAAATACTATGTGCAAATTGTTCTATTACAATTTTCCTGTAGTACTGAATCTATTTTTCCAAAGAAAATAAGTTATATTCTGGTGCTTTGCTTCACTGGCTAGATTTCAAATTCTACATACTCCACAGAGGACTTCAGTTTTAAATAAAAAAAAAACCTTTATCAAGTACCATTTATGAAAATAGGATTTAGCCATAATTGTTTAATAACTACCCTTTTAAGAAATAAAAATAAAAACATGTAATGAAAATCTTTCAAAGGTATTGTTTATGTTCTCTGTTTTCTTAAAAATACTGTGATCAGTATCATTTTAAAAACTACTTACTATGAATTACTATAATTGTACTATCCATAAAAATATGCTACTACATATTTTATTGATAGTCTCTGTGAGATCACAGCTATTACAGCAATCCATACCCACACTCTTATAGCATGGATTTTTCTTTCTTTGCTTATCACCTTTTGATGTTTTCAGTGTGCCTACATTGACCACCCCTCTAAAAATTTTGCTATTTTACCTTGAGGCAGACTAGTAAATAAACTATAAAAGTAGGCAGAATATTGTGTCCAAAGCAGAAAAAGAAGCAGAAGGAGAGGGTGAAGGCTTTGAAAATAAAGATAAACAGTTTCCCTGGTAAACAAAACAAAAGACAATAATGTATAAAATTCTATGATACTTGAATTTTTCTTCAGAGTGTCTCTATGTTCCAAACAAATGTGACTGCTGGATAGTCACCACATTAATCCAATCATAAGGAGCAATGATATTAATATATAGGAGAAAATTCTAATTAAAATGCCAAGAGTACCAAAATTTAGGGGAAAAGATGCCGAAAGTTAGGTACTCTGTGTTAAGGGAGAAGAAAAGCGACCCTATTGTCGGCAATTTTTTGTATTCTTTCTATGTGTAGGAAGGCAATTGTCCACTTAAGAGATACAATTTATGTCAGGTTTATAGCACACTTTCCAACAAACCATTTTTTTAACACAAAATTAATCAATGGTTTATTACTGCCTTTGCATTATATAGAGAGAGCACATGCACATTAGATACTTAACTTGAACTGTTTGTTTGTTTTGTTTTGTTTTTTAAGCTAAGGGTAAATAGAATGAGCAGACAAGCCACAGACTTGGAGGAAGAATTAGCAAAAGTGTTATCTGATAAAGGATTTAATCTAAAATATATAAAGAACCCTTAGAACTGAACAATAAGCAAAGAAACAAGTTGACTAAAAAATGGGCAATAGACTTGAATAGACACCTGACCAATGAAGATATACAAATGCCAAGTGAGCATATGAGAAAATGTTCAACACTGTGTCACTGGGGAATTACGAATTAAAACAAGATACCACCACACTCCTATTAGAATGACCAAAATCTGAAACACTGGCAACAAACGCTGGTGAGGATGTGGATTAACAGAAACTCTCATTCATTGCTAGTGGAAATGCAAATTACTAGAGTTAACTTTGAAAGATAGTTTGGCAGTTACTTACGAAATTAAAACACACTCATCATGCAACTGGTAATTGTGCTCCCTGGTATATCCCCAAGTGAACTGAAAATTTACATCCACGCAAAAACCTGACTAGAGCAAGCAATCAAAGTGTCCTTCAGTGGGTGAATGGATAACTGGTACATCCAGACTATGGAGTATTATTTAACGCTAAAAAGAAATGAGCTATTATGCCATGATACGACGTGGAGGAAACTTAAATGCATATTACTAAGTGAAAGAAGCCAACTGGCCAGTTGTATGATTCCAACGTTATGACAGTCTAGAAAAGGCAAAACCATGAGACAATGCGCAGGCCAGTGGTTACCGTGGGTTTCACAGGGAGGAAGGAATAAACCGGTGGAGCACAGAGGATTTTTAGTGGGGGGGATGAAACTCTTCTATACGATACAGTTGCCCCATCCACGCTTTCACTTTCCACAGCTTTGGTTACCTAAAGTCAACTGTGGTCAAAAAATACTGAGTGGAAAATTCCAGAAATAAACAAATTTTAAATAGTACTCTATTCTGAGTAGCATGATGAATCAATCTCATGCGGTCCTGCTCCATTCCACCCGGAACATCAACCATCCCTTTGCCCAA
Source organism: Anoura caudifer (assembly GCA_004027475.1). NCBI lineage: Eukaryota > Metazoa > Chordata > Mammalia > Chiroptera > Phyllostomidae > Anoura > Anoura caudifer. Next base: position 231,177 of record PVKU01000484.1, on the reverse strand, counting down.
CATATACACACTGCACGCACTACCCGACTTACTAGTGTCTTGGTTATCGGATCAGTCCTTGTGGGTAGCTCAGGGCTTATGTTCAAGTAACCCTTACCCTACTTTCTAATGGCCCCAAAGTGCAAGAGTAGTGATGCTGGCAATTCAGCTACACCAAAAAGAAGCCATAAAGTGCTTCCTTTAAGTGAAAAAATATATATATATGAAAAACAACGGTATAAATGAGGTTCAGTAATATCCAGGTTTCAGGTATCTATTGGAGGCCTTGGAAGGTATCCCCCTGGATAAGGGGGACTACTTATCACAGTTGTGGATACATCATAAATTTGTCAGAACCAACAGAATGAACAACACTGAGAGTGAACTCTAAAGGAAACTATGGATTTTGGGGGACAATGTGTGCCAAGAGGGGTTCATCTATTTCAGCAAGTGCACCGCTGTGGTGTGAGACGCCGACAGCTGAGGATGTGACACACACTTGGGGACTGGGGTGTGATAACTCACTGCTGTTTTTGCTGTCACGCATAAAGTTTATTAATTTAAAAATTGAGGTGCATTTATTGCCAAACCCAGACATTTAAACATTCTTGATATTACAAAAATATCTCAACCCTAAAAAACAAGATTACATTTAAAACATTACATACCTGTATCCTTTAGTTTATATCTTCTTCAAAAATAAAATGATATGTTACATATTCCTTATGATACCTCAATCTATATAAAAATGATAAACATTTAAATGTTGAAAACTTATAAAGTAGAAATCAACATCGGTAGGTAAAACCCTAACTTGACTTAATATACAGGCTGAAATATGAACTTCTCCCATCCGCTTTGAAATTACTATAATAATTTTACCAATTTAGATACAGCTGCTAAAATGGGATAGTAACACATAAATCTTTACCTTTGAGTCATAATTTTGAAGGCATCTGGGAGGTAGCAGTCTGTATTCTCCATCTGAAACGGGTCAGCGTCGCAAATCTTGTCATCCGTCCGACCGTAGTTGGCGCTCTCGATCATGATGACATCACTGCCCGGACACCGCAGGTCGATGGAATAACCTTCACAGGACAGTTCCCGCCTAACTAGCCCAAAGGGTAACGCTGCTCTGCTGAAACCTTCAAAAAATAAAATAAAGTAAAATTAACTTATTTATAATGTATATTATTCAAATAGGACATTCTCAAGTAATATAATTTAGGTTTATATTCAGGAGATGTCACACAAACTATGTTTTTTAAGTTTTCCATTCATACATTTATTTACATCCTTGATTCTTTACCACATGTCAAGAATTTAGTACACACACACACACACACACACACACACACACACCTTTGGCTGAACTATCCACCTTAATACGACAGTTTGAAATTACTATAAACAAAATATTTCCTGTATAATCTTCTCACAATCAGAAACTAAGTGGTCTTTTTGAGCTCAATTACATAAAAATGACAAATTTAATCAATGAATAGTTTTACAAATATAGAATGTAACAAGTAATCAAGAAGCAGTTTTCATTTACGAAATGGAATAAAAACTCTGCTATACGTTAGCCTTACAGTCTCATTTAATGTAGACATATTAATTCTTGCTAGTAGCGTTATTTACTTTTGTCTTAGCAGTTTCCCTCCAAAGTAACTAAGTTACTGTAAGAGTAACATATCATGGCATAATAATATTTCAATTTTATATACATTTTATTTAAAACTGACAACAATCAGCAGATGGGCAGTCAAAGGATCCAGCACTGCTCCAAGACAGTCCAAGCAGGTTGAAACACCCAGAAAGGGTAAAGTGCTCTAAGATTCAGTTCTGTCAATTTACAGAATGGAGATTAAAAAATATCTGTGATGTTACTTTTTCTACGTGTGTGACTCTAAAATGAGATAATGTACATATAAGTGCCTAACTAAAAACACCTGCATGTTTATGCGTACTGCATTAAGCAGAGTATAGATAACCACTGTTCATGAATGCTATAAAAATTTCCCAAATTAAAGATTAGAATTTTAAGTCTAACCATTTTTCAACCATGGGTCGGTCCCAAAGTGGTAACAGAGCACAGGAGAAAAGGTAAAAGCAGAAACAAAGCAAGGACAGCCAAGAAGAACCGTGCGTGGGAGAAGCACATCTTCGCCAAGCTGGTGTGCTGGGCGTTGGCTAGCTGCCGTATCAAAAACTTGTCGTCCACTGCCTCAATTCTTTTTTATTTACATTGTATAACCCATCGTGCCACCTACATTTTTCCTGTTACAACATATTAGCAACAATTGTGGTATCTTTTTCTTAGTTCTATCCTTTAATTACTCTGCGTCACAGGAATTCCTTCCTTCTTCTTACTGAAAAATACCAACCCTCAGAGAAGTCTGTTCTAAGATACACTTCCAGTGGAAGGGCAGGGCGGCATTCAGGTCAATCCAAAGCCAAAGCCTTGCTCTGTTTAACTTTTACTGCCAAATGCTTCTCACTAATTCAGTGAAATACAAAGTTGCCTAGATAAATGTGCATTCTCTTTATAATCTGAAAATAATTATACAAAAGGGTGAATTGGTTACACATGAGTATGATTTAGGAAATTAGCAATTCTCAACCTGGCTACCCTCTCAGTTTTACTGAGAAAATTAAAGGCGTAGTTGAAATGTAGAGGGATGGAAAGGACACAATCTGGAGCACAGAAATCTGTAGGGGATTGTGACAAACCCCAGCTTTGTTAAGTTTCCACTAGAAGGTTTATGGACTTATGAGATTACTAAAAGTATGTGGAGAGGTGCACTATCAACAGAGAAGAAATAGTGAAACTGAGCTGGGAAAATGTCAAGACAAACAGAAAATAGCCCAAGTTTTCTGAGAATTTATTCATGAACTTCCCAAGTTCATAAAGCAACTTCATATACTATGGTCTGCCCAGAAAGTATCCAGCCAATATTATGAAAAATAGACATTTCTTGAAAAAGCTACAGAATACAAAAAACATTGTATGTAGGACAATGACGCCTCAGTTCCCTTCAAAGTAGGCCTTTGAGACCTCACACAGTTCTCCCAATCATCACCATCAGCTGCCCTGTCCTATTTTCCTGAATCTCGTTGACGGTCTGAAATCTCTTCCCTTTCAAAGGTGATTTTAGTTTAGGGAAAAGCCAGAAGTTGCAGGGTGCCAAATCTGGGCTGTAGGGGGGCTGAGTCACCTGGGTGATTTGATGTTCTGCCAAAAACCTCTGCATGACACATGATGCATGAGCAGGCATGTTGTCATTGATGAAGCTGCCAGATGCCCATAGCTGTGGCCTTCTGAATCATCTGAGTGAATAGTTTCCGCAGAGAAATGTTCAAGCTTAATGCAAAATTTGATGCAAATTCGTTGCTTTACTTGCTCAGTCATTTTGAATGCGAAGGCCACACAGCATACATCTCACTCAAGGGCATCTACCACCTCCACTGACCAGTACAGTGAAGTCATCATTGTTCACACATGTGTATTCCGGTCCACTCTCCTCGGCTGCCAGGTTACATCGATGTTGTGGGAACCATTCTCCTTATATTAACAATGGCTGGATTTTTTCGGACAGACTGCATGCACGTGCATATGCGTGCACACACACACATACATATACATAAAATTGCTTTCTTCTGCCCTGGCTGGTGTGACTCCATGGACTGAGTGCTGGTCTGTGAACCAAAAGGTTGCTGATTCAATTTCCAGTCAAGGCACATGCCTGGGTTGTGGGCCAGGTCCCCAGTTGAGGGTGTGCAAGACAGACAGCTGATCAATGTTTCTCTCCCTCTCTTTCTGCCTCCCTTCCCCTCTCTCTAAAAATAAATTAAAATCTGTTTTAAAAAATTGCTTTCTTCCATTTTCCAGACACTGGACTGTACTGCCTTCACAAATAATCCAGCTTAAACTAGTTTTATTATATTTATTTTAATTGAAATATTTTTAGGGTGTCAGAAAGGACCTTTGTTTTTGAAGCAAATGCTATGTGGAAACTCAAATAAGTGACACAAAATTGCGGGGCACAGTTAAAATAAAAATATTGCAATTAGTGTTAATTTTAAAAATTCAGTATTTTCACTAAGCAAAACTTATGAAAAAGCACAACAAAACTAATTCCTAAACATTTATTTATCCCTTTCCTACACACTAATGACTTAATATACTGAGTCAAATGGAAGAAACTATCACAAGTATGGCCACTATTTCTTAATCACACTTTCTTCTTTTGTACACGAGTAACTCCTTTTTTTATTGTTGTTCAAGTACACTTGTCTCCATTTTACCTCAACCATTCTCCTCGACCCCATTACTTCCATCTCTACCTCCCACCCTCAATCCTACCCCCCTTTGGCTTGTCCATGGGTCCTTTATACATGTTCCTTGACTACCCTACCCTCCCCTGTCATCCACCCTCCCCTCCGGTCACTGTCAGTTTGTTCTTTATTTCCATGTCTCTGGTTCTAGACAGTGTTTTGCTCCCTTGTTTGTTTTGTTGATTAGGTTCCACTTATAGGTGAGATCATATGGTATTTGTCTTTCACCACCTGGCTTATTTCACTTAGCATAATGCTCTCCAGTCCCATCCATGCTGTTGCAAAAGGTAGGAGTTCCTTCTTTCTTTCTGCTGCATAGTATTCCATTTTGTGTACATGAGGTAATTCTTAACTGTTTATTTTTACAAATAATATGCCAAAACTAAACGACTGATACCTAAACATGACTTTGCATCAGAGTTATCTGGTAAATGTTTTTAAAAAGACAGATCTTCAAGCCCTAATCCAGACCTACTCAATCAGAATCCCTAGGTTCAGATGAAGCTAAAATATCTGTTCTGGGGGAGGAAAACATGAATTTATTTGCAGCACACTGATATATAATAACTAAAATGTGCCAAGAATTTCTCCAAGGCCTTTATAAAATAGTTTTTATTTTTCTATTGGGATTACATATTTTAAGTCATTGTCATCATATTTCCCCTTAATTCTCTAACATAATTTTATTTTAATCTTTTAACATATTCTTAATAGGCACTCTGAAATGTTTATCTGCTAAACCTAACATGTGGACCCACATCAGAGGAAGTTCATATTGAATGTGTTTTCTCCCCCGTATGGGTCAATTTCCCAGTTTCTCTGCATGTCTTCTAACATTTTGTTGTTGAAAACCAGACATTTGAAATATTACAGTATTAGCATCATTTGATTCAGATCTCTTTCCCCTGAGAATTATTGCTGTTGAGATATTTTCTTTTTAGTATCATGACTGGATTTAAATCTGCACAATTCACCTCCCCCATAGTGTGCAGCTCCTATGTCACGCTTATTATTGTTACTGCTGCTGTTGTTATTTTAATTCTGATTTTTATTTTCTCACCTGGATTCCTATGGATCACCCCTATCTCCACAAAGCTTAGTGATCAGGCAATGATTAAACAGAGACTTTTCACAAAAACCATGAACCCATAATACAATTTCTAACCTCTGCAGCATGATCTGAGTGTGTGTTGGGAGACTGTTCAGAATCCAGAACATGTTCAAGTCAGCCTGGGTTATTCCTCTCATCAACACATGTGTATAGCTTCCAGTTTCTCAAGAAAGCATAGAGAACTTCGGGCTTTTTCATTTCCAAGTTCTCCTGGTTACGTTTCGGACTGGCCCTGCAGTCTCCCCACGTGGGACCACCACCTCAGGCAGAGCTGTGGGTTCTCCCCATCAGTTTTCCACAGTGTTTACTGCTTTTACTGACAACACTGCTGGACATGGGTCCCCCACCTTACACACAAACCAAGCCACTTTTACCCGGCAGCGAAGTCACTGAATTTCAAGGCTGGTCTTACCCAAAGGACACGCATATGTCAGGAGCTGCAGGGTGGGGTGGGGACAGTAGCAGCCCAGGCTGGCAGGCTTTAAACTTTCACACTTCACACCACAAGTTCTGCCAGCTTTTCACAATTAAATGCCCCCCAATTTCTTACATGGTTTTGTTTGGTTTCCAGAGCCCTAAAGTGGTTGTTGCTGACAATCCTTTCCAGGTCCATCTTTGTTTGGAAGTAAGAGGGATCTGCCACCCTTGTCGCCCCATCATCACCAGGAGTTCCTCTAGACTACAAATAATTGCTGACTATACTTTCTCAAAACAACTGTATGAGATAGGGATTATTGTTATCATGACCATTTTACAGAAGAAGAAACTGAAGCATGGAAAGAAACATTACATTTTCCATGACCACAAATCCAGTAAGAATGAAATGAAGGTTTGCAGCCTAGTAATTCAGTTCCCAGGTACACGGTGTTCAATATTACTTCAATGCCTCTCCCAATGATAGTGACAGTCAGCAGCAGGTTTGGGGACTCCTTGTGGAGGGCACAGTTAGGGCGTACTGTGTGCTTCTGGTTTTAGAGCAAGAAGAGCAGAAAAGGAAATAGTACCTGATGACCACGTATTCAATGAAATTGGTCAGTCAACATAATCAACATAAAGAAATTCCAAATTAAAGCCTTTTATTCACACTACTATGACATTTATTCTAAGATGTATGTTCAACTTACATCTATTTCAACAAAGAAGAAAATAAGCATCTCAACAAGTGTAATCCAATCCATCTTGTACCCCTGACAGTTGAAGAAAAAAACTTGTGGGAGGCCCTGAGAGCAAAAAAATCAATACTGCAGCTTTGTGCTGTGCAAATGTGAATACTGCCAGATAGCGGTGCTCAGAGTAAAATGAACTGTTTTGCTCCATTTTCTCCACTCTGAACAAATGATTTTGAAAAGACAATTTTTCCCCCCAAGCTATAAAATGTCAAGCAATAACTCTCTGTGCTTTAGGCTGGTGACTGGAATAAATACCTCCCAGCAACAGGTGCAGTGACTTAGGCCTGAAATCATTCACATTCAGGGGATAACTCCTAATAAACAGATGCACTGCTACCAGATGGGAATTTGTGAGACCAGAATTGGAATTCTGTCACTGAATTTTGCATCATTTATGAGCATTTTTGCAAGAAAATATGCTACTGTGGCAATAAATAGTACATGCTGCTATAACCTTAGACTTGATTGGGAACATTTTGCTTTTCTAACATTGTCTCCATTCAGTCTGCTTTTTGCACATTTCTGGAAAATCACACACTCCTATAAAAGTCTTCTTACTAAGCTGTAATGTAAAAACTTCAGCTTTTCTGGTACTGTTTTGCTTAATTACTTGGAACTGAACCCTGTCATGGATGCTAGTGTTCACGCTGTCAAGGGTTCCGGTAAGCGCCGTGACTTCTGATTATCAGAGACCTCTGCGGGACTGGGGCTGTGACTTCAAGCTCTCCTGAAACATTAACTCAGGCCACAGTCTATTACTAGTGCTGGCATTTGAAATCTCTGACTTATTCCTGTTTATATATGTTAATGAGATTTCTTCCTAAAATGGAAATGAGAAAAGTACTTAATAAGGAGGGGACATGATTACAACCAAGCTGAAATCTAGTTTACAAGCTTCCAGAAAACTTATTTCCAATTCATTAGAATTTCAATGAAAAGAGAGTATGAAAAGCAAACCTAAAAGGTAAAAATATTTCACTAGTAGTTTTTATCTCTGCATATTTATGAAGTCATCAAACTTAAAAAATCAAGGACATATAACAAAACTTGTCTGTGTACACTAAACTTTTCTTTGTATACAGCCTGTGAAAAACTTATTTCAAGTATGTTTGCAGACTGTTGCTCTATTTTTTTAGTTAGCCTATTACTCCATTTAGGAAATAACTTTATCAATATAAACATCTAAACTTTTTATTCATTAACATCATGATCCTTTTAATCTGTCAGTATTATGTAAGGAGCCCTAAATTATGACAGTGGAGAGACGAAAAAAAGAAAAAAAACTACCTTTACCTTTCAATTTGTTTTCATACCAAGAATAAAGAAAAGAATGCTTAAAAACACACACTTTGAAAATGTAGCAATTTGAGTGTAAGTAAACTTGGTTATGAGTATGAAACACCAATCAAATCCTTACAGAAATATAAAGTGCACGCTAAAGAAAATGTTCAATTTAAGATCATGTCATATGCAATAATCAACCCACTATACGCAGGTGATAGATATGCCTTGGCTTCTTGGGTCATTTATTTACAAGCCATTTCTTTTTATTTTTGAATGTATTTTAAATTGTGAAGAATTTTAAACAAATTGTTTTCTAAGAAGAATACTTAGTTTTAAGCAAAATCAATCTATGTACAAAATACTGTTACTTAAATTGGCATACGCAAAAAATTCCTAACAAACAAATGCTTGATGAAAAAGTGAATGCATAATTAAATCCAATTACAGAAATAACAAGGGTTTCTTGGGATTCACTAAGTAACAAAATACTGGACACATTTTGCCACTCAAAGGTAAAAATTTATTTTTAGAACGCCATTAAGTAGTTAGGTTCGAATATTACTACCTCTGAAATCCTCTTGATATTTTAGGGAGAAGGTATATGAGTCCTTCTAGACATTTTTGGGATTAAATTCCTCATTAAAAAGCAATTAATTTCTCCACTAAAAAACTTGTAAACCACTGATTAATAATTCACAAGTGCCATTAAAATAAAGCAATTTAAAAGTTATAAAATACTATCAGTTTAATTCTGAACTCTAAAAGAAAAATTCCTAATAAGCATGGCTGTTAAAAATAATATATGCCACAGAGAGGCTATCAATAGTCTTAGCACATAACTACAACTTCTTCCAAGTTCACAAACACAGAATACTTAATTCCCATCTCCTTTATTTTAGGAAAAAATAGTGAATTTTGTATTAAGCCACAGTGTCACCCTTACCACTCAGTGACTATGTTTAAACTCTTCCCTCTGCACAGAATATTTTACATATTTTTCTCATAGACAATAGTTACTTTCCAAAATCCAGTTCAAAGCTTCCCTAATAATGGGGAAAGGAACATCTGAGCTCAGGTGTGGGCTATTTCCTTTCTTCTAGTAAATATTTATTGAGGACCTACTATGTGCCTGGGATGCTTCTAGACACTTGGGATGTGAACAGTGAACAAAAATGACCATGATCCCTGTGCCTGAGTCACTTACTTACATGAGAAGAGAGTTCTCCTTGAGGAAAGGTATCTTCCCTCTCTGGATGACCAATGTAATACCAAAACCTAATAGAGTCAGTATACACTGCTCTCTTTATAGAGGGCATGAAATAAAGGTACATTAAATAAATGATGTACAAATAAATTAAGTGACTGAACAACTACGACCTTCTCTACCAGAGCAGGTAACATACTCTAAGATTCTCTTTACTTATGTAGTCCTTCCCTACTGAACTCTGAGCTGCGCAATGGAAAGAAGTGAATCCTATTTACTTTTATATTCTTTGCTTCCAGCATGATGCATGGTGCATAGCAGGCACGCCCATTTTACTTAATTTTATATTGTGTTTTACTTTATACTTTAATTCCTTATACAAAAAGATATCCAATATACCCAAGAATACAAAATGAAAAATTTTTTTATGGGAGAGGGGAAAACACACCACAATCTTATCTTTTTATATATAGGCTTTTAAGTTTCCAGTGTTGAAGTTTAAGATAAGAAAATGTTTCATTAAAAATTTAGATGTCAGGTGACCAAAAATATAACAAAGATGACATCCCCAAATCAATGGGACTTAACTATGAAATGCACCTTTCAGTGACTGACCTTCAAAATCATCCAGGAGTTGAAGTCCCTAGTCACACAAAAGCATCATAATTAACCCCCCTCTCTTTACTTCCCCCAGAAAAACAGGGAATACTCTTAACATTTATTATTTTTATAGCTAGTTAAAACCAGTTTAACTGGTTGCTATCAGAAATGCAATTTCCAAAGTCATTCACATTGTACCATGAAATTAAAGTTCTTAACTAATTCTGTATAATTTATTCACTGATAACAACAAAACTTGAAAATAATCTCAAAATAACAAAATATCAATTTCATTATTTCCTCTGGCACAACTTATTTCTCCTTCCCTGGTGATCATTTAATATAATCTTTTCACAATTTTATTATTTTTTTGCAGTGTTTCTGTTCCCAGAAATTCCACAGCTTCTCTGACCACTCTCAACCTCAGAATGTTTGTTCTTAAAAGAGGTTAAATAAGAAACAAATATGCAAAAATAGGAGACCTGTCCCCTCATCCAGAGACTCACCCCAAAAGCCATACTGGCTGAAACCTTCTCTTCCTTTACTGTATTGGTCTGATGAATAAAGCTAGTTGGAGGTGGTGACCTCACTAAACTACTCCCCAGGGAGGTCTCCAGATCCAAGAGAGTCAAAAATTGGGATTCTAAGACTTTTTTCAATGCCTTGTTATCTTTAAACAAGAAAATATAAACAAGAAAAATATAAACAAAAAGGTTTTTTTAATCCACACAAAATTATGAACCATAATTTCATTTTAAGTATATTCATAATTTCATCTTTAAAAGGAACATTTAAGTCTAATCATAAGAGGAACAACAATGTATATGAATACAAGATTTTCATGTCAATTAATTCTTATTTGGCAACAGTGATTTCTAAAGGTGTCAAGAAGTTACCAGTGTAACAATTGGCTTCCTCATTGAAGGTTTCTATTTACAAGGGCAATCAATACCAAATCTAAAATGTATTTGAGTTAACTGCATTGAAACTACACTGGAACCACCCACTCATTTCACTCAATCCCAAACAGGAATCCAAATGCAATCACACTCAGCCACAGCTGATTCAACTGAATGAATGAATGTCCTAGAAGGGAAAGGCTTTCCATCTCCATACACATGAGGTATTTATTTCTCACTTCAGGTTGGGAAGACAGCCTAAAACCAGCCTCGACTCTTATACCTTGACTTTTCACAAACTGTTTTCCACACTAACAATTAGATCATTTACAAAGTGTCGTGAGACATTTAACCTTTTTCCCACTGAAGGGAGTAATTTTCTTTGTTTCTTCCTCTACGCTATAAGTCACTCTTTCCCCCAAACTTCAAAAGACCCATTTTTGAAGTTAGGACATTTTTTTAAAACCGAACACAGTAATACCTATCAGAGATCAAAGAAAGTCTTTTCTGCTAAAGGTAAGATGGTGTTTTCCAACATGGTTCTAGAAGAAAAACTAGTAAAATGTTGACTGAAGTACTTGCCCACCTCAAAAAATAACTAGACCTAAGCTGAGTTTTTTTTTTTTAAATTTCCCTTTTCTCCCTAAACAATGCTTAAAATTTTATTCTAAATTATGTTACATACATGAAATTTTTAAACCCAAATCTAAACTGTTACTACTAACGTAAGACTCTTCCTTTACCAGTGAAGATTATTTTTCTCTCCTAAACAGTTGTAAAGATACAGAGTTATAGGGACAACTCACTGACTACTAAGAGGATATTTAAAAAGTTACTCCAGTCAACAATGCACTACTGTGCTATTACTTTTCGCAATGCTCCCAGACCAATTAAAAACTGTAAAATGACAATGAGTGACACCAAACGCTGTAGTGAGCCCATTTGTGAATTTCTCCTCAAAATGCAAAGTCAAAAAATAATCAAAATCACCACCAACAGAAAACAGCATTTCTAACCTCTTACAAACACCTTTGGCAATGGCACTCAGACACTGCTCATTCATTCATCCAGTTGTACTTATGGATAAATAAATACAGCTCATTCTAATTCCTCCATTAGACTCGAGAATAAGCCACGGAAACTAACAGTCCTCCAGTTGGAAGCAACTCCACTGCTTCCACAAACTACAGCAAGCCCACTCAGTGGGAAAGTCCTCCCTGAAGCAAAGTGATGACTTATAAAACTACTCTTCTAATTGAGATACTATGAGCTAAAAACAGAAACCATTTCCCAAAATGATACGAAGGTTTTCAAATAATTTCTCAAACGACAATATAACGACTTTGATTTCACGGGTGGTTTTGGTGTTATGTTTGTGCTCTGAGGTTGAGGTTTGTTCCTTCTGCTGTTCTCTTTTTTGGTTGCATTTTTAATGAAAAAAAAAAAATGAGGTTCCAGAGAACACACTCAACTATTTTCAAATCTGTGTCCCCTGAACATTTAGGGAGAGAGGGAGGGTGGGATAGAGAGACAGGTCATATCTGACACTGTAAAGGTAAAAGGTGTTGCCTTAAAAAGAAACTAACACTACTTTTCCACAGGGTTGAAATTATATCCTTCCTTGTATTGAACTTCCAAGCTGCACATCAAGGGAACTAAGAAACAGCACGGCGGGAAGTCCAAGGGTAGAAGCCCTGACCCTACACAGACAGCCCACTGTCGTCCTTCCTGCTGGCTCCCTGCAGACGCCCAGGGTGCAGGGGCGCCCAGAGCGCGGGGGCGGCGCAGCAGTTCCAGCGTCTGGTTTCGCACGTTCGAACAAATGGCAGCTGACCCTTGAATAACGTGGGTTTCATCTGCCTGTGTTCACTTATACGCAGATTTTTTCAATAAATGTTATAAAATATATTTTCCTTATGGTTTTCTTAATAAAATGTTCATTTCTCTAGCTTACTTTATTGTAAGAATGCAGTCTATAACACATATAAATACCAAATATTTGTTAACTGTGTTGTTATTGGTAACATATACAAAGAGCAGGTTATTGGTAGTGAAGTTTCAGGGAAGTCAAAAGTTATACACTGATTTTTCATGTTGTTCAAGGGTCACTGCTTAAGGAGCCGCAAGAGAAATGGCTCTGTCTGAGTCAGTGTTGCTACGCCCTAGTATTCTCCTCGTAATTTCCTTCTTGCTCTTTGTTCCAAATTTCACCCCCAACTCAATCCAGGCTTCTTCCCAGTGTATCCCAAGGTTGCCACTTTGCTGATGTTTGTGTGTTAACCCTCACTTGCTGAAAGGTGGATGAGTGATCTACTTTTATGAAATTAACTATTCATACTTTAAAAAAAAAAAAGTAAATGGTACCTGTGACACCAAGGTGCTATGAGAAAATTCATTTATACCATGTAATTCATCAAAATGTACCCAGTTAATGTTTACACTGAGCCTTAAATAATTTATTCACAATCTAAAATCTAATATGTGCATTTCTGCCTTCGTAACTTTCTTCATACCATTCCCCCTCATTGGGAATTCCCTATAGTATGCTTAGTTTCTCCCCTCCCCCACTCCATTTAGGGGTCATGAGCTCCCTCCTCTTAAAGCCTTCTGTAGCAGAAGATACAGTATAAAACTATCAAGAAACTAACTTAAAAAGTAGGCTTGATTCCGAGATGAGATGATAACTTTTGCACTTAGGCCACAAATTACGTGCCTAAGACTCCCAAAATCACTATACTAAATGTTAGGTTTTTCAGAACAAAGCATTAAAGGAGGGGTCACTGTGGTTTATCGTGGTGCCTCATACACACCACGCTTGTGCACTGAGTTTTGCTGAAAAGGCGAAGAGCCAGCACATCCATATTCCTAAGGATGCCCCAAGAATGTGGAAACAAAGACCACTCCTGCAGTTGTTCTCTCCACCTCCCTGGTCTTCGGACTTCTGATTTCCAGTTTCTGCTCTGCCCTGCTCTGCAACAGTATTCTGGCAAGCTTGTCAGCCACATTAACCTGTAGCAAAGTATCCACTTATCTCCCACAGACTGGCTAATGTGCTTGTTTGTTTCCAGTGTTCTTTAAAACTTGGTTCTTGGGCGCACTACCTTCAAAATCTTGATCTTCTGGGACAAGAAGGCTATTTCTAGGAACTTCTGAAGAACCACACGATACTTTGCAAATGTACACTGTAAGCACTGACCATCTAGATTTGAACCTAGGTGCCTGTTTCCCAGCTGAGTGATACTTTTCAAAGGTAAAGCTCCCGACTTCAGTTTCCCTATCTGTGAAATCAGGAAAATAATAACCCCTGTGTCTCACAGGATTTTGTAAGGATTAAATAAGTCACTGCATTTTAAAGTCTTCAAAACAGTGCTTGGCAACTGTAAGTGCTACATTTTGCCAGCAGACTCTTCTTAAAAGTGGTGCATCTGACACCACTGCTTAAGTTCTGGATTCCATCTCCAGTGAAATAAGGAAACAGCCTAATTGGTAAATTATCAACCAGATGTAATTGAATAACTCATTATATGCAGATAATTTTCAGATTATGAAGTCATAATTACAGGTCATTAGAGATCAGCTAGTCTTCATTGTTCCCATCTCTGTTCCCTACATTTCGAGGACTCAAAGTTCATGTGCCAATTGTGAATGGGGACATACGTGCACATACGCACACAGTACACTGGACCACAGGTCAGGAAAAAAGACAGGGATTTGCAATAACTTAGAATATTCTACACACAGGGTACATTATCTTACCTGATTATCACAAAGATCCTGGCTGAATCCACAGCCAGCATATCCTGGCTGCTAGTTGGGGTCTTACCCCTCCCTTTTTAAGATTAGAAATGGGAGAAATCCCTTCTGAGGTGCCTTCTCTGACCACATACCCAACCTACCTTAAACCTCAGCTCTTAAACTGAGTTCTAATTATGACAATACATGGACATTCTCTGCGCTTACCACATGGCTTCAAACCTAAGTACTTATGTGTTCCTCCTTTTAAGACTAAAAATTCCTTGAAGGCAGGAATAAATACTCTTGTTTTTATGCCAAGCACAATACTTGGTTATATAAGCACTTAACAATGTTAATTTTACAGCTCAGAAAATGGAGATTGTTCAGATTTATCCAAGGTCACATTGATAAAAAGGAGTCAGAAGACAGCTTTTAATGCTCCTCTCACTATACCATGCTAACTCGTCAAGTTCTATCTGTAGTTAATTTTTGAGATTCCAGGCCACTTCACTTCAGCACCCTTTTAGCCTGTTTTACCATGGGTATTGTTGCAATCCTAACAAATCTTTCCTAGGCATTTAAATTAAATCCATCAAATGCACATTGAAAGAGACACAAATAATTTTTTCATAGATTTTCAACAGGTTATTTCACACTTATTTTGTAAACTGTATACTTGAACATTTAATTCATTCATCTAGTTACAATTATTATTGTAACTTTGTATATTATAAAAGTGGAAATTTTATTTGAAATTCTGATAGGCGAAATGTCAAAGTCATCCAAAAGTTAGCAACAAACATCTTCATGATGGTGTAACTTCATTACATGCAACACTACTACGCAACTCAGATGTCAGCATTTTTAATTGCCCACACTGAGCGATCAAAGACTGTAAAGCATCTGTAGGTTGCAAACAACAGACTAAAGGTTTCTGTATCCTGATCTATTGCCTCGGTGACCTTTGCTTTCACCGTCGAGTACAAAGTCAGTTTGTTGAACAACTGAATCATCCTAATAAAATTCCGTATCATTGTTTCTGAAGAAAGGCGCTTGCCCAGACATTACTTTGTGATAAGAATATACTGGCAGTCTATATGGATATGTCCTCTGTGCCTACCAAACAACAAATGAGCAAACAAACAACAACAAAAAAAAAACCAGACTCTTCTATACATAGGGAGCTACAGAGAACGTTTTCCTGATCCGTATAAAGCTTTCAGGAGGAACCTGCTGGGGTGTGCTTTATGAAGGTGGAAAAACAACTGCCTATATTTTTATGTAGGGACTGTCATCTTGCCAAGGACCCTGTATCTTCATCTCCTAGTTTTACTAACAATTTTACCTTAACAAAATAATCAGACGTACTCACTATTTCTAAATATTCTTACCATTTACTTTTTCAGACTCAATGTGTTAGGTATATTATATAGTCTGCAAAAATAAGACATACAGTGCTGCGAAAAATCCAGTAACTTTAGGAACAAAAATTATGTAACCATCTTTAATAAGCAACTCCACTATTTCCTCAGGTACAAGTATGAAGTTTTTCATGGTATCTTCCCAGTGTCCACTGTACTACAACCTGAAATCACATGCTTTCCAACTAAAGATGGAAAAGAAAGTCCGCCTGAGGGTGCACATAGTTCCTGTTCTGCTCACAAACCACATTCGCAGCACCTAAGAAGGCAGATACTTAATAAACACATGTTACCATGCCAACAGTACCTTAGCATACCTCCAAATGTTATTAAAGTAAATTTTAATTCCTTGAGATAATTCCATTTATAAGTTTTTGAACTCAGTTTCCTATTAATTACCTTACTTTTATTGCATATTTCCGTTGTTTGGATCATTTATTCTTCACTGAAAGACTTAATGAATGGTTGCCACGTGCTAAGTAAAACACAATATACTGAACTGAAATTTTGCAGTTTTGGCTTTTAAGCAGCTCCATCTTAAAATATGAAGCAGGAGCACATCAGTGAGAGAAAGGTGAATAACCTCACAAAAGACAGAAAACTATCTTGACAGGAAAGACATCGAGGAAGGTTCCTCAGGAAAAGCAACATATAAAAATCTCCAAAATTGAGAATACACATCACAGAACAGGTAAGGATCTGACCAGGAGTGAAATGACAAAAAGACCACATCAAAGTCATCTTTAACCTACCGCTATTATTTCATTCTAAGAATTTTCATTTTAAAAGTATACTACATTATATAAAGTGCACAATTTTGAAAGTATTCTTTGAAATTTTTTTCTCATTTTAATCAGTCACTCAACATTTCATGTGTATTTACTTGGGTATTTTGCAATGGTATCAAAAGCTGACCCAGTATTTCTAAAATACTAAATTGAAACTCCAAGAGCTGAGAAACTCAATGAAACTCCTTTAGTGTGCTGTGTTTCTCTCAGGCTAATTTACTGTATATCCTACGATGAGTTTCTGACTCACAGTAACAGCCTCCACTCTCATCATTGTGTCAATGGCCCTTCTAAAATTCTCCCGTAACTCACTGCCTCGGTACTTGGAGTCCGTCTGGACTTGGGTTGAACACCACTGTTACCTTTATCTTTCTAGAAACAGATTCAGTCCTATCAGGTGTAACGGGCTTGACCGCTCCCCCTGCCAAAGCAGGGCACAGAAGGCCTCTGGACTTTCTAGCCACATCCAAAGTGTCCAGACTCAGGTCTCCCAGTTCTGTTCCCCAGATGATTCAAATTAATACTAATCTTTCAAGAGTACATTCTAACGTCATGAGGTATCTTCTCAGCCTGATGATCAGAATGAATCATTTACTCTACATTCTCACAGCTTTTATATATGCCTAAATCATCACACTTAGGAATAATCAACATTTATATAGGTAGTATTCTCTCAGAGTAACAAGACTTGCACCTTTCTATTTATCTTTTTATTCCTAAATAATCTGCATGCGATAAATTCTATTAATCTTTAAAAATCTCAGTAATTAAAATTTCATTTGGGGATATTGGAACTGGGAGAGAAGCACACCCATCCTAGGATTTCCTTGTATGTATTATATTACATATTTTAACAATATCCAGAGGCATATTACTATGCATCAAAACAAAATATATTTATTAGGTTCACATAAAACTTTCATTTACAATATTATTATATATAATGTACTCTACTTGCTATTCTTTCATTTAAGTGCTGTTCATACCCACTAAAATACTGTCTTCACAAACTGATATTCGGTGGCAATCTACAATTTGAAAAGCACTAATCTAGTTCAAATCTCTAAATAAAGAAATGAGAATCCAGGATGACTACAGGAATTCCCTGAAGTTCCTGAACTAGCTTAGCTAACGTCAGTCAGACACTGCATTCTAAGACACCTGTCACACTGCCTGGGCAACTGTTCTGCAGTCTCAATGTGCATTCTGTGTACTCTTCCAACTGGTTCAAGAAAAACTTGAAGCTTCCAATGAGTACTCAAAGCTCTGCTCTGGACAAAGGAATGAATCTCCTTTAATATTTAATATCACTTATAAATTTACTTATAATAATCCCTATTAAATAGCAACAATATATACTCAGAGGGTCTAGCTTCAGCTAATTACACTAGAGGGCACTTCTCAGTATCTCTAGACTTCAACACTAAGTGCATCTTTCTCAGAAAGTGTGTCACATTCCTGGAATTTCAGAGCTACGGTCTTTTAATCCATTACCAGTTTTCTACCAAGGGATTACTGTCTTGTTTTTCTTACATTAATTATATATAGAATCCTCAGGCAGAAATTCTGACAGAAAGAATGGAAATGAGCTAAGCAGATGCTATTTTAATTAAAGAGTACATGCAAATAATTCATTTTGAGTAAGAATTCAATAAAGGTTTAAAATTATTTTTATTTGTCAGTTTTTGTTGTTCAAATAAAAACCCCATGTTAAAAAGCTTATCGCATTTGATTACTAATAGTGCAGAATAAGTAGTCAATTTAGAACATCTGCAAGTTAATAAGTATCTGAGAAATATTTGGGAAAAGAAAACATAGGAAATACAATATTATCTGATGGTTAACTCACTTTAAGAAGCTGAACTCTGGGGCAATATAAAAGGTATATAATTATGTGGATAATTGCAAAAATCTGTATGTTACATCTAAAATAATACATTGTAATACAAACTATTTTCAATTGCTTTCAACAAAAAAGGTAAAATGCACTTGTTGCCGCCATGCTTCTCAGAAGACCCCCAAGGGGGTCACAGGTCACCCAACATAGGGTCCATTGAAGTTAACTGCTACCTAAGATGGTCTGTCTAGATTTTCACAGAGCTGCGGTTAAGCCTAATTTGTCCCTGTTGTAGAGTACCATCAGTTTGGAATTGTTTCAGTGTACACCTTAACAACAGTAACACGGTATTCAAATGGGGGGGGCGGAAATTATGGGCATCCCAACCTTTAATTAAATCACAGAGTGAGGTTTTGAAGAGTAAATAATAAATCACAATGAATCCTCAATCTGGTAGTCACGGAAACTACTTTGCCTCTGCCATAATAGCTGCGATCCCCACCTTGCCCTTTTGACACTGTGCCTTGTCATGCATTCTGGTCAGAGACTGAGCAAGCAGCTTTTCTATTGCTCTCAGTCAATCATGTAACATGCACTGAGCTTGCCTGAACAGGGCCGTGCAGCCACACAAACGCTGAATTCAAAGCCGTTCCTTTTCTACATGGAGACAGTAATTAACTAGTGAGCAGCAGTACATTCTTATCAAGCTTCAGAAACGGAAGTGGGTGCCTTGGCAGTCCTCAGAAGCTGTGTTTGCAGAAAGTTTTGACGAATTAGAACCAGCATCATTACTATCTTAACATAAAAACCTCAATTCAAGAAAATTCTTCGACTATAAAGGTGAAATATCAAGGTTGAAAAAGATATAGACACATATTTACATTAAAATATAAATTTAACATTTATAAACCAAATGTAAGTAAAACAGTAAAATCAGTGCCAAATGTTATTAACAGCTCAAAATGGTTTACTTTACTTTTCCCTCATCATTTCAATTTTTTATATTGGTCATTTTTAGAATAATAACTACCAAAAAGTAAAATCCTGAAACAAAATTCACAATTTTATGTCCCTAATGTCATAGTTTCCATTATTTATTATTTTGAGTTCCTTAACTACATTCCATTAAAAAAGACTTGTTTTCTAAAATAACTCTACTTGTTTCAAAAGCACTACTTTAGTTCACTTTTTTTGTATTTTGGAACACTATTTTTTAGATCACCTAATTTTGAAGTTCCCTTAATTCAATTACTAATGTAAAAGCAATATTATGAATATGTAAAAGCAATATTATGAATATGTTTTTAATTCTATCAGTCTACATCAAAAATCAAAATTATCTTCTTCAATAGCAAGACAACTATCATAGTTCATTGTACTTATTTTTTTCTGTTTTATTTACTTAAACTCAATAATGGGTCGCACATAAATCACGTTTCTCTGGAACTGGTGACTTACTTAGACTATAAGGATAGTAACACTGTAAGAGCTTTTGAGAGAGCACCTGAAACAGTGCATACATAGTGTTTAGCTCTGTTCAATACATGCAGGGTGGGGCAAAAATACGTTTACCATTCTGAGTATACAAGACAGTTAGTTCCTCTATTGTCATGTATTAATTATTACATATTGTGCCATAGGAACAACCGTAAACCTACTTTACCACACTCTGTAGTCAGAAATCATTCAATAAATTTTAGCTTTTATCATTATCAATTTCCCCATTTTTAATTTAAAATTAAAATACCAGGCAAAAAAAAAAAACTACACTATTTGGAAAAGCAGGTCAAAAAAATTGGTCAAACTTTAGTGAAAAAAAAATCCACAATATGCTCTAAGAAACTGTATTTTGTTAACATATAATTCTAGGAGGAAAGAAGGTGGTAAGGTCCTTTAAAAATCATTCACAAAAATGAGGTTGTTCTCTTAGGATGAACAGTGAAAAAAATGATTTTATCTGAAAACAGAGAAAAAAAGTCTTATCAATCCAAAACATTTCTATAAGTATAAAAAGTCAGCAAATAAGGACTTTTTATTTTTCTATTTGTAGTGTGTCCCTTCTACCATGCTTATAATTCTGGTTGCAAAAATAGCATGCATCTTAGATTTGAAAAAAGAAAAAAAAAAGAAAAAAATCTGTATCTTACCTAAGCTGGTAAGCAAGAAAACTACTTAAAAATTTTAAAATAATGTAATTATTATGGGAATTCAGGTAGGATATTAGAAATGGGAAATAGTAAAGCTGACCTGGCTAACACCTGGAAGAAGAGAATCTCGCATCAACACCTGGTGCAGTATTAGGAGAACGCACGGTAACCTACCAGGTAAAGCAGCCAGGACGTAAGAAATCTCATAGTATCAAGTTTATTGGTTACGTATTTTCTCCCCATTTTCACATAAAGTCCTAATAAGCCCATCATAAGTTAAAAATAACCTAAGTCAAAAATGCAATTCATACATGTAACCTACCGAACATCACAGCTTAGCCTCGCCTACCGTAACCATGCTCAGAACAATTACCTCAGCCTGCAGCTGGGCAAAATCTCCACGCTGCCACTGCCCGGCACCACAGGTGAGTATTGTACCAAAGAAAGGATCAAAATTCAAAGTAGTTTCTACTGAATGTGAATTACTTTTGCACCATCATAAATTCAAAAAAAAATCATAAGCCAAATCATTTTAAGTCAAGGACTATCTGTGTTTTATTTTAGAACTAGTAACTACAAAGTGTCCTTGAAAATAGGAGAGGCAGAAAGGTCTTTATATTTCTTCAAAAATCTACATCAAAGCTTCAATACTCATCCAAATAGGTGCGAAAACAACATGATCCCAGAGGTTCCTACTGGCCACACTATGTTAAATTGACACTTATGCGAATATTGGTATCTAATTTTCCTGGTCCAACCAATAACTCAAAAACAAAATTACTTTTGTAGTACTTTAGTAGTCAAGTAGTATTAGATGTCATACTTAAAAAAAATTCTCTGCTTAAGTTCTAATGTAAAATACACATCATGAAAATAAAATGGGTAACTTCTCAGACCAAAGTAACATATCCTGCAAAATCCTTTCTCTCCCAATGAAACACAGTTTGCCTTAAGTGGGGAGGTTATTTGTGTGCTTTGGTTCTACAAACCAAATGATGTAGCCAGCTGCATTCCAACTAAGAGTCCACAGAGACAGTTTGAGCTGTGAACAATAGTCATAATTAAGTAGGAAAAAATGCTGTCGATAAAATATGGCCACAACATTCAAAACTTTGAAAACAAAGAGAGACAACAAGATTCAGATTATATTGTACACTCAATGGATCTTACCCACTACCGAACAGGGTTAAATAAAAATAATCTAAGACAAAGCTCACAAAAACACATTTGTGGAGAAGTTTTATGCCACTGAAGGTTAAACTCATTTTCTCAACTACAATTTCATAAAATAAAGCCCTACATAAAATGGTTGAGGGTCTGTTTTCCCAATTCTGCTCATCTAGATGCACTGGAGAGAAGTTGATACATTGCATTTCTATCATTACAGATGAGTTAGGTCTTAATTATCTACCAGAACCAGTTGAAGAGGACTAGTACAGCATATGATGAGCTATGAAAATAGACTCCTTATTTTTTCAGTTTAAAAGATGTCATGGAAACAAAAGGCATTTAGTCTCTCCCTCAGGGTTATCTTCTACCCATAAAGTTAACTTGTATGTTTACAATGTTTCAAACTTTGCTCACATTTATTATGTCATTATCCATATAAACAGCTCTAATTACTTGGACATGCTCTGCAGAAAGCATGATTTCTTTTTACTGAATAAAGGGTATTTTTTACTGTTAATTTTTTTTTTTAGATAAAATTGACTTTCACTGTGATGAATACCAAAGAGCCTAGAATCTATGTGGAACATTGTAGTAGTACTTTATTTGGCTAAAATCCTTCAGCAGGTTTGCTAGAAAGCAGTGTCTCTTATTTAAACAGCAGTTGAAACCAGTAAGCTGCAAACCACAGGATTATTGGGGGGGGGGCATGTTAATATCACTACAATGTAAAAAACGGTAGATGCTAAGAGATCTTAAAATTGTGTTCTACAAAACAATCTAAGAAAGACTTAAGGCTGACTTAATCTTCCATCTCTGCACAAGCCAGAGAAGGCTGTTTCATGTCTTTTAAGTAGACAAGGAACATCCAACTACTTAAGAAATAACTTCCCTGATGATATGTAAGGCTTGAGTAACATGTTAGAAAGCATTCTATCAAGGGCACCCATAAAGATATTCAAATGATCCCTCTATGAAAAAGGGTAACTTGAAAAATTATTATTTCCTCTGTTCAGATTAGAAATCAAACAAATCTCAGCATATTGATAGAACTTGTTTTTGTGACAGTGCTAGTAATCAGAACTGAAAAAATCAAATTATACCTGGTTTATACATGAGTTTCTATAACACTTGATTTTTTTTTTTTACTAGTTATGAAGAACAGTCGTGGTAAGAACTCCTTTGTGCTTCATGAGAGACATACCTTGAGCAGGTGCACTTTAAACATTTTATTCTGGGTTGAGCAATTACCCACCAATCAAATAGTTATAAAGTTTTCAAAAGGGGCTTAAGAGTTGTCTAATGTGCTAGATGAAGGAATGATAGCCTAGATCCAAGTGTCTGCCCAAGGATACATATTTAGTGGCTACTTAGCAACAGAGAAAGATCAAAACAAATTATCTGTTTCAAATGTGATAATCCCAGTGTCTTCATTTACTCATCATTATTTTTAGAATTTTCCTGTTTGTTCAATAATAAGCCTGTGTTTTAAGGATGGTTCAGTTTCTCCAACTATTTCCTTAACACACTGAATCTATTCATCTATATGTTGTATTTCCAATCCTATGATGCTACTGTCAGTCTAATCCTAGACTGGAAATAGTCTCAAAGCCAATCGGAAGTAGAGATCAGTCCTTGATGGGGTGGACGCACGGGTAGAAGAGTGGAGCAGATTAGTTATTTTCCTATTTGATTTCATTGTTAGGCTAAAATTATGTTTTAATTAAGTGGTTTTGAATGATATATCTTCTTTTAGAATGTATGTACGTTTTAGAACTGTTAGTTTTTTGTTATAAACCAATTGTGCTAGAATCCAATACAACCAAAGTGCTGTCATACTATGTATCATGTAGATCTTTTTAAGAAAACAGTAATTCCCAGTGTGTTCACGCACAGGGCTCCAAACCACGCAGGCCTGTATTTATTTCAAATTGCCCATGATTCCTCTTACTCCAGTCTTCAGCCTTTTATGTGACATTGAGCTGCTTTATAATTATAAAATAGCTGAAAGGACAACCTGTTAATTTAAATGGGACACATTACAACATCTCTCTGGTACTATGATGTTTTAATTTCTTTTTTGAAGACAAACCGTTTGGAAAGTGACCATCTGCTAGTGTGTTAGTATTATTCAGGAAAAGTAATGAATAAATGTTTTGCTGTGAGAAAGGGACCATCATAATGAAAGAAATTCAGAAAAATAATATGAAGCTAACATACTCAAGTGCAACGTAAAAATGACTTTTCATTAATAATTTACAACTTTCAAACAAAAGAATAATTTTTAAATGCATGCTTAATCAAAAGTAAAAATAAATCTTCTAAAACCTGTTTTTACACTAAGTCAAGAAATGTTAACTAAGCAAACAACTAAAAATCAAACTTACTACCAACTGTTCTCCTATTTCTTCAGCATCTATTCATATTCACATAGGCTATGCCCCAAACAAAACTATCTTCCCAACATACGAAAAATATAGTAACGCATTTCATAGTTTGTTGCATTTTCCTGTAGTTTGAAATAGGTTCCAAAAATGTATGTCATCAGTATTCAATGAGCTGGGTAAAATAATAGTTGTTTATTTACAAATAAATTATTGTAAGAATGTCAAATCAATGAACAGATTTCTAATCTATGTTAGAGTGATTTCTGCATCTGTGTAATGTGTGACCTATAGCAATTATATAAACTGTGGACCTAATGAGAGGCTCCACCTTGTTAGATTATATTAGGGAAGAAAAGCAAGGTAGGCGCCGTAACAGACTTCCTATGCCTAAAGTATGGGCCTTGAAAATAAATGCATTCACAGGGAAAACTATGACTTCCCTAAATCTCTAGCACAGCTTAACAGAAAAGAATAAAAACTTCCCTCAAAATTCTAGCACAATTTTAAGACCGAAAACTGCAAATGCTTCTCCATTAAACCTCCATAGTATTCTAATATAGTAAACAAATGGAAAATTACAGATTTTGATAAATATTCCTAGTCTGTTTGTGAAATCTGTAAACATCATTTACAGAGATTTTCCTTTCCTACAAACACAATTAAACTGCCTTTGTCAAGCCTGACTCATGATTAACTACAGTTAAACACTTTCAACAGTTCTGATTGCTGTTAAGCAGATAAGCTACACTCAATAACTTTAAAGGGCAAGGTATCCATATAACTATGTATTTAAGCTAGCAGCAAAATTTCTTTTAAGATCTAAGCTTTAACCTTTTCCTCAAAAATATCAAGTGATTTTTAAAAGGGTCTTAGTGCTTCACAAATATTAATTTCTTTAATCCTCCAACAGTTCTATTATCATTCTCATTTTAAATATAAGTAAAACAAGGCATAGACAGATTAAGTGGAGCAAGGTCAAGAATGGGGCGGGGGGGGGGACTCTTGTTTAAGACTAAACAGGCTGAAATTCACACTCAAACATTCTGGCCCTGGACTATGCTCTTAAGTACTATGTCATGCCACATTAGTCATCTCAATTGAAGCAATAAATTGTGATGCAGAGGTAAAGGCAAACATTTTTTTTTTTAGTTTGAAAGTCAATCCTGAGAAATTTCTCACTTTATGTCATCTTAAAGTGAGAATATCTATTATAATAAAATGTTGTTAACTTTGCTGGAACTCTAAAAAAAAGACAAAAAATAAAAATACAGCAGGTCCTTGAATACAGTTGAATTATAATATTGATGTGGGGGGGGCGCGATTCGCTACTGGTGCCCCTGTCCGCGTGGAGTTTGCACGTCCTCCCCAGCTCTGTGTGAATTTTCTCTGGGTACTATGGTTTCCTCCTACATCCCCAAGATGTGCACATGAGGCGAACTGGTGCGTCTGCATAGTCCCAGCCTGAGTGAGTGTGGGTGTGAGTGTGCCCTGCAATGGAAGGGCATCCTGTTCCTGTCCAGGTTGGGGTCGCACTGTGCCCTGAGCTGCCAGGGACAGACCTCAGCCACCCACCACCCAGAACTGGAATAAGCAGGCTGGGAAGTAGTTACCTTACTTGTGTTTATTCATCTTTCTTAAGTGTATGTATAGCTCACATTTATTTCAATGTTTAGTATTAGAAGGGTTTGGGGTCTCTATTGAGATGTCTGGTCATGTTTTTGTGACCAGAAATATACTGTAGAAAGTATTCTTGTTTATATCAATTAGCCTATGGTAAAATTAGTTTCATTATATGTTGTTTCACTTAAAGCTGCAGTTTCCAAGAACCTATTGAAGACATTAAGTGAAGAATTACTGTATTAAAAACAGTGATTAGTGACACAGAAATAGTTAAGATAGTATCGTAGGATGAGGAGTTGAACAGGAGTAGTTAAGATGACCACCCAGAGAATCCTATTTCAGAAAAGTAATTAATTCTACTTCCAGTTCTACTCTATAAGATGCTAGGTTGTTGATGTATACGGGGGGGGGGAGATCAAAAGTAGGCTTACAGTTGTTTGTATGGAAAATAACATAATCATTAATAAATGATAATAAAGGAATAAACTGTTTTTGCATAATTGCAAACCTACTTTTACCCCACTTTGTATGTAACACCCAACATCAGTCCATAGCTTTGAAACTAAGACTGAAAGTTTCTGAAGCTGAGCTTCATCAGTGGAGTTATCTGTATAAAAACCAAAGGCGGGGAAACAGTAAATATTAAGGGTTTTTCTTCAGTCTGAGGATTTGAGTTACTCCGATTCTGCCAGAGCAAACATCAATCAAGTCATGAATGATTTCTCAAGTCAAAAACGAAGGGGTTGGATTAAATCATCTCCAAAATCCTTTTAACTTCTACAGTATTTAACTTAGTCACTCATGTTAAACAAGTATTTGTTGGTAGTCAGGTAGCTCCACTTGTTATTAAGTGTAAATCAGGATTTTCTCTTATGGTCTGTAACCATCTAACAGAATCAATGTAAAAGGTAATTTAGCACATTTAAGTAAGTGTAAAAGGTCACATATTTTCCATTTAGTGTAATTAAGAGCTTCATATATATATTGACTACAATATAATGAAGATATAGTCTTAAAAATAAATACTGACATTCCAAAATGTTATTTCAGAGTAGAACACATACAAAGTTATGATAGGAGTAAATGAAAAAACAGACCAATATGCAAGTATTTGCTTTAAAAACATATCGGGAACATATGATAAAACCTACTTGAATCTCACTTTTGGCCAGGTATTAATTTTTTTAACATTTTTGAATGCATTTGTATCATATAAGTCAGATGTAGAAAGCATTTTGATGGTTTACCTTTTTCAATATTCTAAACATTAACTTAAATATGCCAACTTTTATATACGTCAACTTTTTAAACCAACCTTAGCATTTAAGACAAAAAAAAATGGGAAAACTTATCAAGGTCTATGTTCTTATTCAAATGAATAAAGACTATTCCACAAGCACTTGATATACAGTATTCTCCTGCATGCACTTCAAAAAGTTGAACGACTATAGCAAATGCGTAATTGATTTATGGGAGAAATAGTTCAAGGGAAGACATTTTGTTAACTGTGCATTAAAAAGGCAGAGTGAACGAAAATGTACCTCTCTGGAACATTTTTAAAGCCACAATTAAAAATGCAAATGCCAGATACAGGTGATGCTCTCCATTTCACATCAGCACGGAAGTCACACAATGAATCTCAGAGGTCACCCTCCAAAAACACCACAAAGGACAAGCAGGTTATATATTGTCACAAATAAAAGGCAAATGGTTTTTTTTCATGTAAACATCTAAGAGAGTTCTGCACACAAATATTATTCTAAAGAATAAGATTTAACTGTTGTTCCAAATTTACAAAGTACATCAAGAATCTAATCACAACATGGTGCGATATTAAATAGACTCAAACACATCACGGTTCAAACCCTACTTAATAACAATGCAATTAAAAATAAAAATCTATGGAATACAACATGTTCATAATGTTTCACTCATAAAGCATTATAAAGGTGCTTTAATAAACTTGACTTAATAATCCTGTGTTTTGAAAAATTATCCCCATACTCTTACGAATAGCTACTCAAGCCAGTCACTTTTTCAGCCAAACAGAAGATGAGCATTATTAGGGAAGTGGGCTGGCAGTTGGACAGTTGTTCCCTCTGCTTGTCATATCCTTTAATGCAACTCTGATTTGCCTTTGTTCTGACAGCAGGAAGCAGCTGCTTGCAAATGAGCCACCACCCCTGGGCTGCCTCCCATTATTCCCCACTTTTATTTGATGAGATCACTTACTGCAGGGATTTTGGGAAGAAAGATGTGCAGTCTATAGCATTAAGAGTTTAGGACATAAGGCAGCCAGGTATTTTCCTTTTGGTAGCATGAGCAAATCGAAACAAAGAGTTTTCTGCTCATTTAACAAGTCAATTTTTTTCCCTTTAATAACTAATTTCAAAACCTGGAGCTGTATTAACCAAAGCACATGACTGTTCCATAAATCCTTTTCTTTAAATCTGTATCACACTGGTATGAAAGACAGACTTAGTCACAAAGTAGTATTTATAAACACATATTTATAAATACTAAGACATTGCTCCCCTGCTGTTTTACAGTGAGACGTGTCATTCAGATCTGGAAGCTAGAAAGTGAAGAAATATTTTGGGAAAACTTCAGGATACCTTACAGTTTTTAAATTTTAATAAAAACCTCATTTATAAATAATTTTATTAAGTGCAAAAAGGCAGGGACCTGCAGGATAAAAAGTTTCACAATTTCATTCTATGTTGATTGTTACCTTTAATGAACCTTACAAAATACAAATTAATATGGACTGAAGCTTATTATTAAAATGTTTCATCTATATTCCACCATTGCTCCAAAAGGTATAATTGACACTATAAAGCAAGGCTCACCTTTAATTTTCAGCTTGACCTATGATCTTCAGAAGGACAACGCTATATTATGACAATCTCATACAATTAAATTGTTTCCAGAGAGAGGCATGCGGCAAGAGTGGAATGGCAAGTTTTCAATGCCATGGATGAACCTAAGGAGGGCAAGTTGGAGCAACTGCCCTCCTAAATGAATCATGGTTCTGTAGTTCCGGAAGTTTATGAGTGGGAAAAGATCAAGGAAGCTCTTTACACATTCTTAGCATAAAACTACCAAAATGTCAAACAAATCTATAGTTGATTATTCAAAAATATAATTTCTCACTATTCCATCTATTGACCTACATATCTAACATTAGAATTTTGTGTATTTTTCTCATCTTGATACACAATACAAACATCAGAAGGAACGTGAGCCTATAGTAAACTTTATTAATGGATGATTAAAAGAAAACTAAACTTCTATTCAGCAACACTGGCACTTTTGATGTATGCATTTGATGTGTTTTGATGGTAAAAATTAGGTATTTTCATATTGCGGGGCAGCTAAGAATCATATGATTATCTCAATTTCCTTCACTCTCTACTCAAAGATTGTAATTTTAGTCACTGAATATACTATCCATGTTTTCCAAAATTCTAGCCTTTTTCTGATATACTTGGCATATTTTACTAGGTCTTGCCCTGTATGGAAGGTATTTTGACTTCTAAAAATATTTTTATACCTTAGCTAATCTTACTTTGGATACTTTGTGAAGGCTACACCCTTTTCTCTGACCTACCACTTATGATGTTCAATGGGTTTTTCCACATTTCAATCAGAATGTGTCAAAGCATATTCACAAAGTACCAAATTTAGAGACATTAAAAAAGTATTATACCTGATTTATATTTGATTATCTAGTATTAACAATTATTCACATAATAAAAAAGTTAAAAGCTAATGGTAATCCCTTACAACAGCCTTCACTTTTGCACAGATTTGAATACTTCAGTAATTCACTATTAAGAGCATAAGACAGATGATTTTCAGCTTCATTTATATTCAGAGGCAAGCAAATTACTAAACCTCTTTCCCATCCCTCCACTTTCCTTTCAGCATATTAACAGCAGGTGGTCTATCCATACCATCTTTGAAATAGGTAGGTGGCTTAAAACGCTTTACATTTCAGTCAAGACCCTGTATTTAAAATAAACATGAGCTTTAACTTCATCATTCTCTCTACAAGATTCAGTAATACAGAATAAACATAGTACTTAGTTTGTTCTTATTTTAATCTACATTCCACTTACTGGTTTCACACCATAAATTTGTTCATTTTAATCCTGCATGTTCTCCAAAGAGTTAAGCATTTAAGCTAATAAAACTGACAAAATGATCTAGTAAGAAGTTGTAAGTGTTTCTGACATCTTATTTTATCTATTTTTGCACACTACAGACTTGTCAGCATTCCTTTACACCGGTGAACACTAAAGCACATTTTAACACCATCACAGTAAGAAAATCATGATTATATTGGCTATGTACTTACTAGCTCTAAGAAATCAAGAAAATGTCTCAGTGTCTTCAGTTGGCAATGATTTTTCAGAAATAAAGGTACAAATTAAAATAATTTCCAAAGACATATGCTTCCTTCTCCTCAGTCTGACATGAGTATAACAAGAGCTGGACTAAAACACTACTCAATCAGCACCAATATTTAACACAGTGTGAATAAAGATGTCTTCGTGATAGAAATATGTCAATACAAAAAAGGCAGAGAACATGAAAATAATCAGCACTACAGGAGCTTTTGAAATAAAAGTATGAAAAACTAAAACCAAACACTTTAAAAATAAGAATCTTTTTCAGGGAGAGGAGGGGATTCTACCACTTAAACAGTTATGTCAAACAAAAATCAAGTCTAAGAACTTCTCCACACCCATGAGCAGAAGGCTGTAGCCCAGCAAGTTCTTCGTTACAACTGTGGACTTTTGCCTTTCTCTCAGATTAGACAGTCGATAGGGAACAAACCAATCTACATCCTCATCTTAAAAAAAAATGCAAAATTTAATTTCTAAACAATTTTAACCTATCAGAAACTAGTGGCAAATTAATACTTAAAGTCAATGAGAAATGAAGACCTACTAAACGCTGGCTTTTGAAAAGTACTTTTATTTTTCACTTTCCACCAATAACAACAATTTACATTTAAGTTCTATAGTCCATCTGATCAGATTAAAAAATATACTGTCTTAAAACAAAAGCAGGAAAGATTATCATTTACTAATGCTTTAAATAGGAAATATCTTTAACTAGGTAAAAGTGTACAAATATTTTTAAAGTAGTTTTAAATAAATACTGGTCAATATAAGTACAAAATTTTTCATGAGCAGAAAAATAGGGAAAAAAGTATGTTTTTGGTTGTTGTGACTAAGCTAACATATAAATTAATAAAGTACAACTACAAGCCATTTTAAAACTGTATTAACACCAAGAAAAACCAGAACCTTGATCGCTTCATAATATTCGTCTACAAATAAATGTAAAAATGCTTTCATCAGTACTAGCAGTTCTAACAAAACTAATTTGTGATTTATATTCCTACATCTTGAAAAAATATGCTCACAATTTTCACATATGCTAAAATTAGATTATCATTATGAGTGTTTTCCAAAATGTGAAGCTATTATTTGAAATTGGTTAAAAGTCTCCATTTCGACCTTTGTTTTATTTGAAAACTGATTCTTGCAATTAGACATGTTACCTTTTAAAGTCTTATGTTGTGTTACAATACATCAAAATGTTCCAAGAAAGAATTAACATGAGTATTTAGTTTTTCTTTAGTGTTTCAAGTGTGAGAAAGAAACACTGGTCATTCCTTGTTTCCCAGCAAGAAAATTGCTAAGTACGATCTAGGGAATCCAAATGTTCCGATTTAGATAACCAGAGTAAATAAAAGTTTTTGCTAAAGTCTTCAGTTTCAAAAATATTAAGTATGCAAAAAAGCATTTTCAATAAATTAACCACATTTTATTCTCATTTTGTAAAAATGTCTCATGAATATGTGCCAAAAGTTTTATGTGCAAATACACATACCAGTATGTATGAATAATTAAGTGAATAATTGCCTGGCAAAAGCCAAGTCTTTCATTTCACACAGATCTTATGAGATTACTAATTTTTTGTTATTGTTTGAGGAAGGAAAACATACACTTCCTGGTAGTTCAATTTAGACATGGTGCTGCACCCAACAGTTCTCAAGATATGTAGCTATTAAACATAAAATTCGACAATGAAGATCAAATTGCTAACAAATTCTCAAGCAAAGATAGACACTTAATAAGAGTGAATACAAAAGAATTCAATATTAACCATGACTTCATGGGGACTCAATTCAAATTTCCTTTGCAGGGGGACTAGTGTGTCTACCCAAATAAACAGAAAACATGTATCTGAACATTTAATGCATCTTACCACATTTTAAGTCAGCATATTTTTACAGTTTATGAACATTTCATTAGTTAACGGTTTTGATCACAATTTGACTGACATTTATCCTTCTTTTCTCTCTACACAACACTGAGAAATTGTACTTCTTTATAAATTATAAGAAGTGTAGTTGAAGTAGTTAAACTACACCTATACGTACTTTCCTATTATAATATTTTTATATGTACACTCAGGTTCATTAACCATGGCTGAAACTCACTATACTGGTGACCTAATACTAATAATAACAGAGGTGGCCAATATTAAGTGGATTTTGCAGAAAGAGAAACAGCAAGATTACAGTCTCCATTAAGAAACAAAAAAGGCTGATCTGTATATCCTTACACTGTCTAAAGTTAAGTAGCTCAAGGCCTTCCAATCCTTATTAAACAACAAGAACACACATTTTTTTTTTTATCAGAAAACTCTGATCAGGTCCTGTATTTTTCTATTCTTACAGTATTTGAAAATAGCTGAAAACAAACACATCTTGAAAGTGGGAAAAAAAAAAAAAGACCTGGAAAAACCCCTGCAGAATAATTTGGTCCTCCCTCTATCTCAGCCAGAAGCACCAGCACCAACATCCATCCAGGTTGTAGGAACCAGAAACCCAGGACTCATCCTTGACACACCTTCCCCATCACTTAGTCTGTTTTAATGTTTTAAATACCTCTCTAATTCATTCCCTTTTCTTGGTCTCTACTTTCAGTAAGACAATCCATTTATTGATCCTTAATCCCACTACTCTAGTAACACCCTTCAAATCCCCCTGAATACACAGTATTTTACTTCTATTCACCCCATTTGATAGTATTTTGTATACACATACACCTATCCAAAGAGAAACTCTTTAAATAATGTTTAAAATTTTATCAATTACAGTTGACCTACAATATTATATTAGTTTCAGGTGTAAAATATAGTGATTAGACATTTATGTAACTTACAAAGTGAAACTCCCCTGAAAGTTCTGTACCATTCTAACAACATACATACCATAGTTGCTACAATATTACTGACTTTATTCTCTATGCTGTCTCTTACATCCCTGGGACTGTTTTTATCACTGCCAGTTTGTTCTTAATCCCTTTCACCCAGTCTTCCAATGCCCCGCCCACTGGAAACCATCAATTTGTTTTCTGTATCTATGAGTTTCTGTGTCAGAGCTTTATTATTAAGTACATTTCAAGGGCACACTATTTTGTGTCTATGTGAAATATATTTGTCTGGGAGTTGCCACCCAACCTTTATCGGATTCTCCAAGGAGACCACATGCTCCAAAATTTTAAGAACCACTAAGAACCATAAATCTAGAAGGTAAAATTGGCAGAGGACATAAAGACATAACAATCTAAAATAAACAGGAAAAATATGTTATTCATAGATGGTTAACTCCTGATAATGTCATACAGATTAAAAATTTTTTAAAACATGATTTATTCTTGACTTTGCAATATTTGGCTTTTCTTTATAATTGTATTTCATTTAGGTATTTAGCAATTCCAAGTGAAGAAAAAGCAGTGCACCCAACCATACTTTTTTTAATGTTTGTGAAATAAAAATTAATCTACAGATGATCAGATATTGCTTTACACAATTACTTAACTAAATAGCTTTCATGCATAGAGTTAAATATAAAACTCACTCATTAGCCTCTATTGTGCTTTCCTTCTTAGATACAGAAGAGTTGACTCCTACTCTCTGACTTACTGACACAGATCTAAGAAAAGCTACAGAGCATACATCCTTGTGTGCACACAGCAAAGGAAGTCAGAACACCCCAGGGAAGGAGGAGTCTGGTTTGTTTTTGTAACTCCCAAAACAGTACTCCCTCTTCCCATGGGGCTCAGCAAAAAATGCTACCTTGTCCACCAATAAAGCCAAACACTATTATATCCAGGCTATTTTTTTTTGTTACCTCTGGATAAAGTAGTTATTTCCAAACAGTGAGATTTTAGACATCACCAACCACTAATCACAATAGTAATTTATTGACAATATCAAGTAAAGGGCATTAGAATTTTGATATATGAAAACACTATAATTTGTAAAACCAAGTCAATTGGCTACAATTAGAACTCTAGAAATATTTTACAAAGTTAAATTTTTCTTTCTCCTAACCTCTCTAAAAGGCTGGAAGAGGAAAAGTTGCTACTTAAATTTACTTAAGAAAACCTATATAAATTAGTGGAGCTTTGCTCTGTTTCCCAAAGTTTAAAAAGTAACCACTTTTCTATGTAACAAAGATCTCACTTTCTTCTTTCTAGAAACATAATGCAGTTCTCAAATAACTCTGTATAATTTATAAGCGCAGATAGCAATTTATATTCTAGTAATGAAAGTATTTTCTTTCCACTTATAATTCTGTATTATGAGCTCACTCTTGGTTAATGTGTGTTAAAAAGTACTGTAAGATTCTGGTTCATTCTACACACAATGTCCTCAGAGTAACTATTTCATGCAAAATCCAAGTGAGATACTACTTTATTTTGTGCAAGATATACAATGAAGTTAATAGCCCAATCATTAAGACATGCTTGCAGCCCTTACTGGTGTGGCGCAGTTGACTGGGCCTCATCCCACAAAGCAAAAGGTCACTGGTTCAATTTACCAGCAGCCTGGGTTGCAGGTTCGGTCTCCAGCTGGGGCATGTACAAGAGGCAACTGACTGATACTTCTCTCCTACATCAGGCTTCTCTACCTCTCTTTCTCCCACCCTTCCCCTCTCCAAAAATAAATAATCCAAAAATAAATAAATAAAATCTTAAAAACAAACAACAAAAAAAGATATTGCTTGCAGAAGTGAATCTTGTGTGGAAAATGAACCCAAGACTATAAAATGTCCTATCAATTAAACATAGGTTTAATAAGAATTTCCAATAATTTTCATGGAAATTTATATGCAACTTATTATTTCTCTAAAATAACTTTTGACTGCCATGTAATGGGGGCAATTAAAACTGAAATGCAGTTATATTTCTTTAAAATTTTTTTGAGGAAATAGTACTCGATTATTTCTATGTACTTAAAAAAAAATCCAGGTGTATGTAAATTGTATTCATTCATTGGCCCAACAGCGATTAAATATACTGTGTGCCAAGTACTATTCTTGAAATAAAACTTCAGGAAACAAAAAAATAAAAATGATAGGTTTCTGTCCTCATAGAGCTTATAGTGGGAGACACATACAAATAAAGTATTTACAGGTACCAGAACTGTTAAGAAGAAAATAAATGGAATGATGTAACTTGGGAGGTACTTTCCACAAGATGGTTAGGCAATCTCTGGGGGATAATGTTAATTAGAGCCAAGACCTAAAGGATGAGAAAAAATCAGTGATGTGACAAGCCAAGGAATGAGTTCCAGACACAAAGAAAAAAAAAAAAATCTGGCCTGTTCCAGAAAAAGAAAGCACGTTCATAAAACGTTAACATTTCTTTCCTATTCCTCCAAGACCAGCGGGCCTTAACAGTAAGAACATGGAGCAACGCAGTTCGGATCTGAAGCTCAGCTGTGCTAACTTACAGATTATTTCATTTTGGGAAGTTACTAAAAACATGTTTAACCCCCTTTTTCCTCATCTACATAGTGGCCACTGATATAAGAAATCTTCAGCTAACAAAAATGCTCAATAAATCATCCCTTCCAGAACTGGTGCCACTTTTATCTTTCTGAACTTAATGCCACCATCTGTTTTCTCTTTAAATTTTACAATCCATGTAGAACATTTTCAGTAAAATTCTTTCAAACAAAATTTTCCATGTCCCTTGAAATAGTCGAGTTTTCATGGAAAGTTAGGATTGCTATAAGCCCTCTCTCCCCTCCTCCCTTTAGGGGGGCGAGTGGTCTCCCCAGGAACTCTCTGTGGGGCACACAGCAGAGGTTACTTACAAAGTCCACCTCACTTTCCTGGGCATCCACTTCTCAGGGGGGAAGAAAAAAAAAGGAAAAGAAAAATCACTGGCACAGAAGTAGTAAAAACTACCAATCCCACATTTGAGAAAATACAGAATGTTAGGGATAATCAGGGCTTACTCCCTAGAACAGTTAGGCTCCTAATCTATGGTGCTCATAAGAAAGTGATGTCTTCATAATGGAAGGAAAGGAGGGAAAATCATAATCTTTAACATAGAAACTATTCCATATCCCCAAATAAAAGTGACTAAAAAAGAGCTGCAATGTAGTAAAGCTGCAAAAAGGCTTCCAGTTTTCATGCTTCACATTTATCTTTGTATCAGTAAAAGTCTCATTAGAAAATTAGATATAGCTCACTCACCAACTCTTACTTAATATTTCAATATATTTTAGCTAATAAGTAAGAACTGAAAGGTCGGCAGGGAAGTAACTGAAAGAATGTTGGGCACTGTTGCAACTGGTGTTGTCTACCCGTTCAAATTACAGTCTAGAAAAGCAAATAATGTAAGGCCACAGTTTTAGAAATATGAAATACAGGTGGGAAGCTGAAAGACGAGGGAGCACGTTAGCTAACTTAGTATCACTTTTACATAGTTACGTTTGTCTGTTTAGAGGGAATCGGGAACAGAGAGGAGGGGTAGGGACACTAACACATGGAGAATCTGCTCTCTGCAAAACAGTACATGGGAGCTTTCACACGTTTTAGAAATAATGTAAAATATTTCAAATCTAAGAAAATAAAAACTCATTTTCCATCTTAGCTGTAAATATATTTATAATGATTGAGCATTTTATATTAACAAAGATGCAAATGATGGTGTAAAATTAAATAGAAACCGTATAATAATCATGCAAATATTATTTTCTTAATTTTAGCATTAATAAGCCATTGATCAATTCATTGCTCAGCTCATTCTCTAGTGCAATATTTGCATAAGCCAATGACTGCTATTTGAAGGAAGAAGAAAAGAATTCTATGCACTGTCTCAATGCTGTAGGAAACATTCAATTTCTTCTGAATCAGAGGCAGGGCCTCACTAAAAATGTACACATTTGCCAAATGATATGCTGCCTTGAGACACATCACTTGGCAATTAATTTTGCATGCAACAAAATCTTCATGCTTAGCCAGTTCTGAGGCTCACACTGAGTGTCTCATTGTTAGAAGGATATAGGAATTAGGCCATGAAATACATGTGACAATTTACTATTTAGGGATGCTTATGACTGATGCCGTATCATTGTTAATCCATATCTATGGTAAGTAATGGCACAGTAAAGCATAAAATTAAAAGCCCCAAAATGCTGAAAAGGGAACACGGTTTTCACTGTTTCACTAACTTATATTAAATAAAAATTTAAGTCACAGCATTTTTAGCTCTTCCTCCACAATATATAAATGAACACATTATTATTTTTAACATCCCTATAAATACTTAAAACTGTTGAAAAATAAAGTATCAGCTGCTGTCAAGTTTAATTCCTGGTACAAGAGTCTAGGGGTGATTTAATACTTGTGACAGATACCTCAATAAGCTTGGGACAAATGTCATGACTTCTAATCTTTTCAGACAACTTCATTATTTTACTTTACAACTAATGCGTAAATAACTCAACTACAAATCTTTTTGGGTGAGAAAACATGCTCATTTATTCTGCAGCAGCTTGCAACGACTCCGTCATTTGCTGGGTTCCCCCCTTAATTGCCTCTAATGTAAACAATGAAATCTTGCTTTGCACTATATCAAATTTAAATAACAGCAAGAGACTGAGGTTTACCCCTCTCTTCCCTTTCTCCATCCTTTAATCTGCTCAGGGCAACCCACTCTCAGCAACCTGACCTGAGAATCCTCACAGGACAGCGCCCTGTCTTTGACAGCAGCGTCACTTTCCTCAGATTGGAGGAGCTGTGGGGGACGGTGGTGAAGGAAAAGAATTGTCAAACCTGGTTTTGGATGATTGTTTTCAACTTCTAGAGGAGGATACTTTCTGGGACCATCATTTGAGGCCGAGGCTCCTCAGACACCAAGCAAAACGTAGAAGACCGCACAGACGTGCTTTGACCAAGACATGCTATGACCACAGACATGCTATGGCCGGAGTCCCAACCAATGGTTACTGTGGTCTGGGGACCTCAAAAGCTCGCAATACAATATAAAGGCCAACGTGAGCTGTCTGTTGTCCATCCTCAGTTCTCAATCCGACACAGAGTAAAAATCAATAGCCTGGGAACCATACAAACTGATTTCTAATTTATGTTCCAAACACCAGCTAGCTCCAGCTATTTATCACAAACATATCATCTAAATTCCTTGCACTGTTAAACCTTCATAAAACGAAGAGTACTTTACCTATGTAAAATCTATACAGGATGTGGTCTATAAGAAAGTAAAAACATATTGTAAATCATACTCACAGCTTTCCATTGTCTGCTCATTTTTCTTTGTGACTTAGAAACCGGCCTAGTTTTTATGTTATCTGCTTTCATGAGCAATTTTTTTTCCCTAAGTCAAGGTTTGGTAATTTCTCTTTCCTTTTACAATACTGTGAATCGGGGTCATTCATTTATTCATTCTCCAGCAAATACTTATTTAGTATCTCCATATGTCATACACTGTTCTAGTTACATGGGAGACACTGGTAGATGTGAAAAGTGAGATAAGTGAGCTGGCTTGGTCAAATATAAGGGGTATGAAAAATTACACATGTCTTTCTCTGGAATTTATAAAAAAAGTAAATCCAGTCTGGCCACTCCTGCACTGCCCCCAAAAAACCTTACATTCCATCAATCATCTGCTGGGAAACTCATTAATTTACTGATCTGCTGAGCAGTCATCAAACATCTATTCATTTAAAAATATTAGCTGTACCTTGCATGTTCCTGAGGTCTGGGATACACATTAGTAAAAGACATGGCTGCTGTCACAGAGGACTCCTGAAGTCCAGAGCAATACAGAAAAAAGTGGACAGGGACTTAGAGAAAGTTCAAAAACTAGTGGTAACAAATTATAAGGGCACAATAATTGCTACAAGGTGTTAGATCATGATGGATCAGTTGATATTTTTACTGGCGAATTTACCAATAGAGATAATGTAAAAACAAGTAGGTTAATCTATTCTTTAAAAAAATAGCTACTTTTCAAAACTTAGACAGTGCTCTCTCTCATCCATTTCAGCCTCCCTTTTTAAGTCCTTAAATAACATAATAGGAATCCACATTAGTAATTTTCTTTTAATTTACAAAGTCTGCTAGTTTTATCTTTGGCAAATGAAATACAATCGAGGATAAATGTATTTCTTTTTTCACAAATTACCTTCCACACTCTATGATGACCAAAGGACGTGTAAAATTTCTGATAGTAAGTACAGCAAAAAGACTGAGTCTAAACTCTTTTATACAAAATAACTCATGATGGAAAACTTCAAGATCTAAACAAAGCACATTCATTTGTTTGTTAATTAAAAAACAATATCAAATATCAAGACATTTTAGAAGTGACACTGCCCAAATCAGTAAACTTCTCTAGCAGCACCTGGAGTCAGACATGAAACCTGCCACGTTATTCTGACATCTCCATAAAGCGGCAGCTGAGTTCCTTAAACTCAGTATTATTGAAAAAAATAAAATCTTTGCAAAAGTAGTTATGGCAAATAATACTTTGATACTTTATCATCCTATTAAAATGTCAGCGAAATGTGCACATTTTCTAAAATTAATGAGGATGTGTAATGAAAATGACAAGCAACTGACAGACAATCGTATACTTAATAACAATCACCTATCACATGCTGAAAGTGGTGGTAGAGATAAGAGGAAAAATAACAGTAAAAAGTACACTAAAACAAGCAGATTTTTATAGCTATAAACAAATATTCTGCTCTGGTAGACAACTTCACATTACAATATACAGTTGGCATAGATATTGACCTCTTTCCAATGTAATTTCTTAATTTTTAAGATGGAGAGACTGGACCAGAAAAATTAACTAACTAGACCAAGATTGAAAATTTTGGATTCTTAGGGGTGTTTTTTTTTTTTTTTTTACCCAAAGTACTTCTTGTGTCAAGATACCATAGGAAATTTCCCTGGTAAACACGGGACCTGAGTGACTGAAGCCATACAATACATGATTATTATATTTGCTGGAGATATTACACATTAACATACTGCACGTGTTAGCTGCTATTTAAAATACAGAAAACAAAACAAGGTTTTGTTTTTTTTTTTTAATTTTTTTTAAACAAATCACTGAGGTGTTCCAAAAAATGTTACTTTCTGGATTTCAGAATTTCAAATACTTCTACTATTTTTTTCCTCATTTTCTATAATATTTGCTTAGAATTCAATAAAATCATTAAAATACTTCTGTATTTTAAAAAGTCTCACACAATATCATGGTCTAAATGACAAAAAATAGTATAAATCAAATAATGTGGAAAGTTTTGTTTTGTGATCATTTTATACTTAGAATTTCTAATCATGTAGATAGAAGAACAAAACCCTGTTAAAATACTACACAACAGAAACAAAATTAATTCTGTTGAACTGACATAACTTAAGCACATTATCTTTTCATAAAAATAAAAAAGTATTTACACAATCATGTCAGTATTAAAGTGCACAACTTTTTTTTAAAAAATGATTCCCATTATTAAAGTAGTATAAAATTCAGTCACTATATTTTACTTTACTACCTTACATGCTGTTCATTATTTACAACTTTATTGGTAGCATCTTCTCAGTCCTAACTATCAAAATTTTAATGTTCAAACATAACTATTCAAATAAACCCTGGACAATCATTTCGTTGAAGAATATCTCAAAACTGTTTTCAGTCAATATTTTCAAACATGTAGAAAAATAAGTGGTGATATACATTATATGACTATCATCTGGACGGCATGTTAAAATACAAACTGCATAGCAAGTTAAAAGTAAGCCATATCCATTAAAAACGGATAAATAAGCCCTCCGATTACAAAGAGCACTCATCCTCCACATTACATGCGGGGGGAACATGTTAAATGTGTCCACAGCGTAACTTACATGTTTTTGTTTTACAATATTTTTCGGTCCTGTACACTTGCTAGCATTTTAAAGGGTACAAAAATTTCACTGGCTTTCATCTAAGTAACCATCCCTAATTCTGATAATGTAAGAAATAATAACATTAAGTCAAACACAGACCCTGATGCCATCTAAAGAGTTGAGGTTTTGTTATGCTTTAGAAGACAGCAAAACCTAAAGAATATACTGTCTTGTGTCTTAGTTCTAAATATTTTTATAATAAATGTGTGACTGCCCTAAGGGGAAGTTTATGAACATAGGCAAAATGAGGTTCCTTCTTCTTAGTTTTAGTTCTTCATCCTACCAACCACAAAAAAAAAAAAAAATGTTTCACACAGTAAGAGTTCAATATACATAATATTTGCTAGATGAAATAATAAATGACTCTATGAATAAATCAAGTCAAGGAGTGGCTGAATGGCATTAGGTGCATGTCCTAAGTGTTACTAGGTCTGGCTCTCTCCATCCTGAAGTGCCATTATAGAACTTCCAAGTTTCTACATGTGATCTCATTTAAACCAACATTGCTATTATCCCAGGAAAACAGCAGTGAGTTTCAGCAGCTAGAACTGCTTATTCCTCACAATTAATCATGCTCTCTGATTCCCAGTTTTAATTTCCTAAGTCCAAATGTGGACATCTTTATTTTTATATTTCTTTATTTTGCTATTCCAAACTATTAATTTTAATTTCTCTTTTGAGATAAAATGTTTTACTGTTCCTGTACATTTTTAAGGGCCAGTCTCAAAATATCAGTAACAGTAAAGATTTAGATGACAGCAATGAGAATAAAAAAGGATTAGTTGCTGTATAAACACAAGAAAAACTCTTCCCACCAGTCCAAATATTGTTGGAACACCAGCATATATAACCAATGATATTCTACCTAAAAATGTCAGAAAATGGTTCTTGCCTTCACCTTGCATTTTCTCAGCAGGCTTTCTGGTGTCAAACAGACCTAGTCAAAGCATGCGTGGTCTGTGTACATTTATGAACTTCTTTTAAAGCCATTTCCTTTTTTCATATATACATTGCTTCAGTTACAGAAGGCTAAATCTTAGGTACCACACTAGGTACGTCTAGAAGCATTCTGAAACTAAAAGTTAAAATGGCTTTTCATCACTGTACAAATTAAAGAGCATCAAGAATGTTGCATCAGTCACGAGGATGAGTGAATCTCATTCCTGCATTTACACTGATATAATGTGCCCAAGTGTCCTCAGGCACAAAATTGAGAAAATATAAACCCCACAGAGCTGTGGAGGCATTACCCAAGTCAATAACTAGAAAGAACTGAGCCGAGTCCTTGATATATTGCATGGGTCCAACAAAATGCAGCCATTGGTTTTAGATTTAAATTAAATGCTCAAGTTAGGGAGAGATATTAAAAACTAGTAATTTCTGTACATATATATAAACTAAAAGTTTTTCAAACTTTACTTATGTTTACTGTTTAGTGAGTAAAGCAAGCCTCATGATACAGTCTTAGTAAGGCTATATAGAATATGAATATTAAAGATCTAATTCTCAGCTTTTCAAAAATAAGTATATCGCACTGACAAGGTGGTCTGAGTCTGAGCTTACAATCAATAATTATGTTTTTTGTAATAGTAACTTCATTAAACTGCTCACATAAATTATCCATCAAATCCATTTCTTTTTTTGTACTTCCCATCTTGGAGAATTCATGATACGCTCTGACCCCACATTCAGCACTCACCACACTTGGATATAAATCGCTCATTCTGTCAGCAGCACTGAGATCATTCTGGCTGAAAACGGTCTGCCTACAGCCACTGCTGAGGGGGCAAGGCCAACTGGACTGTGAGACACCAGCAACCGAACACAACTGACTGACTGTAACAACCATGGCTGTGATCCTGGCAGTTTATGGTCGTAAGAGCAATGTATGATGTGACTTCATACAAAAAGGAGGAGTACAGCCCTTGAGTTTCTCTAGAATTTGAACTGGAAGCATGGAGCACTTCCAGAAATAGAGCAGAAAATGAAGCTGACACAGGGTAACAAGGTAGAATAAATACACTGGTAGTCATCCTCAGATAGCACGGTGAAGGAGGAGAAACTCTGAGTAAAGCAAGGGGAAAAAAGATAAAGAAAAGGCAAAGTAAAGGCAAGTTGTTTCCTAGATAAAAGAAGGTAAAGGAGCCCACGGCAAGCACACACAGTCCCAGAAACTCTTGCTACTCCAGATCTTGGATCCGTGCTCGTAATGACCAGTTTCCTTCCATCTTCCAAACTCCGTAAGCGCAAGCCAGGCAGTATGACTGCTTCTGAGTCCTGGGACAGTCCAGCTTGTTTTATTCCTGCACATCCATTACTCACCTTTCCTCACCACCAATCAACTTAAAAAACCATTCTTTCCCTCATCAGTAATTTACCAAATTCCATCAATATGACTTCTGAAACTGCATCCATTCATTATTTTTTATGTAATCTCACTGCAATTTTTCCAGTCTCATTCTTTCTCACCTAGATTACTTCAAGTCTCATTTAAGAAAAAGGGTAGAAACTGGCAAACCACAGAATCAATTCAGCTCACAGCATTTTTCATTTGCCCCCTCGGTATCTGAATACGTATTCTGAATTGGTTGTCAACATTTCAAAATATGGAGATAAAACATTCAAAACCAATTTCTGACTTTTCTTGGGGAAAATCAGATCAACTGAAAAACTCACATTAACAAAGTATCAAAATACTGACAAATAAAAATCACCCGAATCTAAGTAGCATCTGCCCACTTTATAGACAGGCATGCATTTTCAGTTTTGTTTCATTTCTTTATACTCTGTATGCTTTATTTTTTTCATATTAATCACTTGGTCTCATAGGAACTTGTTCAAACTTCTCTCTGCTTCTTTCAACAGTAGACCCCATCAACCCAAATAAATACCTTTAGAATAAAAATCTATAGTCACCTCTGAAATTACCGAATGATTATTCAATGATTTTCACCTACATGATAAAATCCTAATAACTTGCACATCATCTGGCCCATATTCTTTAACCTATGTCATCTCTTGTCACTCCTTACCTGGCATCACTTGCAATTCACACTTTTAGTGGCAATGTCTTTGCATACTCTGGTCCCTCTCCCGGAATGCCCATTCTTCCTTAGCTAGAAAGTTCCTACCCATTCAGGTACCTCAACCAGAAAGCCTTCCTTCACATACCCACTTTCATACGGGGGTGCCACGTACACAGCTCTCTCTACTTCCCTTGTAGGTGTCGTAGCTACCAAAATTATTGTAAAGTTCATTAAAGACAAGAACCACGCTCAGCACATGACACAGTCCTGGCACACTGGATGAGTTCAATAATTACTGATGATTAAATAGTTATTTAAGCATCAGGATCAACAGTTCTAAAAAGGAGACATTTCCCCAATTTTACAATAAGAAAATGCAACTCAAGTCAAGTAATTCACCCAAGTTCACGTAGCTGCTAAAAAAGAATCAAAATCTAAACCAGGGGACTTTAGACCGAAACTTGTGGCCCTTGAATATATCCCTTTCTTGCTCTCATGGGAAATTCTGGTATAAATGTGATTTCACTACAAGCTATGTCAGTAAAAGAAAACAGAGACCCAGTCAATACAAAAGACAATAATGTCTAATCCTAAATCAAAGCTGACAGGATAAATCCTGTGAAAGGTTCAGCGGTATCACTGCAATGTGATTGGCTGTCAAAATGCCATGACAACTTTCACAGTCGTAGGCAAACTAGACAAAAATCCATAAAATCTTCATATTTTGAGCACTTAGCTCTTGTCTTACCATAATGGAAAAATTACTAGAAAAAAGAAAACAAAAAAGCAGTCTACTATAGAAAATGTAGTAAGAAAATTCAATGCAGGATAGGCAAAAAAG
This sequence comes from Anoura caudifer, assembly GCA_004027475.1. Taxonomy (NCBI): domain Eukaryota; kingdom Metazoa; phylum Chordata; class Mammalia; order Chiroptera; family Phyllostomidae; genus Anoura; species Anoura caudifer. The sequence goes on along the minus strand of PVKU01000484.1, from coordinate 186,320 downwards.
AGATCATTAACTCTTTAAGAAAAATATTTATGACAGTCAAGAAAACATTATAGAACTAATCAAAGAATAATTTAGATTCATTATTAAATTCAAGAAAAATAACACTATTATAAATGCTTCAAGCACAAATTAATTTGAGCAGTATTTAAAAACAGCTTGTGACATAAGTTTGTAAAGAATAAAAAATTCTAAATTTTGTTTTCAAATGTCACAGTACTTGTTTAAAAATGACAGAAAAATACAATTATATTTCATAGCAGTAAATATTTTCAGTAAGTTCAAAAAGCCTAGAGATATAAACAAAAAATCCATCTTTATTTTTTAAGACTTTATCTATTTATTTTTAGATAGAGGGGAAGGGAAGGAGAAAGAGAGGGAGAGAAACAACAATGTGTGGCTGCCTCTCGCACACCCCCAACTGAGGACCTGGCCCACAGCCCAGGCATGTGCTCTGACTGGGAATTGAACTGGTGACACTTTGGTTCGCAGACCCATGTTCAATCCACTGAGCTACAGCAGCCAGGGAAAAAAAAACAAACAAAAAAAACTTTAATATTATTTTAACACATGATTAGCTTTCACTTTTACAATCTTTGAAAACATCACCGCTGATCCACATAGGTTGCATACACCACAGTTTTTTGAAGAGACTCAAACATAAGCCTAATTAAATGTACTTGCTTTCTTGAAAACACCAACCACCAACTAAATACTGACAAATACTGTATCAGTACATTTGAGATTACAATCCTTGAGAACACTTATCTTTTTCTACAGAAGGATATAGATGTTTTCAGTGATCTGTATGGGATCTTCTTGCCACATATGCACCTGCACTGTTGCATTGTCCTGCTAGACATTCCTAAAAACACCTGGGCAAGCTGAATGCTAAAAAAACCTAGACGTTGGATGACATGAGGGATAATTAACAAATAAAACTATTCCTGGCACTTTCTCAACATTAGAGCAGAACCAAGCTCCGAGTCAGCACCTGGTGAAGGAACTGCTCTGCTAGATGTGATAATTCCAATTTACACATTCAGCACAACATTCTGTCTGCCTGTCAATTTGAAACAGTTTCCTATTCAGTGATAACAGATACCCCCAAAGAATGCAGTGCTGAAATGCTGACATGAATTTTTTATGCACCAACCAGACCCTCTCTCCTCTGGACCAGCTGCATCTGCCTTCTTCACTCTTGGAATGGACTGACAGTTGGGGTCTTTTTTTCAACTACACCAACAAAACAAAAATCAGAATTCATAGAGAAAATTTAAAGTATCAGATTCTTGTGCAGATGAAACACCACTCAAATTTTCTTAAGCACAGTTAAGAAAAAATTAATGAAGTTATAAAAAATTCACTGTCATTTGATCTTAATGTATATAGTGTAGTACTTCTCTGCTGCCAAAATGAGAAACGTGTATGTCTACTAAATATAGGATTTATGAATTTCCTTTTTCTAAACTGACAGAAAGAGAGTAAGATAAAGCAAGAAAGTGAAGGACAAATACACAAACCTTAACCTAAAGCTATGCCAATTTATTATCTGGTATTTTGTACAACTGTATTATAAAGAACTATTAAAAACAGCAATTAAGTCTAATGTTACATTCAGGAAATTGTAAATTTTCCTTGTATTTTATTTACCTACTTTCTTCATATTTAAATGACAAATCTACAAAACCATACGTATAAGGTATTACCGTTCGTTATTTTTTCCACATATCTACAAGATTATATGTATAAACATCTCTCCCTATAATAAACTGCACCTTCTCCTTCTGTCCCCAGTCAAGACTGGATGATGACTCATTTGTTCTAATGACACAGCCATGACTCAGCCATTTCTTCAACTCTCCTCTACTATTTGGTCATTGAAGTGGCAATACATTCTTTTCAATTATTTTCAGTGATGCCAAACTTTCAAGAATGGATTGACTTGCTAAAAATAAATATACATCATCCAGGAATGAAGCTGATAAAACAATGCTTCAATCTGAGACATCACCATAGTTACAGAATAAGAGATGGAGATGACCCATTAGATGTGGGGGTTCAGCAACTGGCACTTTTGAAACCTCAAATCAATAACAAGTTATGTCTTAGAAAACTCAATTACTTTTTTAATTTATCATTCTAAGTCAAATGCGTTTATCTTCAAAATTAATGAGTATAGGTTCCCCCACTATCTGAAACTAGGACATTCCTAAGAAACTTTTCATAAGCCAAAATGGCATAAATTGAAGAAACAATTATCATGTATTTGGAACATTTTTTAGTGTTCCCAGACCCAAAACTAAATGCACACACAGTGTCTTTATTTTGTTCACTATGATCAAAACACTTAATTATATCCAAGTTTACATTAAGGATAATATCCTTAATAAGCTCTTTTAGTCTTTTCTGATGTCTTAGGACACATCTTGCTAACCGATACACAAAATAGGTCAAGACAGAGTACAGATGCTCACAGACATAGTTCAAAGCAGGACAGAGGTTCCAAGGACACACTCCCTGCTCCAGGTATAAGCTGTCCCTAATAATGGCTTGCTGCAAAATCAAGGCTGAACAGCTTTTCTGCATCTTGCCTTTTCGTAAAAGTGAAAATCTTCTTTCAGTTTTATTCAGTTAGTGAAAACAAGTACTAAGAGATCTTTCATAAAAGCAAAGTGGCATAACAACTTCCAAATAGCCGGGGATACCTCTAGTTGCACTGTGCATTTACTTCAATTTCAAGGGGAATAAAGGGGGGAAATGAGACAACCGTAATAGCATAATCAATAGAATATATTTTAAAAAATTTCTACTAAATACATAATTTGTCAATTTTTTCCTGAAAGAGAGAGACAGACACGGCATGTTAAACCAGTATCCATCTGCAATGGCATTTAAACAGAATAAGAAATGAGACAGCCAGTGTGTATGTGTATATATGCACACACACAAGTACATAAATGTATATACACACATATATAATTAAAAGACATAATATGAAGATTCCCTAGCAAAACCATCAATTTTAGCATCATTATAAGCTATAAACATTTTAATATTAATATTAAAAACATATCAAGAGTAATATATTTTCAAATAAAGCATAAGTCTGCTATCATTATAATAAAACATGTCTATATATTATCATTATAATACCATTATATGTAAGAATAAAATTCCCTCCTCATATCTAAGCTACAATCAGCATTTTCTAGTTACTAAAAAAGAATTTCATGAGAATTTTCTAAATGATTATAGATATTCATTACTCATATTTTAAAACTGATGTCTTCATAACTATTATCTTCTAAAACAATTTCTCAAAGCACAGAAAGCAAATGGCACCATCAACTGGGATCCCATTCCATCATGGGATTTCAAAAAGGAAGCTCAATTTAGGAACTAAAAGTCAACATTAGCTGACGAAGGTGTTACAAGTTATCACCATCCAGACGATTTAAAAAACTATCCAAATCATTTAAGAAGTGGGCTGCAGTCAATAACTAGGGGTTGCTCCTTGTTAAGTCTTGAACTACGCTCAAAGTACAGGTGGCAAACACAAGGTCTGCGGGCTGAGTCCGGCCTGGCACCCTGCTTCTACCTGGCGGGAGCACCGAACTCCTTGCCCCTAGTTAAGGAGCAGTTACATGTATACTGTCCTATAATGACATTGGGCCCTTTGAAGGCAACCGCGAGGCTGATGTGGCCCCCGGTGAAAGCGAGTTTGACACCCCTGGCTTAAAGTCTACTCAGCTGTTAACCTCAAAGATCCCCTTCCTGCTGCAGAGACACTTTCGTTTCTGACGCTCACAAACTCACAACACTGTTTTTAGGAGATCATATTTAAAATATTGCTTTGTACTAGCGCTTCTGAATGCATTTCTCAGTTAAATAAACTAATTTACTGAGTGCTAAAGCACTATAAAAAACACAGAAATAAGTAGAAAATTATCCCTGAACTCAAGCAATTCACTACAACATATAAATGAGGTATAAGGGGTGACCCCTCAAAGAAAGTGTTACATGAAGAAAAGCACCTATAAACTGTCTCATGCGTTATGGTAGCCTGGCTACTCAAATTCAATTAACATTAAATAAAATAATGCACTTTATCAGTCACATTCCCCATAGTGACTTATTCCACTGGACTGCGTTACCATATAAGTTCCAAGGATTTCAATTTATGTGGGAAAAAGCCTCCTAAAGCTACAATCTTTTGGTAAGTATCCTAAAGAACAACAACAGAAAACCCAGCAGGTGGAAGGTGAATCTTTCGGCATTGTTTTTAAGGAACAATTAGTAACACAGCTTGGCTGGAGTTATGGGAGGAAAACACTTCAAAGTCAAATTCGGGGCCTTGAATACTACAGATTTTATTCAGTGAACAACTGGTCACACAATTGACAAAATTAAAGCAAATAATACATATATGAGTGTATAAAATTACTAACATATAACACATGTTCAAAAATTGAGAGCAGGGACAAAGTGGGAGGAGGGGGGAAGGGTGAAGAGGGCTGGGGGACAACCAGGGGTGCTGAAAAGGAAAGCGGGCAGGGCTGCGGCCTCTGAACTTTGCTCGCTAAAGGAGGCTATCAAACAGCTGAGGCTCCAGTGAAATGTTATGGTCAAGTCTCAAAATGGTCTATCAATGCCAGCAAATGTTTTTTTGTTTTTTTTTTTAATTTTTTTTCCCATCCTGCCTGGGTGGTTCAGTGGACTGAGTGCCAGCCTGTGAACCAAAAGGTCACCAGTTTGATTCCCAGTCAGGGCATGTGCCTGAGTTCTGGGCCAGGTCCCCAGTGTGGAGCATACGAGAGGCAACCATGTCTCTCTCACACATCGTTGTTTCTTTCCCCCTCTTTCTCCCTCCCTTCCCAGTCTCTTTAAAATAAATAAAATTTTTTAAACAAATATTTTTTTCCTATACATAGATTAGTAAAGAACCAGAGTAGCATTTATTTTACTAACAGTCATAAAGTCAGTTTCAGTCTGGAAAGGTGTTCAAAATTATCAAAATTACCGTGGGTTCTTAGAGTGAGGAAAAAGAGTATTTAGGGACGGCCAGATAAATATGGCACTGTCCACTGACTGTAGCCAAATGTCAAGCACATAATGTGTCCTTGTGCTTCTTGGTATATAGCATTTCAAATCCATACATGAGTCTCTGATTTGTGTTCAACTGAAACGCCTTCCAAAATACAAGAGGAGCTAGTCATTCAAGTTACTTGTACCTCACCTCTAAATCTATGTATCTGAGGTTGACAAATTACATATTAGAGGAACATATGAAGCAATTAAATATTATTTAGGAAGGTTTCCACTGTGACAAATATCTTTACTGTTTTACTACTTTACTAACCATGGAATCTTAACGTGTGTGTGTGTGTGTAGTTAGAGAGAGAGAGATGTATTATAAGTATCACAATAAAGACAATCTTCCCCAAAAAACAAAATATTTAAAATTATACTTATTTTAATTTTTTAAACAAAATTACTAAAATATTTGTTTGGATCTTGTCAGAAAGGTTTCAACTTTTCATCATCACATTTTAACTTGCCTAATCAGTTGAACAGAAGTACTTTATGTAAAATGATTCTTTTAGTTGCCTTAGCTACAAATCCCTGCAGGATACTATAATTGAAATCTACTCACGTAAGTTAGGAATAATTAGGGCCCCAAATTAAGCCAAACACAAAGTTAATTCAAATAGTCAGCGGCTGTCACTTAAATGGTTACGGAGTTGTATTGTTGCTTAACATTTCTGAATGCTTTTAAATGTACTTTGTTCTTCTCATCTGTATGTAGTGTTTTAGTACAATAGAAATGGGATCAAGAAAGGAAGATTCATCAGCCTTTAGAGTGGAGTCACACCTATACCCAGTTTTTGTCACTAAAGGGTTTTCTACTCAATCTTTGCTCTCCGTCAATTAACAACACAGTTAAAAGAACGGAATGACAGCTCTCAAAGGCAAGCTTTCTAGTAAATAAGGCAGGATCACAGAGCCCACAGTGAGTGCCATTAATGCAACAAAAGTAAAAGCTTTTAAAAGCTAACAGGGATAGTCTCTATTTGCTTAAACTCTAAAACAAAGCAAAGGATTAAAGGAGCTTCCTGTTGTAAGCAAACAAAAGGGAAAAGATAATATCTAAAGCCCATACCTGAGAAGGGGGATATAAAAGCACGTCTTTAACTATTTTAATGATTAATGCTCATGAGTGTGAACTGATAAACTAAACATAGTAAAAACTAAAAGTATTGTTGGTATATTTCAATTTTTCAGTGTTCTGATAGTTAATCATTCCGAGCAACTGTTTGTACTTTCACAGAGAAACTGTGATTAAAAAAATACATACGCCTATGGCTGTATAATTTCTGGATATTATTTGAAAGTTGTAGAGTTACCAAGATTGTTATACATCTCAAAATAAAGTCTAATTTGAAATGTAATGATATTAAGAACTTTGAATAAAGACCCCTTTCCTTTATCACAAAAAAAGAACTTTGAAATAAATTATCTTTTTCAGTCATCACAATTCAATATTAAGCAATATATTTTGAAGTATATCTTAAATATTCATGCACAACAACCTGGTGAGGCAGGAAAATACTCCAATGACCTAAGGCTAAGGATTCAGTTCCACAGAAAGAAAATGGAATGGCAGTTAAGTAGAGCTGGACAGAGACAATCTTTTCAGGTCTTAGTTTCTTGACCTGTAAACTGAAAACTTCCATGTGGTTAACTAATCTCCAGGTAGTAATTCTCAGTATAAAATTCTGCAGGTCTATGAAAAAATAAAAACAATAAATATTTTGACTTCTAGGACACCTATATAGAATTCTCCTTGCTTAAAATTTTCTACTCACTTTTTATTTGGCTTTAAAAGCTGGAGAATCTATGCACTTCATGAAGAAATAGGTGTAATCTGTGCTTGTGTTATCATAAAACTAAAATAAATCACGCCACCAATTTATCTTTATCTCCGATAGGAAAAGTAAAAGCAGATGATGTCTACTACTAAGAAAGATAAAATCTTTGGTTACGTATAACATTACAAAGCAGAAAAATCACTAGATGACCTCAAGCAATTAAAGCATCTTTAAAAGCTCTTTTAGATAACCAATTTACATCCGAGTAGTATTCCCATCCTCTACCCATTTATGGTGCTGTCATGTCAGGGCATTAATATTGAAGTGAAAATGAGAATTCTTACTTTTTGAAATATGGTGACATTCAAAAATTAGTAAAGACAAACCTTTTCTACATAGGTTAAGACAAACATACTATACACTTTGCATAATGTGATTTTATCATTTTACTTCAAGAATTAAAAACATTTTTAGTAAAATGCTATTAAAAATTATGTTTTCATGTAACAATAAAAGTAGGACAGATCAATGGGGAATAGAAGAAAATATCAGGGAGAAAGGGTCAGGCTGCATTGTTGCTCAGGAATTTTTCAAATTCTGGTAACATCAGATAAAAGGTCAATGAGAAGCATATAAATTAGGATTGAAAGTATAATAAAACTTAAAAGTGTTCATAAAGTTTCAAGAAAGCTTAGTTCCTTTTTAAAATAAATTACAAAACTGAAAGTGCTGTTATTTTTACATTTCCACTGTGTTGTTAAGGTTAGAAACAAAACTCAATTTGCAATGGTAGAAATCACTGTCATGCAAAAATCTAACTTTCTAGACCAAATATTTTAATAACCCAAACTCCTTTACACAGATGTCCTCTCACAGACCAGCAACCTCAGCATCACCTGGGAGCTTATTGGAAGTGCAGACTCTGGAGGCCCATCCCAGATCACTGCATCAGAATCTACATTTTAACGAGATTCCCAAGTGCATTACATGTGCATTAAATTTTAAGGAGCACTGTTCTAGATAAGTAAGATGAAAAACATCCAGCACGACCCCCTTAAATTTCTTCGTCTCCTGTACACATCTCTTCCTGAATCTTCCCCTCCCTGTGTCACAATATCCATTCTCCTTTCCTAAATGAAAGGACTTCTCCTTGCCCCAGATCCCATTTCTTTTCTTGCTGCCTGGAAAAAACTTAGGCATCTGACGTTTCTACTACAAACAACCAAAACAGAAAACTATAAAAAGTATCCTCTTCCAACAACAAAATACACTTAACCTACACCACCTGTCTCCTTCACTCGACTTACCAAATTTTGAATCACCTGCCACCATCACTTCATCACAGCATTCTGCCATGTAAGACCTTTAAAATCCAACACACAGCTCTCTCCTCAGTGCCACCAGCAAAGCCCCCGTTCATCCTTTCTACTGTTTGACTAAAGGTTATGAAGTCCCTGACTCTTAACATATTACCGCTAGTCAAGGCCTGAATTTAGGCCTATCTACCTCCTGACTTAGACTTACTACAAAGAGAGAAAGATGAATACGGGGAAGGGGAGAGAGAACTAATGGTTAACACACACACCGACACACACCAATCAGACACGACGAGATAGGTATGAAGCAACAGTAAAAAGCACTCTGTAAATAACCAGCAAAATAAATATTAATCTCTTTTTCAAATTAAACCCATATACAAAACTGAACTCCGTCTTGTCTTAATTCCTCTATTTTTCCGGGAAAATTTTTGTGTGTCCGAAAAATATAAAAAATAATCCTTTATTAAATAGAATAGATGCAAAAAGAAATCATTTTAGTAGAAAAGAACACTGACACTGACAACAGAACAGTGACTTTTCATCCACTGTTCAATCTGTTCACATAGATATGAACGGTGCTCATGTCTTTTTTTTTTTTAACTACTATTATCCACTTTTAATTGGAGACTATCCCAATTTTATCTACTTTGTTAGTTAAAATCTGATTCATATCCAATGATTTAATATTAATCTACTATATTTTAAATTAACTGAGACCTTAACTCTCACCTTTAAACAAAGTTAATTCATAATGGATAAAAAACATAAATGAAAACATTTAAGAGCTACGGGAAAATGCAAGTGAATAAATATTTAACTAATCTCAAGACACAGATTTTTAACCATAAATATATAACGGAAAGTCTCACAAAAGAAAATAGCTATCCATCATAAAGTATGCAAAGAAAAAGGGGTAAATATAGTAAATGAAGTAAAAGATTGGTAACTGTGAAATCTGATTAGTGCTACTTTACAAAATCCTCTCTTCTGTTTGAAACTTTCATTAAAAAAATAAGCAATATGAATTAAATTAAAGGCAAATACATTTTTCATAATAAAAATGATCTAAGGATACCATCAAAGAGTTTTAAAAAGAAAAGCTGTAACAACATAAAGAGAAAAACTGGCAAAGGTAGTTAACAAAAAAACTCATATCAAAATTACAACTGGCCATTAAATAAACCCAAAAAATGTTTCTGTCTAAATTGCAAATTTAATTTATAATCAGACACCCCTTTCACATATGAAAGTGTAAATATTCTTTGAAAAATTTAAAGTCAATGTTAATAAAGTATTTAGATTGGTATTTTTACACACTGGTCATCAAAATGAACATTGGTATAACTCTTCAGAAAAACTACTTGAATCTGTCCATGTGCCTGATATAATTAATTAGAATTCCAGAATTCTAGTCTCAGGAAATAATCAGATAAAAAAGGGAAAGATTTCTGACATATTTATTTTACATACACTTGAAATTACCTAAGTTCAAATGGCCAACAAGAACGAAAATCAAATCATTTTTGACATATACATGATAAGTAACAATACAGCTATTAAAATCCATTATCTATATATATATAATAGCATGATAAAATAAGCGATGATAACATAAAGTGAAAAATCAGAATGTGAAAGTATATGGAGATGCAAAACCTAACTTTGTTTTACACACCATAGTTGTATTTTACCCATAATAGCAAGTATGTGTGTTGGAAACAAAAAGGAAATGTGCTATGGTTCTCTCAGGGTCCTAGAACCATGAACAGCTTAAAATTCTTACCTTAATTTTCCTTATTAATCTTCTGAGACTGTACTACATTCAAAATTTAAAAAGGGAAAATTTTTCAAGAAAAATAAACCCTCAAAGCAAAAATAATGGCAGACATTAAAGTCAAATGCAATAGAGTCCCACACTGATAAGGAAGGATTATAAATGTTTTTGCTTCCTGAAGCTCTGAATGGAACTCCCTTCTCAGCCTTACATTTTAGCCAAGAGATCCCAGGGCTGGGGCTAGGTATTCTCCTGGAAATCACTTCTGTCAAGTTGACAAAAGCAGTTCAAGAAGAGGGTTGAAAGATGTCATGAGATATTCACTAATCCACATTGATGTCTAATACATGTAGACTGCACGGCTGTCATATGTCATTCTCTGTCATGTTGGAGGTGAAAAGAAAATAAAGAGTACCATGGGGTACCAGGCATAGGTTTCAGGAAGACACTCCCTTAGTAATGCGGCAGATAAATCATTTCTTCCAGACATACCGTTTCAACATTAGCACTCAGATGTGCGCAATCATTCGTATTTCCTATTCTTTAAAACCACAACCTAAATATACAGCTCATAAAGAGAAAATGTGTATGAATCCAAAAAATTAAGCAAGAGATTCATTAAAACTGAAAGCACTCGATGAGTATTTAGCACAATTACCATTTACCAAAATTAAGGTGCTTCACACGCTTCCTGCGCTTTAATTAAAAACAGCCTTTATTAAACTATTGATTCATTCACAATATAACAATGACTGTGATAAATACCACATATAAATATAAAATTAGTATTTCAAAAATTTCCTCTCATATGGGCAAGTTTATAACAGAGGTCTTGTAGCAGATTATTTTCTCATAGTAACAGATTTATTTATTAAACATTTGATTAGTCTTTTCTGTCAGAAAATACAGGTTTGCAAAAAATTAACAGTCAAGCAATACAATGCTATTGAGGTCTATTGGGTAACTGTTGTGTATGACACACTGGTTTGTAACACTTCACTACCAAGCATTGATGAATCAACAGAGACTGTGAATAAACAAACCTTTTCTAACGCTGAAAAAGAATCACAAGAGGATGAAACAGAACAGAAAGTGGGAAGAAAATGTAAAGCAAAAAAACTGAAAATCAAGCACTGAAATTTAATCTTTAAATGAAATACGGCATATTTTGACACTGAATGTCGGTAAGATGATCAAAGTATACTCCAAATTAACTGTAAAAAATGCTGGTGTATCCTATTTAGTCTTATTTTTTTTTCAAGTTGTCACATTCAGAACAAGTATACCTTCCTTCTGAATCCTGGTCTTAGTACTACAAGGCATTTGGTGTTCACAAGATAAGTATCATCATATAATTTATAAATGGAATTAATACTTATTTTTAAAACTGAATTACATCACAACCCATACAGAAGAAAGCTGCTGTAATCAAATTACTTTACACTCCTATAATATAAGAAGGAATATTTAAAATGCCCTAAGAACAATATAGTTAGGTACTCTCTTAAGGAGTAAAATCACATTGGTCTGCACTAAAAATATAAAGAAAATCACTTTTAAAAAATACATTGTTTGAATCAAATTTTAATTTATATAATTAGTGAATTTAAGAAATAAGGCTACATTTGCTACATAGCGATCACAGATATGCTGCATAATTCCTATTAATTTAATGGGAGGTGTAGCTTCCATTAAGTTTAATGAGAGTCATACAGCCAGACCCCCGTGCACCTTGCTGAAAATTTACCTCCCAGCTTTGAAATAATCAAATATACTGAAATGAGCAAAAATAGTCAATTTTGCTGGACTGGGAAATTTAAAGTCCCTACAGTAAGTTAATTCAGCATTATCATAGCAATAGCCATGTAGTTATTCCCGACAAGAAAAAGAACAAGGTTATCACAATGAAAACAGACAAATTGAAGCAAGGGTTTAGGAGTTCCAAATAATGTCACATTTCCCCTTTACAGAAAATATGTTCTCTGTTTCCAATCTGGAGGCAGTTTTCAATTTTGTTTTTTTCTTTCTTAGTACAGTCAGAAAATAGTAACAAAGTAATTCCTTTTTGAAGCCTAGAATTATACCCAAGGAGCTTCAACGGAGTCTAAAGAGCCATATGAAAAATTACAGATAGTAAAACTCCCTGTAAACAACTGGTTACAACTTCTGAATCATGATGCATTAAAACTATATTTAAAAAAAAAACCTTTTAAAAACTCACTTTATACCACACTCATGCAACCCTATGCCTCACCCCATCCACCCACATTCATACAATATTACAGTGCTTCTTAAGTGTGATGCTGAGCAACACCAGTGTCACCCAGAAATTTGTCAGAAATGTGAATGCTTAAGGCCCTACCCCTGACCTTCTAGTGATTCTGCTGGTCCTATGGTTTGAGGAGCACTGTAATTGTTTATTTCATATCCATGCTCTTTTCTCTCCGTTGCTTTTTTCCTCCACAACTACGTTCACCACTGTCTTTACCTAGCCTATTCAGCTCCCACGGAGAGCCAGCTGAAGCATCATTACTTCCTGACATACACCCACACAACTCAACTACCCTTCACGTCAAAGCCTCTGGAATAGCATCCTCATGGCACTTACCTCATTAGTACGACTGTTTATTGTCCCTTCTCTAGCAACTAAAACCATGAACCTCTTCCAAGATTTATGCTGTTTATGTGATGGATATAGAATGTGTGCTCACTATAAGCTGGGCATTATTATTCTAGGAACTTGAGCACATCAATGAACCAAAAAGAAAAAAATAAAAAGATCCCTATGAAGCTCACATGCCAACACACTGTGCATACTGTATGTGTGTAAATAAAAGTGATGGAAATAAGAGAAATGAATATAGGTCTGAATTATTGTAATTCTTCCGAAGTTTAACACTGGAGAACAAATCTATTCCTTCCACTAAATTATAGACCACTCTGAAGGAAATCTTTATATGTTGAAAAGTCTTTCTAATTCATATTTAACCCCTAGATCTACTTTTTCCTGCCACACAAATAGGGAAAAGACTTCACAACCAAATATTCTTTTTTAGTAAGATATCTTTTGCATAAAAGGCATTGTAGATGTGCTTAAATAATTTGAAAATAGATTAAAAACCAGTACAATACTATTTCTACAGCTATGTTCTAAAATTGTCTTGATGTATATAAATAAATATGCATAGCTCTATTTGGAATATCTGGCATTTATACCTGGCATAATATTTTTCTTTGAAATAAGAATAAGCAAAAATGTAATTTGAGTTAATTGACTAAAAATTTAACTAAAGAAATCCAATTACATATACAACCACATAAAAAAATTGAACCTGAAATCCATATTACTGACTTCGCTGAAGAACTGCTATTATTTGCAACCTGTCACTTGAGCAAGCCCTCATATGTCTGACTTATACTTTCCAGGGCTCCATTACATACCATAATTTAATTCTCTAGGACACAAAAATTCAATTTACTTTCCTACTTACTGATGCATGATTCCACTGTGGGTTACTATGCTTATAAAAATCAGTCAAAAAAAAATCAAAATATACCAGTTTCTCAACAAAACTGATTTTTGAAGGCCTTGAGGTTAGTTCTCTAGGAATAAAATCAATTCTAAGAAAAATTTACAAAATATTTTGAAGTCTAGTTTTTATAATCATTTTTTATTTGGAAATTCTAAACATAATTTTAAAAAATACATAGGGAGAAGAGACTTGAAGAAATAAAATGTCCCTATTTTTAAAAAAACAAGTATATTTTAATGGGTAAGACTTGATTCTTAAATACTAATTGAAAGAGAGGGAGAAATGAGCTATTTTTAACAATTAGACCTTTATACATAAAACTTATTAAAAATTCTTAGTGATTTGCTTTTTTATGCACACAAAACATGGCATACTAATGTTCATCTGAATATAGAACACATTAAATCCTTCATGCAAATGTAAAAATTTACCTCTCATTTGTATAGATGTTAATAGAAATTCATATCATACATTACACCTTTAAAACCATATACTAATCCAGTCAGGGCACATGCCTGGGTTGCAGGCCAGTTCCCAGCAGGGGACACATGAGAGGCAACCATATATTGATATTTCTCTCCCTCTCTCTCTTTCTCCCCTTCCCTTCCCCTCTAAAGGTGAATAAATAAAATGTTAAAAAATTCTTAAAAAAAGAAAAACCATATACTAAGGTAAAACACAACTGTTAAGAGGAGAAAGTTATAAGAAGGAAGGCATGGTTCACGGCTGAATGTAGTACAAAGGCTTGTTTTGATTTTAAACTTGATTAGTTACTATTACTTAAAAATCTAATGCGCTTTGTATTGCAAAGCCAGAAAACTGGCAAAACCAGGCTAAAATAAACAACAATCACGGTTCCCCAGCAAGCACTTCCTGCCTGCCGCAGGCCCACACTGATCTGCAACGTACACTCAAGCTACTCTGCCTGCTTGGCCCCAGTAGGTATTTGAGGTGTCCACCACGGCACACAAGACAAGGAGTTCAAGAGCAGAAACTGCATCTTGTACATTTTTGAATCCTAAGCACCTGGCTCAATTCAGTCACCCAGTACAATGAGGAAGGAGGGAGGAAACCACCCAGGAAAACCTGTCTGAGTTTATCTGTAAGGATCTATGGACTGACACAAAGGTAACAATCATTTAAGGACAATGAAAACACTGAATGGGTGAATCATTAAATTTATATCTTCTTTCCTTTGCTCTAATACATGATTTTGATAGGTTTTCTCCATGGGTGTTCATAGACCATATCTGCTTTCTGGCAACACAGGTACTATCACGTCACGTAAGGCTTCTCTCAGACAGAACCAGGGGACGCTGGACCAATGTCCGACAGTGTGCATTAGCTGTGTACACTCCCACAGCCAGCAGTGTGTGTTTGTCCCGGGGTCCTTTCAGCCGTAGGAGGGCACTGCTTCAAAAGCAACGCCCCCTGGCCTGATGTGCCAAAAATGAAATTTCTCTTAACAGCAGGTATGAATCCTGACCTGATAGGTCACACTAGAAATAAAACTGCAGTATCTCACGAAAAAGTCTCTGTTTGCTAGCACCCTCCTGAGTTAAGCTACTGTGCCAGCAAAGTATTCTTCACTGAAAAATTTGTCATTATGTGGACTAATGAGCCATTTGCCCACACCTGGAATCTTTCCTAAATGTATAAAATAATTCAAATATAACAGAAGGAATTCAGTTAGTTTCTCCCTCCCAAAAACCAGACACAAAATTATACAATACACTCAAGATTTTTGTAACGATCCAAGCCAGAGATTATTATTAAACTCAGTTTCTGCACATTGCTTATCATTACAGTACTCTTCATTCAGACATATTACATTTTAATGTTAGATTTCATGTGCCAATTCGGATGCAAAGAGCAGTATCTTCTGAAAACAAAATATTAACATATTTGTAATTTTCATGTGTGACTTAAATACAAGTGCACATTATTTACTTTCTGATTATAGAAATTCTGATTCTAAAATGTTCCTAAACATGTTATTTATTTGAATTGTATTATTAAGTTATGTCAACATATTGAAAGTAGGGAACTTTGAAAGCAAGGAGAGAATAATAAAGCAATCTTGGAACAAGCAATTCAAATAAAATTCTTTTTGGCAAAATTAAAATGTTACCATGCTGAAGCTTATTATAGAGACATTGGAATAACAAGTTTGTGTCTATCTATGAGGTGACAGTATGCCTGTTTCTCCACCTATCATGTATCCTAATAATGGATACAAATGTGATCACTTAAAAATACATATGAAGCCAAGTTTAAAATTCCAAAACATTTCTTCAAAAATATTTAATTGCGGCCAAACTTATCCATTATATTTTACATGTGTTTATCAGAGATTCTGTACTCTTTACAGATTTTACAAGATTAATGTATTTTCACGCTGAGTACAACTACCACTACAACTAGCATCTGAGCTCCACATTAACTTCCGACCTGCTCTGTAAAAAGCACCTGGAAGGATGTTATTTTCACTTGGAAAAAACATATTTATAGAAATAATGGCTACCAGGAAATCCATATAGTAATTGATAAATTATGGTAACGAAATTTTATACTTTCATTAAGCCTCAAAAGTGTATGTAATTCTTTAAAAATCAGATCTGTCATCAAAAAGATATATGTAACATTAAAATGGAAGCACTATAAAAATGTTTTCTGGGGGATATATATAATTTTATTTAGTAGTTTTAGAACTATGACCACATACAAGAAGCAGACAAATCTAAAGGTGAAGAGAAAGACTTACCACAAAATTATGTGGCAATTTTACTAAAATAAATTCAGTCAATAAATGTGAAATATTAAATCAAAACAAAGCTTTAATTTATTTCTCTAAGGATCATTTATAATTATATTTATAAATTTATATAAAATATAAATTCAGACTTCTAACACTTTCTATAATACATAGCTGCATAATGAAAATAATTCAACATTCAGAAAATCATTTTAATACCTATTTGTAAAATAATAAAATAATACTCTCTGGTCATGTCTATATAAGTAAGATTGCACAGTTTCAGTCTCCTCGATGTGAAAAATAAAATTTAAACTGCATCTTACCTTCTGTGTTCGGTAAGAAGCTGATTATAATGATAAACCACAGACTTCGCATTCTGCAACCAGAAGACACCATTATTGATCCCTTTAAATATTTTCTTTGTATTCCTTAATGAATCTAGTTATAAATGCCCAGCTTCATCGAACCCAGCAGTCTGCATCATTGATCTTCATATCTGAAAAACAAACAAATCCATTATTTATTCTATGGCCCTGGTATATTACAAAATATGCAAAAATAGTATTAACAATAACTCTTTCATTTCCTCCTTCCTTCATTCTCCTAAGTGTATATATTTTTAAAGTATAATTTTTATTCTATATCCAATATGGAAGCTGTGCCTATATGCTGAATAGCAGAATCACCTGAATAGCAGAGTCACACCTTAAAAATGATCAAAACCCCAAAAATATGTATATTCAACCAGAACATGAGAATTCACATAATAGTTAAATCCCTAATGATGAATTTTCCTTGGAAAAGCTTAGAACATCATTCTAGAATAAGTCATTTGTTGTTCTATGCCAAATATTAGCTTTTTAATTAAATTACAGTCCGCCATTGAACAAGACAAGTTTTAACTGTGAGAGTCCACATAGTATCCATAAAACCAGTACTGTTTTGGATTCATCACTGGGAGTCCACAGATGCAAAGTGTCAACTGTATGCATTGTTCTCCGCCATTTTATATAGGAGACCTGAGCATCCGTGACTTGGGAATCCACATGGGATGGGGTGAGGGGGTGATCTGGAACTAATCCCCAGAGATACCAAGAGAAAACTTTAAGTTTTGGGGAGAGTCAACAGTTACACACAAATTTTTCAACCACACAGGTTTGACACCCCAACTTCCATAATGTTCAAGGGTCCCCTGTACTAGCTTTAATCCATAACAACTATACAAAATTTTATAAATACATACACTTTGTTTGTTTCTAGTGATGATAACAGCAACATTATGTGCAATTTTATCATGTTACTTTGCAAAATAGAGAGATGATGACACTGTTTACGCAAGGATGCACAATTTTAACTATGGTTGTATTTTATATAACAATGGCATTTCAAAAACACCATATATCAAATTGTTATTTCTCTGATTACTACTATTCATAGAGGGAGCAGTTTAATAAAGTCTCTTAACTATGTCATTGTGAAGATTTTCATATATTGGTTTTTCTTACAGCAAGTTATAAGTTAGTAAGATCAAACCTACATCTTTGAGTAGGTTGATCCACCCACTAGACCCAAATAAAAACCCCAGAAAATGATTACTTTATCTCCATGGCTACATCTCCATTTTTAAAAAAAACTGGGAGAGGTGGCAAAAATATAAAACCCTGAGCCAAGTATAATTTTGACCAGCCCATAAAAGATCCAACAAACACACCAAAAAGACTGTAAGAAATTAATCTGAAGCTATTATCTACTGCTTAAATGTAAAGATTCATAAAATCACAGATTAAACCTAGCAAGACAGTTCTGTACTAAGAGCTTTATTTCATCATGCCTACAGTTTGAGATGAAACTGCTTCCCCATATATGCCTCTGCAGCCAGATAGCCTTTTTTTTTAAGCTTTCTCTGAAATCTCCAAAGATAACCAGGTATCACGATGAGGAGAGTCAGAACTCATATTACTCAGTTCCGAGAACACCTCAGATGCTTTTTCTGTCCAAAGAAATAAAACAAAAACAAAAGAAAGGGCACGTTTCCTTTTCCGAATGCCAACCGTATAAGAAGAAGAATGACACATGAAAAATTAATGCGATGGAGCCACAACGCAGACAACCATGCGGAACTGGCCAACTCCGTCTCTCCGTTTTCTCTCTGAGCTCCCAAAGACTATGCGCAAGACAAAACCAAACGTCAACCTGCCGTTTACAACCGCTGTGGCAAAGTCCCTGCCTTAAAACTGCAAGCTCTTTTATGGAAAGCATAAATAGAATAAGATAATTTCATGGCCTGTCACATTGAAAAGTCTCATCAATGAACAATTTCTTATACTCTACAGACTGTTCAATGACCTGACGAAGCAAGCAGAATAATTTTAATATGTGAATGAGGTACATTCATTACTACCAGTAAAATTAAGTGAGCCTTTGGAATGCTCCTGATTCAAGCCAAGAGTTCTGACTGTCCAAGTTTTGGTTGTAATGAGTATTTTCATTTCAATGAACTAATGCATATAGGCTGCTTGCCCACATGCTCAACTCTTGAACACATTTCTGCTTTCGCAAAGCAATCCAAGATCAGTCTGTCTTCAGTCGTCCGCTCTTTGAAAGAGTCCTTGTTCGTGGGAAGAAAGGGAAGGAAGAAATCAGGGACTGATGACTGCCTTGTAGGAAACAGCTGCCAAGATAGGAAAACCTCTGTTGGCGAGGGAAAAGGAGGAGGAAACCACACAACCAAGACCTTTTTTGTGGTCTTTGGCCAGGGCAGAGTATTATATGAACAGATTTAACTATACTAAAACTTCAATGTATTCTTAATGTTAAATGCGAAACACAGTTTTAAAAGTATGCTCTAGTCATTTATGAGACAGCATAAGGTTGTTTCTAACAAACAGAAACAAATTCTGGAATGTAATAAAATGATGGCTTCTCTTATGCAAATAAAGCTGTAGTCTGTCCATCACGCTGTGCAGTGACTAAGTAAAAAGAGTCTCAAATTTATTTTCCTAGTTCTGCAACCTAATCAAATAAAATTATTTCAAAAGCTCAAGTTTTAAATGCAAGTTTGAAAACTAAGTCAAAAGATTTTATTGCTGTGATACCAGTTAAAAACAGCTTTCCATTTTAAAATGTTAATGAAAACTGAAATACTTAGCAAACCACAATCAGCTATGGATAGAATAAATAAACAATGAAATATGGTGAAACCAATTCCAAGGAAACAGTGCTCCGAAATCAAACTCAAGCCAAAGAACATTCACAGGCACAGATGTAGGAAACACTCTTCCTCCAAACTGTACATAGTTGCAAAGTAAAGTTCAGTAGAAGCTTCTCACCATGCAAACCAAAACAAGAAGCAAAATCAGAAAAGGGCCATTCATTTTTTTTAACAAACAGAAAAGATTAACTAAGTCCTCGTGTTAACCACCAGTCTGCCTTTAGATTATGAGAAACCTTTTCTTCCCCAATAACTTCAGAGAGGACCTGGGAGTGTAAAGACACAGTGCACAGATGAAACCCCCGCGAATGCTAAGGTATGGTTGACTTCTCTCTCTTTTTTAATCCTTACCCAAGAACATGTTTATTGATTGTGGGAAAGGAAGGGAGAGAAAGACAGGCAGAGAGACATCAACGTGAGAGAGAATCATCCATCAGCTGACTCCCGTACATGCCCTGACCTGGGAACCGGTGACCTAGGTATGTGTCCTGACTGGGAATAGAACCCCCAACCTTTCGGTGTATGGGATGACACTCCAACCAGCTGAGCCACGTGGCCAGGGCACAGTCCATTTCTTAATAAAAACAGAAAGAGAACATTTCTACTTAAAGAGAACAATTCTACTTAAATTAAAAATACGATCTAAAAAAAAACCAAAGCCACTTCCAATGTACAAACTCCTCCTATATTTTATTCTTATCCTTCAAGTAAGAAGACACAAACAATTTCATCTTAATCTTATTTTTATAAACCACATGCCACTGTCTACCAAACCTATGGATATATATATATATATATATATATATGTTTTCTATTACTTGTCATGTAAAAAGTCAATTAATGAATCATTACTACAAGTCGATGTATCATTACAACTAAACCTTCCAAAGGAGGACAATGCCTTCCAGGAATATGCCTCAGCACTGTTCATATCCTCACAGTCCTCAACGTTTTCTACACAACTTACAGCACAGTTATCTGTAGTCTTTCAGACAGTAACCTGCTTATGCAAGGTTGGGCAAAAGTAGGTTTACAGTTGTGAGTATACAAAAGTCTATTCTTGTATTATTTATTAATTATTGTACACATTTTCCATATGAACAACTGTAAACCTACTTTTGCCCCATCCTGTATTTATTAGCTGCAATAAGCATCCGTGCTTTAAATTATGGGCAAAATTAGGAAAACACCACTAATAGTCATGTACTTATGTAACATTGCCAAAATCACATTTAACCTTTTATGTAATAATGACTAGCAAACAAAAATAAAAAAAAAGTTAAAACCATTTGTTGATAAGCATCCCCGAAAGTAAAATACAACATGCTTCAAATTTAGTAAGAGAAAAAGATAATTTAGAATCGTCTAAACTGATTAACTAAGGTTGATATCCTATTAAGAGCAGAGCCACCATAAAGATTCACCTGTAAAGCTTTACCTTTGATTTCCACTCATGGACACTGAACTGCTGTGAATAAAAGACCTATGAGCATGAGGAGAACAGGGAAAGGAAAGGGCCATTCAAGCTGAGACCTATGAAAGCCACCCCTCCTTGGTAACTATGCACTAACGCTGTGTAAAATAAAACGTTAATGCTTTGGGTAAGCCTAAAAAATCCTATGCGCTAAATGTATGTCAACACTAAATGAAAGTTAAAGATAGCTCTAAATCAGCCTTTCTGATTTTACATGTGCTATGGAGTTATAACTATTATGGGACATAATTCGCTAGCAAAAGCAAGCTGCCTTTCTGTATTTTACCAAAACAAAAACAACAGAAGAGGAAACCAGTCCCACTGTGCCCCCTCGCAACAGAAAATGAAAAATAGGTTGACTGCATTTCAATTTAGCTAAACCTCATTCACAGTGATCATTTTGCAGAAATGTCTCATATACAGCTCTTTCAGGTCAGAATTTTCTCTTCTTGCTGAGATAGAGGAAAACATCAACACCCTTGGGAGTTTACTTTCAGTAAGTTGTCTACGTAAAACCCTCGCTATCCCTAATCAGAATGCCTTTTTTTAGCTCCAGGCATTCAAAGTTCTTAGCCTCTGAGTTTATTTTCTTTCCCTCACAAGGATAGGGTTGGGGGCTGGGAATGCTGATAGAGATTTTAAAACCACGTGACCAAACACCAGTCACCACCCTCTTTCTCCGTTTCATTCCTGCAGACACTGGTATCAAGTCTGGAGTAGTTTAATTAAAGTAGTTATGCTGAAGTCCCCCTTAACATTCATCCCTGGCCTTTACTGAAATTTCTTCATTGTGAATGAAGAAATTCTCCTATGAGAGGGCTTAGTGGAAGAACAAAAAAGAGTTCAGGAATGCTCCTAGTAAAGCACATCTGCCCTCCACAGCAGTATCTACCTAGGAGTCACGCCGAGCACGCAAAAGAGGCTTGTCACTGTGGACACCGGAGCCACAGCGCAGGGCAGTCTGCCATCCTCTTCACTAAAATCCTTCTAGTTGAAATAATCAGAACAAATGGCTGTCATTCTCAAACCAACGAAGGGAACATTTTAGGACCAAATGTAAACTTGCAAATGAAGTTTCAAAAGAAAAAAATTAAACCTACATGCCCAATTCAAAATATTACCTAATATAGCATGAAACTTTGATGGCTTCTCATCTTTTCTACCAAAAAGAATCATAACTTGTTTAAAATATTTTGCATTTGTTAAGATTATAACATACCTACAACATAGAAGTTAGTTTTTTCTATTTTTAAACGGCAGTCCTCTCTAACTTTAAGGCATATTGCCCCTTAAAACTCATCTATAGTCCAGGTTTCCCGTATAATTTTTTGCCTTGAATACAAATTATGGGTGCTACAGCTAGAAATATTTCCTGAGCATCTATTATGCGTGAAACACTGTATTAGAACATATCACTAATCCCTGAGGCCAATGTTACAGAGGTCAGAAATACAGGTTCAGAAAGGGTAAGTAACACCACTAGCAGGTGGCAGACCTTGAATTACAATCAAGGCTAATTATAGCAGTCCCCCTTTATCCATGGAGGGACAAGTTCCAAGACCCCTCAGTGGATGCCTGAAACCTGGATGGATTTCTTTTTCTTTTGGATAGGACTGAACTCTACACGTGCCATTTTTTTTCTTAAAGTTTCATTTACAAATTATGAAAGCATATGAATGTGGTCTCTCTCTCAAAATGTCTCACCGTACTGTACACACCCTTCCTGTGATTACATGAATGAAAGAAATGTGTTATTAAGCTGAGAACTTTTACCTAACCACTGATTTCTCCTAATGACTGAACTAATCATTGGCCAGGCAAATAGGAAAGAAAAAAATCCAATATTGTTCATAAGATGCAATCTTATGTTTGGCTCACTGCACTGGATCCTTTGTTCACATAGCACTGTCAGCAGCCATTCCCTGAATCGATGTTCAGATTCCCTCTTGATCTATATATAACAACTAAATTAAATAATAATGGCCCAGGATCTGTGTATTCATTAGATTATCAATATGAGCAGCAGAAGTTTCTTAGAAATAATGAGGTAATCTCAGTAAAATATGTCATGATCTTAAAAATAAATATGAGAACTTTTAAATTATACAGTAAGAAGTTGAAGAAAATTTTAAGCATATAGCACATTGCCTTTTGTAATCAATAAATGATACAACTCATTTGCAACCTATGTCAATATATAAATATTGTCATCTAAACTTGCAATTTTAGCCCTGGTCAGGTAGCACAATTGGTTGGAGCATCATCCTGACACCCCAAGGTTGTGGGTTTGATCCCTGGTCAGGAAACATAGAGAAGAATCAAGCAATGTTGGCATCAGTAAATAGAACAACAAATTTACGTTTCTCTCTCTTCTGCTTTCCTCTTTTTCTCTAAAAAGCAATAAAATAAAAATTAAAAATGAACTTGCAATTCTTACTTCTAAAATACAGTAGATAATAGTTAACACTACTTGTATAATTGCATATGTCAACTTAAGTCAGTAAGTAAGTAGTGATTACAATCTAGTAATTTTTTGATATTGAGTTCTGATCAGTGTTGCTTATTTATTTTTACCTTATATATTAATTGGTCCTGTGTTAGGTTCCAAAGGATTATTAAACCAATTAAGATATGATTGCACCCTCAAAAAGTTAATAATCTAAGAATTAAATACCCAAGGAAATTACTAAAACCCAAAATAAAATTAGTAACTGCTAAACTCCCAAAAACTTAATGGTCATAAATGTATTTGGTACCAAAATAATAAGAGGAGAGATATAAAAGTAGTTTCTGGACCTGTGTTTCCCTGGAAAAGTGTTCCTACATCAACCAGTATCACCTTGATGAAAAGGGCCAGAGACTGAGATCCCAGAGCACACTAGAATACTGGCTTAACCAACCACTGCAAGGATTGGACAACTCACAAACATCTATGTCTCAAGTTCAACAACTATATATGAGGGCAGAAATATACAGTAAATCTACTATTCCATTATTTTCCCAATTATTCTAATTTTAGGTTTATGCTCCTGATTCCATCTTAAGTAATTTTGAGGAAGATTTTCAGGGACTACTGAAATATGTCTCACTATAAGCTTATCTCTTCTAGCAATTATTCTAGTAATTCCATTTTTAAAATTACATCTAAAGAAGTTGCTAATTCCAAAAACGTTTTTTGAAACCTACTTACAATGCATCACATTGGTAGCCATAACAGAATAACCTGAGACTTATGCAGCTCACATATTTCACACTCTGCCTTGTGGAAAAACTACACATGATCAAAAGCAAGATGACATGCAGGTCTTCATCCAAAAGGAGCCAATTCCTGTGCGTGAGCCAGGGTTAATCTGCATCAAGGCCTAGGTTCCTTACCATATACATATACCTGGGCGACCCTCCATCAAGGCCTAGGTTCCTTACCATATACATATACCTGGGCGACCCTCCATCAAGGCCTAAGTTCCTTACCATATACATATACCTGGGCGACCCTCCATCAAGGCCTAGGTTCCTTACCATATACATATACCTGGGC